>CM022955.1:23393062-23862311 GCA_012931725.1 Litsea cubeba | reverse complement strand
ATCTCTCCGATGAAGAATGGGTTCCTGGATCTCATCTTATGCCAGTAATCTGGTATAACCCCCTACAGCCACAAGGATCCTGGTCTGATGATGAAGAAGACCAAGAAGCTGTACAAGAAAATGCTGCTGAACCAGCACCTCTCATACTCCAGTGGAAATCAACCATGTTGAGCCACAAAGAGATGATGAAGAAGAAGATCCGGCTCCATGCCTGATCTTGAAAGAATATGCAAGGATCTTGCAGCGACTCGCTCTAGAACAAGAGCAAGAACGCGTCAACGAGCCTCCTCGCAATCCAGAGCCTGAAGTCCCTGAAGACCACAGGTACATCCTCCCTTAACTCCTGAAAATGGAGAAAATTGCTGGATAGACGATCCTCTCACATCCGAGGATGAGTCTGACTCCGATCAGGCAACGTCTCCCGTCAGAGCTTCCTGTAATGTGATAATTCGGGATTATAGCTCTTCCGAAGCATCGTCTGATGAGAGCACTTACACTCCGGCGACGCCTAGCAATATATCTTCTGGAGCCACCTCGTCTCACGTGACTTTCACTGAGATGACACCCTCTCAGGTTTCTTCTCCTGAGACTGTGACTTCAAAGTTCACACCCTTACTGACTGAAGAATTCCCAGCCATTGATGCTTGGGACGATGAATTAGTCAACGAAGAAGAAAGATTGCTGGATGCTGTTTAGGACTTGTTCCCGGAAAATGCTCCATGCAACACAATCACTGAGGATGGTAACTCTGCTGCTGATGCATCCTCAGCAAATGAAAAACGACAGCCTCTTGATCCTGAAGACAATCTTCCAAACGAAGACCCTTCTCAAGAAGCTCTCGAAGTTGGTAGAGGCACCCGCTCTGGCCGGGACCACCACAAAAATTACAACCAATCTTCCTTTACATATGTAAATCCTTCGGGAAAAGATGTTGTAAGCGCCCCTAGTGGCAACAATGATGAACATGCAGGCCCTAAGGAGGCTTACAAGTATGACTTGATTGAACACTTCAAGCACATACCTGCACGTCTGCACATCCTAGATTTGTTGCGAATGTCTCCGTACACTCGTGATAATCTCATCTCGGAATTACAAAAGCTGAATGAGGATGTCGACAAACATGCCCCGCAAGTCCTCCAAATTGAAATGGATTACCGGGTCAAAAACTCAGAGCCTCCTCAAAGGGAGAAAAGAAGAAAACTGAGGGATCATGCATTGAATGCCTATCGGTTAAAAAAGCAGCCAGTGCAACCATCGCCTTCACAAAGGACGACCTCCTACTTGGCGAAACCAGGCATAACCGACCCCTGTACTTCACAGGGTATATCAAGGAAATGCCTATGCATAGAGTTCAGATCGACCCAGGTTCTGCACTCAACCTCATCTCCACATCGGCTCTTGAAGAGTTGGGCATCCCACCCAGCAAACTGAGCCACACATCTGTATCTATCTTTGGATACGATGGGAGTACTCAAAGGCCTATCGGCAAAATCAGGTTCAAATTGCAGATAGGTGATCTTATCTCTGAGGTCACAGTGTATGCAATAAAGACCCCTTCATGCTACAACATCCTTCTCGGACGCCCTTGGATCCATGAGAATGGTGTTGTCCCTTCAACTCTACATCAATGCATCAAGTTTGTTGGCGACGACGGCATGATACATCGAGTCTTTGCGGACAGAAAACCCTTCAAAGGTAAAGAAATCCACTTCGCAGACTCACAAATGTATGAAGGTGAAAAAGAAGAAGAGGAGAAGCATACAGCATCCTTTGCCGAAAATCTCCAGAAAGATAAAGGCAAAGCTCCTCAACAATCACCGGAAGAAAACAAACCATCCGGTAAATCTGAAGAGAGAGTGCAAACTCCCTTCATCATCTCCCTCAAATCTTCAAAGCCTTTGGTCATCACAACTAAAGTGAAGAAGGCAAAACAAAAGCCTGGGGGAAAATTTGTTGTCTCTTTCGTGTCTATCATGCAAGACACGGACTCGGATTCAGAGCCAGAAGACGACACATCGTCAAGCCAAGCTGACACTCAGCAAGTTCAGCCTGCTCTTACTCCAATGGAGACAACTTCTGACATAGAAGATCCTACGTCAGCTTCCTTCGTTGTTCCAGCAACTTCTGCAAAGGAAAAGCCGATCTTCTTCCATAGATCGGATGCTTCTTCATCAAACTCCATGCTTGAACCTTTCCAAAATAAAGGTACGCCTCAACTATCCTTATACATTTCTGTGGCACAAGCTATTATGAAGAAAATGGGCTATGACGCTCAAAACCCAGTCGGTTTGGGAAAAGGACGCGGTATTCTCACGCCATTGGGGCCCGTCTTGACCAAAAGCCAGCTGGAAGATTGGAGACTCTACGGCTATGTAGAAAAGTCTTCACACGGGTTAGGGTATGATCCTGACACTCCCTTGAGACAGTTGACACAAAGGCTTAAAAGTCAATATACTGACCAAGCCTCAGCATCTCAAATCCATGAAGACATCGATCTCCCTGGATATCTCTTTGATGAGTCACCTGACAAAGATCCAGGAAGCTCATCCAATTGGCACGATTTCTCCGAAAATGAAGAGGAGTTGTCCGATGGAACAGACGTGTGGACTTCTGACCCAGAAGAACCCTCATCTCCAAAAGAAGTAGCCTACTTCGACTCGGTTTCAACAGGCGATTGGGATCATCTCATAGCAAGCCTTGGGAAAATTACCGATCAAGAAGACCCGTGGAAAGGAACAAAACCTTGGTCTGGAAATGCCCTTGAAACCCCAGAAGGTTTCGTTGAGCTGGAAGCCTCCGAAAATATTGTGGAGGAACCACCTTCGAACCTTCCAACAGAAGATCCTGTTCAAAAGATAGACTTGGGAACACCAGATAACCCACGTCCTGTATTCATAAGCAAGAATATAAAGGATGATGAGTTACCCGAGTATATCGCTTTTCTTCGTGAGTTCGTTGATTGCTTTGCATGGTCTTACGCTGAAATGCCAGGCTTAGACCCCAAAATAGCAGTTCACAAACTCAATCTTCAAGAAGACATCAAGCCTGTCAAGCAAGGCCAAAGAAGATTCCGTCCAGATGTGATGGATAAAATTGAACAAGAAGTTCAAAAACTCAAAAGCGTCGGCTTCATCCGTGAGGAACAACATCCTGAATGGTTGGCCAACATTGTCCCCGTGACAAAGAAAAATGGGCAGATCAGGGTCTGTATTGACTATAGAGACCTGAATGGCGCATGCCCAAAAGATGAATTTCCGCTCCCCATACCAGAGGTAATGATTGATAATACCTGTGGATTCGAGCGAATGACATTCATGGATGGTTTCTCTGGCTACAATCAGATAAAGATGCATCCTGAGGATGAAAAACATACATCCTTTCGAACCCCATTTGGCGTGTATTGCTACACTGTCATGCCATTTGGTCTGAAGAATGCTGGTGCCACATATCAGAGGGCTATGATGAAAATATTCCAAGATATGCAGCACAAGACGGTTGAATGTTACGTTGATGACCTCGCCGTCAAAAGCAAAAGAAAAGAAGATCATCTCGAAAACCTTCAAGAAGTCTTCCTCCGGCTTCGCAAACACAAACTGCGAATGAATCCATTGAAATGCTTCTTCGGCGTCTCGTCGGGTAAGTTCCTCGGATTCTTAGTTCGGAAAGCTGGAATAGAGCTTGACCCCATAAAAGTCAAAGCCATTCTAGAAATGCCCTCTCCAAGAACCTTGAGAGAACTCAAAGGGCTCCAAGGGAGATTGGCCTACATCAGACGGTTCATCTCCAATCTTTCGGGGAAATGCCGTCCATTCTCCCGGTTGATGAAAAAAAGGTGTAAACTTTGTCTGGGATGCTGACTGTGAAGCTGCTTTCCAAGACATCAAGTCATACCTGACAAAACCTCCAGTGTTAGCTGCTCCTACCACTGGAAAACCATTCATCTTGTACACAAGAGCCCTTGATCACTCTCTGGGAGCTCTGCTTGCGCAAGAAAATGATCAAAGAAAAGAAGCTGCTCTATATTAACTCAGCCGCATGCTAGTAGGTGCAGAGCATCGCTACTCTCCAGTTGAAAAAGAATGTCTTGCAGTGATGTTCGCCGTACAAAAGTTGCGTCACTACTTGCTTTCCAACACAGTCTACCTGGTCTCAAGGGTCAACCTCTTGAAGGTCCTTGTCACAAAGGCAGGTTCTCTCAATGCTCGACTGGCAAAATGGTCCATCCTTCTGTCACAATTTGATATTAGGTATGTACCACAAAAAGCAATCAAAGGGCAAGCTCTAGCAGACTTCCTCGCAGAGCATCCATTGCCTAAAGATTCTCCACTCAGAGATGATCTCCCAGACGAACCAGTCTACAATGTGGAGACTTTCTCACAAAGTGCCTCCTGGGACATGTACTTTGACGGTGCAACCAGGACAAATTAAAAAAGACAGCTGATCTCGGGAGTTGGCATCCTCTTTGTTAGCCCCGACAAATACATGATTCCACACGCTTTCTCGCTACTGGAACCATGCACAAACAATGCAGCTGAATATCAAGCTCTGATCTTAGGATTGGAACTCGCCATCGAATCCGGTATCACCATGCTGGAAGTCTTTGGAGACTCTCAACTGATCGTCAACCAGATGAATCAGAAATTTGAAGTCAGGAAGCCAGATTTGTTGCCCTACTACAACAAGGCACAATCACTTCTGCAAAAGTTTGACATCTGTCACATCACCCACATTCGTAGAGGTGAAAACATACGTGCAGATGCCCTAGCCGGACTTGCCGCATCCATGGCAATCCAGGAAGGGGAAAACATACAAGTCACAGTGTGCGAAAGAAGAATCCTTCCTCCTCTTAACACACACCAAGCAGTTGCTGAATGCCACCAAGTGGTCGGAAGTCGGATTTCAATCCTTCAAACTTCAATTGGCGACTGGAGGGATCCGTTCATTGATTACATTATGTTCGGAATCCTACCTGAAGATCCAAAAGAACGGGTAAGCATCCAAAGGCGAACCCCAAGCTTCCATTTGGATATTCCTTCAAAAATCCTTTACAGGAAATCCTTCAACGGAGTACTTCTACGCTGCTTGTCACAACAAGAGGCTGAAGAAACACTCAAAGAAGTTCATGCTGGTCTTTGTGGAGCTCATCAGGCTGGACCTAAGCTCTATGATCAGATAAAAAGGTTAGGATATTACTGGCCTACCATGGTAGCTGACGCAATGCAATTTGCTAAGCGCTGCCAACAATGCCAAGTTCATGGAGATTACATTCACATGCCTCCAGAATGGCTGCATCCTACAGCGATCTCATGGCCTTTCGAAGCCTGGGGTATGGACATCATAGGTCCTATTTCTCCCCCTTCAAGCAAAGGTCATCGCTTCATCTTCGCCGCTACGGATTATTTCTCCAAATGGTCAGAAGCATTTGCGTTTAACGAAATGAAGACCTCATCAGTCCTTCAGTTCCTACGCACCAACATCATTTGTCGTTTCGGTATACCCAAAAGATTCGTCCATGATAACGGACCACAGTTCCGGGATCATCGATTCTACAGGTTCTGCGACAAATACAAAATTCAAAGCTGTCCTTCGACTCCATACAATCCGGCAGCAAACGGGTTAGCAGAAGCTTTCAACAAGACACTCTGCAAAATCCTCAAAAAAAATGGTCTCTAATCACAAAAGAGACTGGAGCGACAAAATGTCTGAAGCTTTGTGGGCCTATCGAACCACCGTTCGAGGACCAACCCATAGCACACCATTCTCCTTGGTCTATGGATGCGAAGCTGTCGTGCCCTTGGAAGTACAAATTCCTTCCTTGAGGGTATCCTTGCAAAATGACATGACTCAAGAAAGCAATGTCAAATTGCGGCTCCATGAGCTGGACAATCTCGATGAGAGACGGCTCGAAGCTCAACAAAGCATTGAACTTTACCAAGCACGTATGGCAGGATCTTTCGATAAAAAGGTCAGGCAACGCGCCTACAAAAAGAATGACTTGGTTCTTGCGGTAAAAAGACCAATGGTCTTCGCTCACAAGTCTAAAGGTAAATTTGAGCCGAAATGGGAGGGACCCTACGTCATCGACAAAGTTTTCTCCAATGGCGCATACGCACTCCTAAACATGGAAGGTGACAGATGTATGCTGCCCATCAACGGCAAGTTCTTAAAGCGGTACTACCCTTAAAGACTTACCCAACTGGGTAAGAGCAATGCCTGTATGGCCAAAACCGGTTTCTAGGTACACGCTCGCTAAACCCACCCTTTTTTAGAATTTTCATATTAAATGTTGAAATTTCTAGAAATCTAAACAATGCTTACTTTCATCGTTTCATTGTTCAAAAAAAAAATCCAAGTTTAGGAACCTTTCCCTAACTTGACCAAAATTTTCAACCTTTGAACCCAAAATTCATGGTTTGAAACAAAATCCGGATTCAGGGATTTCCACCCTAGTCCACCCTGCCTTTTACCGCCAAAATGGTTTTAGGTCAAAATTTATAACCCTCGTGTCTTTAAACAAAAAAAATAGTTTTTCAAAAACCCGCGAGGAAGCGACGCTTAGTCGATACTCGCACAAATCGGAAGCAAGCGAACCACGTTCGACACTTCCAAAATCGCAGGGAAGCGACATTTCGTCGATACTTGCAAAATCCAAAACTGTGGAGATGCAACATTTCAGTTGATATCCACAACCAAAATTTCAAAGGTTCGAAAAAAACCTAAAAAACTGTGGAGACGCAACATTTCAGTTGATATCCATAACCCAAAGGTTCGAGAAAACCACAAATTTCAAAAATCGTGGGGAAACGACATCAAGTCAGTACCCGCAAAACCAAAATTTTTGAAAAGCAAGGATGCGACATTCCATCGATACTTGCACCCAAATCCGCGAGGATGCGACATTCCATCGATACTCGCAACCGAATGAGCAAGGATGCGACATTCCATCGATACTTGCAAGAACATTCAGCAGGGAGGCGACTTTTAGTCAATACTTGCATTTTTTTTGAAAACCAAACCGGCTATAAATGCCACAAACAGGCTATAAATGCCACAAACCGGCTATAAATGCCACAAACAGGCTATAAATGCCACAAACCGGCTATAAATGCCATCAAAATAGGCTATAAATGCCACAAACCGGCTATCAATGCCACCAAAACAAAACCGGCTATCAATGCCACAAACAAAAAAACTTGGATTTCAAAAAAAAAAAAAACGGCTATCAATGCCACCAAAACAAAACAGGCTATCGATGGCACCAAAAACCGGCTATAGATGCCACAAAACAAACCGGCTATCAATGCCACCAAAATTGGCTATAGATGCCACAAAAAAAAAAACTCGGCTATCAATGCCACAAGAAAAGCTGGCTCTCATGCCAAAATTGGCTTCCATGCCACAAACAAAAAACCTGGCTTTCATGCCAAAACAATCACTTGACAAAAGATTTTCACAAAATGACAACCTTTTGATCAAATCCCATTTAGCAATTACTTTTATCACAAAAAGATTAAAGTGAGCGTAGGGATAACAAAAAAAAAAAAAAAGAAAGTGTTCACAAGCACTACACAAAAAAAAAGAGTACCAAAAAACACATGTGGTACCAAAAAAAAAGTGTTCACAAGCACTACAAAAAATAAGTACCAAAAAAATACAAGTGGTACCAAAAAAAAAGAAAAGAAAGAAGGATGGTTTCTGTATACAGGAGCTCAATCAAAAATGGTCTCCAGCCAAGAGTTCAGCTCCCCAAGCAAACTTTTAGCCTCAGCCGTCAAGGATTCCAAGGCACGCTTCTTCAGGAACTTGCCATGAGATGCTGGAGTGGGCTGTACCCCTTCTCTCACACCAGGAAGCTTGCCTCGAGCAGTTTGCCATTGTTCATCCTCATCAGACTTCCTTTTGAGAACCCGTTCGGCATCTGCAACCTGGTGAATCAGGGCACTCTCCCTGTCGCGAGCCTCTATTATGGCAGTCCACTTGGCAGCAACTTGTGCCTGCAAATGCTCAAGGCGTTTCCTGGCCTCATCGACCTCCCTGTCAAGGATGTTGAGGTCATGTGTCAGCCTGATGATGGCTATCTCTTCTAAGTTCCTCTTTCAGACTGCCAGCTTCCTGCTTTCTGTAGCCTCATCCAGGTCAGATTTAGCCTTATCAGCAGGGTCCAGGAACATCTCCTTGAAGAACTGGTCATCAGCCAAACTCACGGTCTCAAACCACTTGTCACCCAGTGCAATGATCCTATCAACGATCACCCTGGCACCTGTGACATCCAGACCAGCCTCTTCAGCATCACTGAGAATCTCCTGCACATGCTGGATCATGCCAAATCCGACTTCCAAGTGCCCAGAAAAGAGAGTCTCAATCCAAGAGCTCAGAACTCGCACCACCACCTTCTTCGCAAAAAGAAGAGATGGCCCAGCTGAAGATTCGCCCAACTCCGTTGGTCGGCTGCTCATGTCATCATCTGTTGAAAGAGTAACAAAAGAACTCTTTCCAGTTGAAGCTGCTCCTGCTCGGGAAGGAATCTCAGCGCGAGGAATCTCCTCAATATTGTCAGAGCTGGTCCCAGGAATCTCTACCTCTGGATCAACCTCTGGCATCTCTTGCTCTGGAAGCGACAGATCCTCCTCTGCCACTTCGAAACCTGCAAAGGAAACACAAAAAGGTATGAATATGACCCTATTTGAAAATCATTATCAGAGTTATAACTACAAAATACCTTCTTCGACGACTGGCGGAACACTTTCTTCCTCCATGAACTCATCGAAAGCATCATCAACATTTGCGTCCATCGATGGTTCAAAGTCATCAGAACCCTGTGGCAAGTCAGCTGGCAACAAAAAATGTGTTAGCAAGCCAAGTCACAAACAAATACAACAGGGAGCAAAAGAAGTCGTACCAATTGGAGATTCTGGATTTACTCCAGAGCCCGTCGGTTCTTCTTCAGGTGCCTCGACAGGATCCATCACCACCTCATCGGTTGGGACCTCCGGCATCACCAAGTCTTCCTCTGCTAAAAATTAAAAAAAAAAAAAAAAAAAAAAAAAAAATGAAGGCTGGCCCACAGGCCACGTGGCCGTACGGCCAGATCCGTACGGATCTGTCCGTACGGCCCACACAAAAAAAAACATGAAAAAAAAAAAGAAAAGAAAGCAAAAAAAAAAAACACGTGTAAAAAAAAAAGGGGGGAAGCAAACACGTGGAAAAGAAAAAAAAAAAGAAGAAGAAAAGAAAAGAAAGAAACAAAAAAAGAGAAAGAACTTTATTTTTCCTACAATAGAGTTTTCTTGAAAAAAAAAGGGGAGAACTTACTTGAAGCCATTGATGGAGAAGAAGAAGAAAAGTCTTGAAGATCTTGAAGAAGAAGAACTTTTGGTCTTGAAGCCCTCTTGAGATTATTGCAAAAGAAAGTAATAAGAGCAAGAGATCCAACCTTCTCCTTGCTTTTATAGAGGAGAGCAAACCAAAGAAGGAAAGAAGAAAGAGGTAAGTGTTACTAATTAGTAACCTTACCAAAAGAAAGAAATTAGAAAGATTCTTTCCCAAAAGAAAGATATCTTGAGGGATTCTCTCCCAAAAAGAAATCAATGAGAGATTTTCTCCTAAAAGATATAATCTATGACGGATTCTTTCCCAAAAGAAAGATATCTTGAGATATTCTATCCCAAAAATAAAGGGATCATGAGAGATTCTCTCCAAGTAAAGATATTCTTAGATATTCTCTATCCAAATGAGATATTTTTGGATATTCTTTACAAAAATGACACCATATGAGATCTAAGCTATTTCAAAAGCTTAAGGTCCCATGGGTTAGCCCATATGAGCCAGGTTTGACCACCTAGGCACACACAAAAAAAAAAAAAAAAAAAAAGAAATAAATTTTGGGCTTTTAGTCAAAGAGAAATCCCTCTTACCAAGAGCATACAAAAATGGTTCCATGCCTCTTTCGAGTTGATTGGACCATACAAAAGAAAATTCCAAGCCCCATGAGCTTCCAAAAATCAAACCATCCAGCCTCATCTACCAAATTGAGCCAAATTCTTGAAATTGACATTCCATCAAACCAAATCCTGGTCCCCTAACTTGCCACATACAGCCTGTTAGGTCATAAGACCAAAAACCAAAAACCAAAACCTGATCCCCTAACTTGCCACATACAGCCTGTTAGGTCACAAGATCAAAACCAAAATTGATCCCCCAACATTCCACATACAGCTTGTTGGGTCACACGATCAAAACCAAACCCGACCCCCTAACCTGCCACATATAGCCTGTTAGGTCACAAGGTCAAAACCCAAATCCACATCCCTGATGTCATCTTCAAAACTTTGCCTCGAGATGGTACGTAATCCCTTTCACTACCATAAAATTCCCCTGGAAGCTCAAAAGGCTACAAATACCAAAAAGAAAGACTGCTCAAAGACTCTTGGTCAAGTCACAGGCTCTCCTTCAAAAATCTCTTCGAGGCACATCGACTACAAAAGTTAAGCAACTCGCCGCTGTACCTCGAGGGGGCATTTGTTGACACCAAAAATGTCACTTTGCCTTTTCAAGATCCAAAGAGCTACATGAAGTCGCAACCTGCCATAAATAGGCAATGCTGCTTCCAAAAATCAAATCTTGTCAGAATCAAACAAAAACTGCAAGATTCTTCCAGACAGCCAAAAGAGGAGTACACAACAAGTTTCGGGCCATTTCAAAATCATTTGGCCTAACTTCGCTTCTCCGACAGCCGAAAAGGAGCTCTCGGCGACAAAAGCTCTCCGGGACCATGATTTCCAAGACAGAGCCTATGGATCATCTTAAAATGACTCCAATAGGCTCCCTGTCAAATTTCGAGTCAATCGGACATCGATTGACCGCACATCAATCCGCGACATCTTCATCGCGACAAAAAGCAAGTCTGCAGGTGATAGGACCCCAAACGGCTTCAAAACTCAAACAAAAGCCTATGGTTGGTCTTATTTATTGCTCAGGAGGCTTCACACCAAATTTCAGGTCATTCCGACATCGTTTGACCCAGTTTCAGCTTCTGACGGAAAATCGGCAGCTCTGCGCGACAAACTCTTCGGCTATCTCAGGAAATTGGAAACTTTGCAAAATAAAATGCAAGGATTCTCATCAGGTTTCCTACAAAGAAATCAGGCCAATAAATGGTCAAAATGTCAAGGAAAAGTACAGAAGAAAAAAGAATAAAAAAAAAAGCAAAAACGGACGCAAAACGGGACACGAAAGGGGGAAAACCCCCCAGGGTCGCAGACCCCTGCGACCCTGGGCCAGGGTCGCCGGCGACCTTGGACCCCGGGGTCGCCGAGAAAGCCCCGGAAACCCCGGTTTTCGCCGTTTTTTCGCGATTCGAGGAGCCCAGCCTCTGGTACTTTCCAAAATTCAAGTTTTTGAGACACCAAGTCCTCTGACATCCGTCCAAAATACGGGTAAATCATCAAGAGTATCGAAGACAGTATTGATCGCCACCCGGTCAACCAAAAAAGTGTGCTTTCCGCCCAACCGATCGAGAAATGGACAGGACAGATGGCACCGACCCGCTGTTGGCAACAAACACCTGAAATTACATGATCATCTGATGTCGATCTACATGAAGATCCATTGATGATCATCAATAGAAGAATCTCAAAAGACGTGGCACGGCCCGCGACTCTTCAGCTGCTCGGCGACCACTTAATGCGATTAATTGACTAGCTTTATTACAGTCATTAATCCATTTCTTTGGACGGCCCAATCAGAAGCAAGCATTCGGGAGTTACAAGTCAAGAGATTCATGGCATTTAACCCATGAAACTCCTCCCATCATGGCGATTAAAGGCGATTAAATGCCCTCAATCTCCTCCGGCCAATCAGAAGCCAAGAAAAAGGAGTTACAAAATAAACAATTCAATTTTGTAACTCCTCCCATTATGCGTCTTAATGACAATAAAAGCCCATAAACCCACCTAAAAGGCTACCTAAAAGCCTATAAATAGGAGGGCTCTCCAAGAAGAAAGGACATCAGAGACAACGAACATCACAGAGCATCAGAAAAATCAGAGACAACGAACATCAACAGACAGCAGACAGAAATCCAGAGAAAGGAAAAAGAGAGAAAACTCTGCGGAAGTTCTACACCGGCCACCGCAACAAGGTGACAAAAGTCCCTTGGGGGGTACCCCCCCCAAGGTCCTTGCCTTCTCCTCCTGCCTCCAATGGCTTAGATGTGGCTTTTCAGCCCGTCTACTCGGCTTTTTATTGGACATAGGACCTCCTTTTGGTTTTTGTCCTCTAAAAACCCGAGGTTATAGCCAAGCCAAGCGAATCAATAGCATCCTCTGTTCTCATCTGCATGGATGATGGCGAAGCCCACATATGGCTTGCGACCGTCAATCTAAACGAGTCCCCCACAATCTCCTAAGAAGTTAGATCCTCCTTTTCTTGCTTTTCATTGTAGTTTGTATTTTTTCAAAAGAGACAAAAATCACAATTCTTGTCTTTCATTATTGATAAGGATTGTAAATCGGCTATAAACGCCAAAATCGGCTATAAACGCCAAAAATCGGCTATAAACGCCAAAATCGGCTATAAATGCCAAAAAAATCGCCTTTCACGACAAATCAAGAAAATGTCTCTTTTCTTAAATATATGTGCAATGGAAAACTTGAAAGAAGTTGATTTCCTTTTTACTTGCGAAAGTTGATCTCCGGATCACCACTTGCAATTCCAAGTAAAAATAGAAAATCTGGCACACCCACAAAAAAAAGAAATGTTGATGCACGCCCTTGCCCCCCGGTTACGAAAGGGTCGGACCCGACGGACTCCCACGTCCGCCGACCTCGGTAGAACCGAGCAGGAGCGCGGTCCATCAACACACTACTGTCCATCTGAACAGTATCATCTTCAATATCAAGAGAATTAGGCAAGTTTGATTCAAAGGGGCACAAGGAATTGGGGTCGGTGGACTCCGTAAGAGATTCTTGAACAATGGCCTCAATCATGTCAATCTCTTCAAAATCAGGACCATCATCCCGCATTTATTTGCACGCATTGTAAACATTGAGCTCAATGGTCATGTTTTCAAAAGAAAGCTTCATTACCCTGTTCCGGCAGTTTATCAGTGCATTTGAAGTGGCTAAGAAGGGTCTACCCAATATTACCGGAATTTGAGCATTAGGATTTTCCATGGGTTGGATATCCAAAATGATGAAGTCCACTGGAAAGTAGAAATTCTCTATTTGTACTAAGACATCCTCTACCATCACCCTCGGTTTCTTTATTGATCTGTCAGCGAGCTGAAGAGTGACCTGGGTAGGTTTCAACTTGCCTAGCCCCAACTGTTGATAAACCGAGTAAGGAAGTAGATTGACACTCGCCCCCAAGTCGAGTAAAGCATGTTCTATCCGGAAGTTTCTAATGATGCACGATACTATGGGGCATCCTGGATCTTTATATTTGGGCAGAGCATTTTGTCTTAAAATCGAGCTTGCTTGCTCGGCCAAGAAAGCTTTCTTAGGAACATGCATCTTACGTTTGATTGCGCATAAATCTTTGAGGAACTTAGCGTAAGATGGAATTTATTTGATGGCATCCAAAAGTGGGATATTAATCTTGACTTCTCTGAAGATATCCATAATCTCCTCATTTGGAACCATCCTCTTTGGCGATCTCAGTCATTGGGGGAATGGGGCCACAGGCTTGTACTCAGAAATTTCGGGTACCTTCCCTTTGTCATCACCAACCTTTTCTAAGACTTCTTTGGATTCACACTTATTTGAAAAGACCTTTTGATCCGAGGATGCGTCGGATCATCTTTCAAAATTTCTTTACCAATCCACAAAGTAGTCACAGCTTGCACCTCCTCCTTTGAGGTGGAGGGACCTGCATTGACCACTTCGTATTGCCCCTTAGGGATCTGGTGTGGTTGGGTTGGGAAAGCCCCCTTCTCCCTATTTTGAAGGGCCTTGCTGAGTTGGCCAATTGAGGTTCTCACCTCTTTTTGAAAGTCTAGAAAAGATTGTTGATTGTTTTGAATGATGGAATTCTGAATTTGAATTAAATTTGTCAGCAGATCCTCCAGAGACCTATTTTGAGTCTGTGGAGGGGGTGGTGTGTATTGGGCTCCTTGTGTTGAGGGCCTAAAGTCACCACCTTGATGTGTAGGTCTTTGGAGGACCGACTCCTAATTAGTATTGGGCCGATTCCTCCAACTGAACTTGGGATGGGTGCTCCAGGTGGGGTTGTACGAGTTACCGAGTTGATTGTTGAACGGCCTCTGATATGCATTGGTAGCATTGGCTTGTTCTTGTAATACCTCTTTGAAAGCAGGGATTGTTGGGCAAACCTCTAAAGAATGGGTGTCACAGTCACAAAAACCACACACGGTGACGGGCTATTTACTCCTCCCTATTTCTATGGCTTCGATTTTTCTGGTTAGGGAGGCTACTTTTGCATTGAGTTCCATTTCATCGTCCTGAAGTCGATATATTCCCCCTCCCTTAGGATTATTCGATTGCCTTGGATTATCAACTCCATCCGAAGTGTCCAAATTTTGGGCACTTTCTGTAAGAGAATCTAAGTATTCCCATGCTTCATCTGGGTTTTTGCTCAAAAACTCACCATTACACATCGTTTCAACGAATTGGCGCATTTTGTTAGGGATTTTGTATATTGCAATTTGATGGATGCATTATTCATTTCATCATCATTTGAATTTTCACACATGCATTGCTTTAAAAATCTTGATTTTCACATGCATTGTTTTAAATCTTGTAAACCTTTTGATTTATGCATATTTTGATTTTAAACATTGGATGCATTTGTTTTTGAAAAGAAGTTTTTAATCAAGCTAGCCTATGGTTTTAAAAGTTTCAAATCATTTTTAGGCTCTTTATGTTTCATATTTTTAAACATCTTAGTTTGATTTAAAATCATGATTCTAAGCTTGATTTATTGGCCCAAAAGTCCCCTCAAGAAAAACCTTTGAAAATCTCATTTTTGGGAATTTTGGTCCAAGTTGACCTGTTGCTGTGGGTCGGTCGACCGACCACACTGCAATGGGTATATGACTGTTGAGTCTCCTTTTCAAACGGTCAGAATTATGACTGTTGAGGGTATAGGTCGACCGAGCACAGGGGTAGGTCGACCGAAGACACGCTGGAACTCAACTTTTGAGTATAAAAAGGGGTTCATCCATGAGAAAAAGGGTTGAACATTTTTGTAGGCAGAAGAGCTATGCAGATTCTCGAAGAAGGGATTTACAGTTCAAAGAAGGAGATAAGGTTTTCTTGAAAGTGTCACCTACTCGTGGAACTTTGAGGTTTGGACAGAAGGGCAAATTGTCTAGGAGGTACATTGGACCGTATGACATTGTGAGTAGGATTGGTGATGTGGCTTGCAGATTAGCCTTACCACCCAAACTCTCCGGTGTACACAATGTTTTTTACGTGTCTATGTTGAAGAAGTACGTTCCCGACAGACTACACATGCTCCGTTATGAGCCATTAGAAATCCGAGAAGATGCTACATATGTTGAGAAGCCTAAACAGATTATCGACACCAAGGAACAAGAGTTGAGAACTCGGACTATTCAGTGGGTCAAAGTGCTTTGGGAGAATCATGGACCGGAAGAAGCAACTTGGGAATTACGGGATCAAGTTCAGAAGAAGTACCCACATCTCCTACCGGAGGTGAGTTTTAATTTCCATTTGGAGGACCAAATGTCCTAAGGGGTGGAGGATGTAAGACCCCGACCCGAGAGACCCCGATTAGAGTTAATTACGTTGTGTTTTAGTTTAAAGTGTGTTTAGTGAGTTTTGATTAGTTTGGGGTTAGAATAGCTTTTATAATAGCTTTGGGGAATTTTGAGAGCCTTTTTACTTGTGGGACCCTTTGGGGGTTCTTGTTACGAAATGCGTGAGATTGGGGGTTTACCGATAATTTCCAAAAAAATTGTGTTTTTAACCCCATTGGACTTATCTTGTTAATCCCTAAAACTTTCATGTTGACATCGTTTCCATTCGAGGACCCTAAACCCGACTTTTGACAAATTGAGGGCAAAATGGTCTTTTTACCCAAAATCTGGACACCGATTTCAATGTCACCAAAGTGTGGAAAATATATACTTTTTGGAAACTAGAAATTTCGCCGATCAACTTTGTCTTCTTCGTCGAATTCGTTTGAAGCCCCGAAAGCCATGTTTTTAGCCCAAGAATTCTTTTAAGTTGTGGGCCCCATCCCCACTTACTATATATAGAGAGCTTCTTCTTCATTTTCCCATTTCTTGCTAAAACCCTAGAGGAGAAGAGAAATCCCAGCCCTAAGGGTTTTTTTTTCCCTTGTTCTTTTTGCTTCTTCCTCATTAATCATCACTAGAACTCTTCCCAATCAAGAGATGGACCTTGCAATCTTCTTCCTCACCTCAAGAGCTCTCTATTGGTACCATTTATGAAGACATGCATCACCATTAGAGTTTCTTGTGAGCTCTCTCTTCTTATTTGAACCATTTCTAGGCAAGTGAACCTTCCAATCTTTTAGAATCTTGTTTGTTTAGCCCTAGGGAAGCTCCATTTCATTTATTGGAAGATTTCGTTTTGTTTTGCTTGGATTTTGATATTCTAGGGTTGGATTTGGGGGTTTTTGTATAGGTGTTTGATTGTGATCTTAAAAGGTGATTAGAGCTCAATTTGATTTGCATTGGACCCAAGGCAAGTGGATGAATGGATTGTTTTCATGGTTTCTTGGTTATAATGATTTGAACTCTTGCCATTGCTTTCACCTAAGTTATTTTTATGAGTTTCATGATTTTGGAAACATGCATAATGTTAGGCCACTCTCTATTGATAGCCCTTTTTGGAAAACATGTGTTTTATTGTCTTGCTTTTAGATCATTTATGATCATTTATGGATTTTCATTTATGGAGATGTCTTGCATTGAATGAGGTGGAAGTGATGGAGAAATGAATGATTTATTGGAGTGGTTGTTAGAGGAGTTGATGATGGATTGAATGGGGTTGAAAGGAGGGTTTGAGACCCTCAATTGTATGTATAAAAGGATGCCCAAAGGAGGATGAAAGGAGGAGAAAAGGAAGGAACGAACTGTACTCAGAAAAACAGTTTCTGGACAGTTCGCTAGAGCGATGGAGCGATCATGACACATCGCTCGAGCGAACCCGTCACAGAACCTCGTTCGCCCGAGCGAACCTTCAGTTCGCTCGAGCGAACCTTCAGTTCGCTCGAGCGAACTGCCTGTCTGTCAAGGGTCAATGCTAAAGGGTTTGAAACTTTGTTTTTAGGCTTGGGGAGGTATCGTATGGAGCCCCAATGCCATGTAAGGACTTGTAAGGCGTCGTATGAAGCCCATAGGAAGGAGAAACCTCTTTATGGAGATTCTTTGAGGAATTTCTAAGTTGGTCAATGTGTATAAGGACCCGGGATGTCCATAATTCTCAAGAGTACCAACTTATATCAATATCGACATACGGAGCCCTATCCACATTGGCCCACTCTTGAAACCTCGATGTCTAGCCCGGGAATGTATGAGGATCCATTAGTATTTGATTCTTAACAAATTTTTACTCATGGAATTCAAACTCATGATATGTGAGTATACTTGCCCCGAGAGCATTGTTTTACCATTGCTAATCTGTTTAGACCCGTCTAGATATTAAATGTGTTTTGTGCCCACGAGCACCCCGCCCCGCTATGTGTATTCAATTGTTTCAATTTTTGCATGTTACCTATGAGTCGGCACCACTGAGCTTGGATAGCCTTATCGGTTTGATCCACCGGTCTGGATATCCCCTTTCTGTTATACCAGCTGCAGCATGGTTCCCGCCTCGCCCCGATATACCCGGTTCGCTACCATGGTCCTGCAAAGTATTATATGTATTTATTATATAAAATCGTTGACTCTCCTCAACTCGTGTGACTGAGGTCAACGTCGTTGATTCTCTTCACCATGTGTGACTGAGGTCAATGCCCCGATGTGCTCTCATCACTTTTGTGAGAGAGGATTTAGCTTTGTGTGGTTGCCATCTTGTTAGTTTCCGAATCCTTGTTACCTTACATGTTTCATTGCATATGCACCTTTTTTAAATGATACATTCTTCTTTTACGAAATTCATTACTTATACACAAGTTTTCTAAATTCGTGCAAAGTGCCATTGTTTTATTATTGTTATATCTCTTCACCCACCTGCCAGACCGTCGTGTCTGATCCATTTATTTTGGTACTCAGGTCCCAAGCTTATTGCCATCGAGGAGGAGCCTGAGGAGGCGGTCGGTGAACCACAGCGAGTGATAGAGTGGCAAGCCGATGATGTCATGTAGACATTCGGCCCTATTTTGAGAACGACACCTTTTGGGAACTTGTGATATCTTTATTTTGGGTTTTATTGGTTGTATGGTCTCTATTGACCATTATTTTGGGGCATTAATCAACTGATCTTTTGTAAATACACTTAACTTTACTTTCGGGGAAATATGCACATGATCATTGCTCATTCTGATATCTTGTCATGTTAATCATAAATCAGTCTTATTTATGGAATGAAATATCATGAAAATGATTTGCTACATGCTTCCGCAATCTCGAATACTTGTGGATATGTTAATTTGTGAGATGATGTGTAAAGATAATCCTCACCGCGGAAACCTATGGGAAATCACGCGCACGGATAAATGTTCTTTTAATTCCGTGTGCGGTTTAGCCAAAGAGATGCACGTGGCGCGGCATCATCATAGTCCCAATCCCGGATTTGGATCCCCTGACCCAGCCGGGGTCGCGACAATTTTAAAACTCTTAAGCCTTCTTTGAGGTGTTTGGACAAGGAAAAGGGGATGAACCAAGAGAGACCAAAGGGTCATTAAGAAAGCTAAAACTTGGATTAATGAAGTTGAATCTCCAAGTAAACTTTACTTAAACTAATCATATGTTATATGCTTTGTTTAAATCTTTGGAAAATGATTTTAGCATGATAACTATGATGTGATGAATTCATTACTTTCATTCTATCTTTGATTTAAGTTGTGATGAATTCTTCAATTTGATTTCAAACCAAGTTTGTTTTAAAACTTTATAAAACATGTTTTATCAAAACCTTTGATTTCTTTTATAACATGTTTCATTTACTTGGTTGAATCATATTTGTTGTTTTCAATCTCTTTTGATCATTAGTTAAATTAGTTTGTTTTGAAAACAATATAGCACATGCATCACATGTTTAGACTAAATTAATTTCATACAACTTGTGAACCTTTGATTTTAATATCATTAACAAGTTAGTAGTTATACATGTGATTTGCATATCTCTTCAATCAAATCTTTTAAAATGCTTTGAGCATAGATAGATTGGACTTACATTTTAAACTTGATTGAAGTTTTCACACACACACTTCATAAGCATTCATCTTTGCATTCATAGTGTTTGTGTGAGTTGATTTTCACTTTCATATTCGCCTATTTTAGAGGCAATTAATTTAAGCTTAAATTGTAGCTCTTAGAGTGTTTTGTGAAGACACCTTCTTGAGAGAAAATCTTCTATTGTAAAGGTTATTGCTTAGCCTAAGAAAAGCATTGTGTAATGGTTCTTACTTTTCCTAGAAAAGCATATTGATAGGCTGTTGTTAAGCCTAGAAAACCAACATTGTGAGGTTATTGCTTAGCCTTGGAAAGCATCTTGTAATGGTTATTGCTTAGCCTTTTGAAAATCATACATAGTGGAAATCCGGTGGGGTGTTGAATCACAAGACGGTAGTGGATGTAGGCATTGAGGCTGAACCACTATAAATCCTTGTGTGATGGTGTATGCTATGTGGTGATTATTTTTATTTAGCTTCCGCATTTGTTTGATAATCATCACAAGTGACTAGTTAGTTTTAAAGAAATTAAAATTTGTCATAATTGGTCATTATTTGTATATCACCGTATTCACCCTCCTCTAGGGTAAGGATCCAGGACTTACACATTTCAAAAAGTTAACCCATCATAAAACATACCAATTACGCGCCATGATCCGAATCCATGATGTGGGCAGGCTTGTAAGAGCTCTTTGAAACGTTCCCAACACTTAAAAGAAAGACTATTTTTCTTTTTGTTTGAAATTCATCATGTGTCTCCTCAAAGTATTGGTTTTGTGAAGCGGGAAAAACCTTTTTAAGAATTCTCGCACCATAACATTCCAAGTGGTAATCGAATTGGGCCTAAGGGAATGCAACCATATTTTTGCCTTCTCCTTTAGTGAAAAAGGGAATAATCTGAAATTGACTATTTCCTCCCCAATATTATTGAAGTGTAAAGTGGCACATACTCCTTCAAATTCTCTTAAGTGCGAGCACACACTTTCTGTATCGAGACCATGGACTTAGGGAGTAATTGTATCACGCCCGGCTTTATTTCAAAATTTCCCACATTGGGTGGGACGACCATGCAAGAAGGTGTGGTTGTCCGTGTGGGTTAGAGGTATTCTCGTAAACTCCTAGCCTTTTGGTTAACCTCCCCATTATTATCATTGTCATCCCAGTCGTTCCGGTCATCATTGTTGTTCCCACGACCAAACCCACTTGCCATTGGTGATGGTCTCAAAGAACTTGATGGATTTGGAGATTCAAAGTTTTCAATAACTCTCTTAATTGGAGACACCTTCCTTCTTAATCTGCGCCCTGAATCTCTTTGCCAAATTGGCGGGGGCCTATCCTTCTTTTCGGGAATCTTGGAATTTTTTTTATTATTAAAAAAAATGGTGGAAATAAAGAAACTAACTTAGAACAGCAACTAACCCCACTAGAGGTCAAAAAGTTCACCTCAACCCTTAACTCAAACTTATGAAGTTAACTCGACCAAGTTAGCCCCCAGGTAAGTCGTGAGGTCACAACGGTCCCGCTTAAAAACCACTTGCCTCGAATAGCTTGACTATCTCCCCTTTTGGGACAAGGCTTTTCTTAGGCATCGAGTTTAACCAAAGAACGCAGCTTTAGGCCTTAGTTTCACTTTCCTTCCTTAAGGAGTTAACCACAAAAGAAAAAAAAATCCTAAAAAAAAATTGGAAGATTTTGGTAACTTTTTTGGAGTTTTCTAAAAATCAATGATGTGAATTGCTTACATTCCATGCACTTTTCTAATCCAAATTAAGGCAGTTTCAACATTCCATGCATGCACCCTCCTATTTCTAGCAAGATGCCAAAAGTAATGCACAATTTAAATAGGAAAGTCGAAAAGTTACTTTTACTGGCGCTCCCCGGCAACGGCGCCAAAAACTTGATCGAACTCCAACTATAAGTTCAGATTGTATTAATAATCTGATAAATCCAGGTCAATCCACATGGAGCAATACTTCTCAAAAAACCTTCCAACTTTGACATGTCCTAAATAAAAACTGGTGCGTGTTTTAAGTGTGGTGGCATAGATCACCAAATGAAAGATTGCCCAAATAACAGAAATCAAGGCAATAGGGCACCTCAGCAGCCACCAAGGCAGGCACCTCAGCAAAACCAGCAGGCAGTTCAGAATCAACCAAGACAACAGCAGAATCAGCAGCCCCGTCAGCAACCACAAAATCAGAACGTCCGTCCACCGCAACAGAATCGGAATGTACAGCAAGGAAGGCAGAATCAGAACCAGAATAGACCGCGTCAGCAAGGCCACCTCAATCACCTTAACCAAGTGGACGCTGAAGCAGCGGGAGATGTTGTGGAAGGTAAACTCTTAATTTGCGAAGTAAAAGCTAAAGTGTTGTTTGATCCCGGATCTACTCACTCTTTCATATCCCATGTGTTTGCTAAAATGATTAGTGTGCCTGCTAGAGAGTTAGAGTTTGTTTTGACTGTTACTACTCCGGTAGGGAAACAAGTTGTGTGTAATACATTTTTCCCTAGTTGTTCAGTGAAGATAAGAGATGTCATTTTCCCTGCAGACCTTATTACCTTAGTTATGCATGACTTCGATGTCATTTTAGGCATGGATTGGTCAGCGGGACATCATGCCTCTATGGATTGCTATAGAAAGACCATTGCTTTTAGATTGGACGGGATATCCTCCAGGGTGAAATTTCAGGGAGAGAAAAGGGTTTCTCCGGCTAGGTTTATTTCAGCTCTTTCTGCAGCTAAGTTGCTGAGATCAGGATGTGAAGGATTCATTGCATTTGTCACCAAGGATGAACAGTCCCAATGGGTGGAGAACATCCCGGTAGTGTGCGAATTTCCCGATGTCTTTCCAGAAGAGATTCCAGGTTTACCACCTGTCAGAGAGGTTGAGTTCACAATAGAGTTGATGCCAGGGACTGCTCCGATCTCCATTGCTCCTTACAGGATGGCTCCAGCAGAGTTAGGAGAATTGAAACTACAGTTACAAGAGTTACTAGACAAAGGCTTTGTTAGGCCAAGTGTTTCACCATGGGGAGCCCCAGTGCTATTTGTCAAGAAGAAAGATGGAAGCTTGAGGATGTGCATAGAATACAGAAAATTGAACCAAGTGACCATCAAGAACAAGTACCCTTTGCCAAGGATAGATGAGTTATTTGACCAGTTGCAAGGTGCATAATTTTTCTCGAAGATAGATTTGAGGTCCGGATACCATCAGTTGAGAGTTAGAGAATCAGACATCCCGAAGACAGCTTTCCGGACTAAATACGGGCACTATGAATTTTTGGTGATGCCCTTTGGACTGACGAATGCACTAGCGGTATTTATGGCCCTTATGAACAAGATCTTTGCACCTTATCTAGATCAGTTCACAGTCGTCTTTATTGATGACATTCTAGTGTATTCCAAGTCAAGAGAAGACCATGAGCAGCATTTGAGGACTTCATTGCAGTTGTTAAGAGATAATCAGTTGTATGCGAAGATTGGGAAGTGTGAGTTTTGGCTAGAGCAAGTCACCTTTCTGGGGCACATCATTTCTAGAGAATGACTAGCAGTTGATCCAGCAAAGATAGAAGCAGTCATCAATTGGGAGAAGCCGAAGAATGTGACTGAGATTAGGAGTTTTCTGGGGTTGGCAGGATACTATAGGAGATTTGTACAAGGATTTTCATCCATTGCAGCACCGTTGACCAAGTTGACCCGAAAGAATGTGCCGTTCGTATGGTCAGAGAAATGAGAAGCTAGTTTTGAGGAATTGAAGAAGAGGTTAACTTCCGCACCTGTCCTCACCTTACCTTCGGGGAGTGGTGGTTTTGTTATCTATACGGATGCTTCAGGTGTAGGACTTGGATGTGTTTTGATGCAAAATGGGAATGTGATAGCGTATGGCTCGAGGCAATTGAAGGAACACGAGAAGAAATATGCGACGCACAATTTGGAGTTGGCAGCTATAATGTTTGCGTTGAAGATGTGGAGACACTATTTATACGGAGAAAATTTTGAAGTTCATTCGGATCACTGTAGCCTCCAATATTTGTTCTCTCAGAAGGAATTGAACATGAGGCAGAGAAGATGGATGGAGTACATCAAAGACTATGATTTTCCGATCATCTATCATCCGGGGAAGGCCAACGTAGTGGCAGATGCATTGAGTAGAAAATCAGTTTGTTTGGCCAGTTTACAAGGGTTTTATAATGTTCAGCAATTCAAGGAGTTAGGGGTGGATTTCCAACCTTTGAAGGAAGGAGTTATGTTGGCAAATATGACAGTGTCTGAGCCCATCTTCATTCAGAAAATCAAGGACAGTCAGATGCAAGATCCAAGCTTGGCTAAAATTATGGAGCACATCTCCGAACGCCCAGATTTCCAAGTCATGGATGGAGTTTTGTACTTCCGTGGCAGGCTTTGTGTTCCAAAGATAGATAATTTGAAGAATGACATTATGGTAGAAGCTCACAATACAAGGTATTCTGTACACCCGGGGAGTACGAAGATGTACCAGAATTTGAAGAGTCATTTTTGGTGGAACAATATGAAGAGAGAGATAGCAACCTTCGTATTTAGATGCATGACTTGTCAATTGGTGAAAGCAGAACATCAGAAACCACCTGGTCTTTTGCAGCCATTAGAAATTCCAGAGTGGAAATGGGAACACCTGACTATGGATTTTGTTTCGAGTCTACCGACTACAAGCAGAGGGAACAATGTTATTTGGATCATAGTATATCGGTTAACGAAGTCGGCACACTTTATTCCTTTGAAGACCGGGAAGAAAATGCACATGTTGGCCTTAGCACAAGCCTTCGTGAAGGAGATCGTTAGTCGTCATGGGCAGCCGGTCTCCATTACTTCAGATCGAGATAGTAGATTTGTTTCGAGATTTTGGAAGACCTTACACGATCGATGGGAACGAAGCTTCAATTCAGCACGGCATATCACCCGCAGACTGATGGTCAATCAGAGAGAACTATTCAGACCCTTGAAGACATGCTTAGAGCTTGTGTACTTGATTTCAAGAATCAATGGGATGAGAATTTACCCCTCTGTGAGTTTGCCTACAGCAACAGTTACCATTCGAGCATAGGGATGGCCCCTTTCGAAGCGTTGTATGGCAGGAAGTGTAGGACCCCAGTGTGTTGGGAAGAAGTTGGAGAACGCAGTTCTCATGGTCCTTCTTTGGTTGAACAGACAAGTGATAAAGTCAGAATTATTCATGAACGATTGAAGATTTTGAGAAGCCAACAGAAAAGCTATGCTGATGTTCGAAGGAAGGATCTACAATTCCAAGTTGGAGACAAAGTATTTTTGAAAGTATCTCCGGTCAGAGGAACGCTGAGATTTGGGCAGAAGGGCAAATTGTCTATAGAGATTCATTGGACCATATGAGATCCTGAGTCGTATCGGGGAAGTGGCATATAGATTAGCTTTGCCTCCAGAACTTTCAGGTGTGCACAATGTGTTTCACGTGTCAATGCTAAGGAAGTATGTCTCGGACCCTTCACACGTGCTACATCACGAACCGTTGGGTGTTCGAGAAGATGCCACCTACATTGAGAAACCGGTAGAGATTATTGACACCAAAGAGCAAGAACTGAGAAACAGAACAATTCAGTGGGTAAAGATTCGTTGGGAGAATCACGGACCAGAAGAGGCCACTTGGGAACTTCGTGATCATGTCCAGAAGAAATACCCTCAGCTATTTTCGGAGGTTAGTGATCATTTGGAGGACCAAATGTGATTTTTAGGGGTGGAGGATGTCAGACCCCGACCCAGGTTTGGAATATTTAATTATATTTTTAACCGTAATTAGTTGATAAGTGGGGTTAGTGGATGATTAGCTTATTTTCTTAAGCTAGATTAGAATGTTTGAATAGCTTTGGGAATTTTTGAGAGTCGTTGACTTAGGCTTGACGAGGGCTGGGGCGCCCATGTGTTGTGTATGAATCTTTGGGGTTTAACTTTGATTTTTGTAAAATCCCAATTTTGTGCAATTTGACTCATTTCATTTAGATTATCAACTTTCATGTTTTGACCGTCTTGATTTAATGATCAGAAATCGCGTTTTTCGAGAAAAGGGGCAAAACTGACCTTTCACACAAAATCTGTACCCAAATTTTGAGAATTTCAGAAATTGACAAAAATATACTTTTTGGATAATAGAAATTTCGTTGATCGTTTTGTCTTCTTCGTCGTTTCCATTCGGAGCCCGCAAATGCCATTTTTAGCCTTGTGAAGATTGGGACCCACAAAACCCATTATAAGAGAGATGAGTTCTCTTCTTCCTTCATTTCTCTTTTCCTGCAACGGTTTGGAGCCAAGGGTTTTTCCCTCTTCTAGCAACTTTCTCTCTCCTCTAGAACACCTATCTCTTGGAGATTTCATGGAGGATTGATCCCCTAGGGTTCTTCCTCATCATTCAAGCTTTCCAAAGATGTGTTTTTCAAAGGATTTGAGCTAGGGCAAGGCTTCCTTTCAAGCTTCTCTTCATTGTTTGAGTTTTTCAAGGTTAGCAATGGCTTTCCAAACTTGAAATCTTTGTTTTCCTCTTCATTTAGAGTGTTTTCATCACACATGCAAGAGTTTTCCCTTGAGATTTGCAAATGTTGATTTTTAGGGTTCTTCTTTGGGAAAATTTTGGGGGTTTTTGTAGATTGGGAGCTTGAGGCCCTAGAGGATTGTTTGAGGAATGATTTCTCTCATCTTGGCTTGAGGCAAGTGGATTCTACAACTAATATGATGGTTTTGCTTTATAAGTTCCTTTTCATGGCATTTCTTCCTATGCTCTAATCTTTTATGATTCATGGATTTACTTTAGTTAAATGGAGTAATGTATATGTTTGATTCTACTTATGTTATTGTTTTACAATGAATGGGAGGTTGGTTTTAATTTGACCATCTTGGAATTTTGTCTTCTTTATGTCAAAGTCTTGATGTTCAAAGAATGGAGAAAACTTTGATTTTTAAAATGTTTGTATGATTGATTGGAATGATCAAATGGATGATGATTTGATGAGTTGAGGAGGTCAAGAAAGGGCCCAAGTGATTGTGGAGATGTGTATGGAAGAAAGGGAAAGAAAGAAAATGGATAGGGATTGGACAAAAGAGAGATCCAAACAAATAGGCTAAGATTCACCGCTGTCCAATCGATCGGACTGTGGGCATTTCAGGTCCGATCGATCGGACTGTAAATAACTGAGAGCATTTCAGGCCCGATCGATCGGCCAATGAGTCCGATCGATCGGACTGAAATGAGAAGAGTTGCAAAAAGAGGATTGTTGGACCGTTCTCCATGCTCACTTCAAGCCCATATTCAAGTTCAATTCAGCCCAATCCCTTTTCTATAATTGTAGCCCATTCAGCCCCTTTTTAAATCATAGAACCATTATGTAAATTTATTTGAACTATGAATAAAACCATTTAGGGAATCTTTCAAGTCTCAATGTACATTTCATCCCTTTTTATTGTCTAGGATCTTCTGTGGCACCAAATTCCTATTAATTGATGACGATAAGGGGTCAAATGTATATCAAGACGACCCGCATTAGACTGTTGAATCATCATACACTCATTTCATGTTAGTAAGGTTTTGTCCGGATTTCCTTTATAAATTTATTTAAATGCTTTGAGGTAGTTTACCACATTTTTGGACATTGATAAGACTACTCATCTATTTCGCTCAGATTCATCGATATGTGAGATATGTATTTGTTCAGAGTCGTTTTCTTATCAATTTTGGAAATGTATTTTATGAACAGATTTGCGTTACTTCGAGGTTTCGAACTTTTACTCTAATGGCACCACTAAGCTTAGGTTACCTTGTCGGACTGATCATCCGGCTTGGAATCTTTAAATTGTTCGCCAACTGCAGTTTGGATTCTGTATGTACCGACCATGGCAACAGTTTATATCCGGTCCCACGTGTAGTGGCTACGGTTCTGTTTGATAATGACTATGTTCGTTCCGGTCCGACGAGTAGTGGCTACGGTTTTGTCTGCTCCCGTTACTTCGGTAACAGGAGAATTTAGCTATACGTGGTCTGCCAAATTTTTATACGTTTAATGTTATATTTTATGGTTCTTGTTTATTTCAACTTATTATAGTCTTGGAATTCATTAATATTCGAGATGTCTATCCTTTATCTTGTCATTTCTGCTATTTAGGATTTTGATTGTGGTTCTCATTTACTTAATGTTTTACTCTTTCTTTCATCCTATTATTTGTTATATTTGCTTGCCAGACCGTCGTGTCTGACCCTTTTTGCTTGGTGCCAGATGTCGAGCCCCTCGCTGTTGAGGCGCACTTCGAGGCGAAACCTATAGTTCTCGTGGAAGGCGAGTGGCAGCCTGATGATGTCGTTTAGACGTCAGGTTGTTTCTGGAGCTTCAATCACATTTTGGAATAGATACTTTTCTTTTTGGGATTTTGTTGTAGCCATTGTTGGCTTATTCTTTTTGGGAAAAATTGTAATTATTGGCTAACTTTACTTTTGTATTACACTTGAAACTAACTTTGGGGCCTATCTATAGAATGTTTCTCTTTTTTATGCTAGTCTTGTGCGTTCTCATTATACTCATATGATATGGACTTTTATGTTTGCTACAATGCTTCCGCTTAATTTATTCGTATGAATCTGATTCTTATTAATCACTGTTGGATCGGATTTCGGGGATCCTAACCGCGGAAACCTGTGGGAAACTAGCGTGTGCGGGCGGAATTTTCCGGCCCGTCGCGCCACGACCCCGGATTAAGGTCTCGTTTAACGGGTCCTCGGTCCGGGGGCGTGACAGGCTTGGTATCAGAGCGAGAAATATTTGAGGCAATTGAAATTGGATTAGAAACATAAGGGCGTGGCAAGGATTCGTTAGAATTACCATTAGTTAGCATCGATTGGGTTTGGGAACGCCTTATTTACTATATTTTATTGTACTAACAAGTTGTTTTGTAGCACTATACCTCCACGCAGACCTCCAGCGAATGCGAACGCATCAGGCAGTAACAATGACAGTGGGGTTGAGAATCAAATGACAGGTCAGTTCCAGCAGCTCATGCAGATGTTAGTTGAACAACAACAATGAGCCAATGAGAATCAAGCTAGATTCCAAGAGCAGATGGCAAAGAAAGACGAAGAATTGACACAGGTTCAGAGGCAATTGCTTGAAGTTTTGGGTAGGAGGCCAGAACCAATGCCTAATATGGAAGCTATGCAGAGCAGAGACCGGGATCCTAATATCTTGTTTGAGAAGTTCAGAAAGAGAGGTCCTAAGGAGTTCACAGGACAAGAAGATCCTTTGGCAGCTGATGACTGGTTAGCCCACACGAAGAACATCTTTGATATTTTTACATGCACAGGCAGGCAACAAGTTCTTCTAGCAGCGTCTATGTTCACCAGACTGGCAGATATTTTGTGGAAAACCATTAAGGAGGGTTATCAAAATATTGAGAATGAGAGTGCTTGGGCCACCTTCAAATAGCAGTTCAGTGAGAAATATGTCCCTGCTCACATCAAGAAACAAAAAGCAGCAGACTTTCAGTTGCTCAAGCAAGAGGACATGGCCGTTCTTGAATATCTTACCAAGTTTGAGAAATTGTCTCGTTATGCACCTGAGCTTGTGGATACGGAAGAGAAGAAAATTACCAAGTTTATGGATGGACTTAATCCCATCATCTTGAGGGATGCATTAGGTGTGGTACCACCAACTACTTTCCAAGAGGCTATCAAAAGAGCCTATAGATTTGAAGACATCAACAATTAGATCATCAAGGATAATCAGAGGAAGAGGCAATAACCAGTATGCAATAAAAGCCCCTTCATGCTACAACATCCTTCTCGGACGCCCCTGGATACACGAGAATGGTGTTGTCCCTTTGACTCTACATCAATGCATCAAGTTTGTTGGCAACGACGACATGATACATCGAGTATTTGCAGACAGAAAACCCTTCAAAGGTCAAGAAGTCCACTTCGCAGACTCCCAGATGTATGAAGGTGAAAAAGAAGAATAGGAGAAGGAAATAACACCCTTTGCCGATCGAGAATCTCCTGAAAGATAAAGTCAAGGCTCCTCAACAATCACTAGAAGAAAACAAACCCTCCGGTAAACCCGAAAAGAGTAGTCAACCTCCCTTCGTCATCTCCCTCAAACTTTCAAAGCCTTCGGTCATCACAATTAAAGTGAAGAAGGCAAAGCAAAAGTCTGGGGGCAAACTTGTTGTCTTTTTCATGTCTATCATGCAAGACACGGATTCGGATTCAGAGCCAGAAGACGACACATCGTCAACCCAAGCTGACACTCATTAAGTTCAGCCTGCTCTTACTCCAATGGAGACACCTGCTGATTCAGAAGATCATGCGTCTGCTTCCTTCATTGTTCCAGCAACTTCAGCAAAGGAAAAGCGGATCTTCTTCTATAGATCGGAAGCTTCTTCATCAAACTCCCTGCTTGAACCTTTCCAAAAAAAAGGTATGCCTCAACTATTTCTATATAGTCCTGTGGCACAAGCTATTATGAAGAAAATGGCTATGACACTCAAAATCCAGTCGGTTTGGGAGAAGGGCGTGGTATTCTCACGCCATTAGGGCCCGCCTTGACCAAAAGCCTACTGGAAGATTGGAGACTCGACGGTCATGTAGAAAATCTTCACATGGTTTAGGGTATGATCCTGACACTCCTCTTAGACAGTTGACGAAAAGGCTGAAAAGTCGATTTGCCGACCAAGCCTGAACATCTCATATCCATGAAGACATCGATCTCCCTGGATATCTCTTAGAAGAGTCACCTGACAAAGATCCAGGAAGCTCATCCAATTGGTACGATTTCTCTGATGATGAAGAGGAATTGTCCGATAACACAAACATGTGGTATTCTGACCCAAAAGAACCATCGTCTCCAAAAGAAGTACCTTACTTCGACCCAGTTTCAACAGGCGATTGGGACCATCTCAAAGCAAGCCTTGAGAAGATTATCGATCAAGAAGACCGCAAAGCCTTGGTCTGAAAAAACCCTTGAAACCCCAGAAGGTTTCGTTGAGTTGGAAGCCTCCAAAAATATTGTGGAGGAACCACCTTCGAACCTTCCAACAGAAGATTCTGTTCAAAAGACAGACTTGGGAACACCAGATAACCCACATCTGCAAAGATGAAAACATATGTGCAGAAGCCCTAGCCGGACTTGCCGCATCTATGGCGATCCAGGAAGGGGAAAGCATGCAAGTTATAGTGTGTGAGAAGGATACTCCATCCTCTTAACACACACCAAGTAGTTGCTGAATGCCACCGAGTGGTTGGAAGTCGGATCTCTATCCTTCGACCTTCAATCGGCGACTGGAGGGATCCGTTCATTGATTACACTATGTTTGGAATCCTACCTGAAGATCCAAAAGAATGGGTAAGCGTTCAAAGACAAGCCCCAAACTTTCATTTGGATATTCCTTCAAAAATCCTTTACAGGAAATCCTTCAACGAAGTACTTCTACGCTACTTGTCACAACAAAAGGCTGAATAAACACTCAAAGAAGTTCATACTGGTCTTTGTGGAGCCCATCAGGCTAGTCCTAAGCTCTACGATCACATAAAAAGGTTAGGTTATTATTGGCCTACCATGGTAGCTGACGCAATGCAATTTGCTAAGCGCTGCCAACGATGCCAAGTTCATGGAGATTATGTTCACATGCCTCCATAATGGCTGCATCCTACAACGAACTCATGGCCTTTTGAATCCTGGGGTATGAACATCATAGGTCCTATTTCTCCCCCATCAAGCAAAGGTCATCGCTTCATCTTCGCCGCTACGGATTATTTCTCCAAGTGGTTAAAAGCATTTAAGCTCAACGAAATAAAGACCTCATCAGTCCTTCACTTCTTGCACACCAACATCGTTTGTCGCTTTGGCATACCTAAAAGATTCGTCCATGATAACGGACTACAATTCTGGGATCATGGATTCTAATGGTTCTGCGACAAATACAAAATCCAAAGCTGTCCTTCGACTCCATACAATCCGGCAGCAAACGGATTTGCAAAAGCCTTGAACAAGACACTCTACAAAATTCTCAAGAAAACGGTCTCTAGTCACAAAAGAGACTGGAGCGACAAACTGTCTGAAGCTTTGTGGGCCTATCGGACCATCGTTCGAGGACCAACCCATAGCACACCATTCTCCTTGGTCTATGGATGCGAAGTTGTCGTACCCTTGGAGGTACAATTTCCTTCCCTAAGGGTATCTTTGCAAAATGACACGACTCAAGAAAGTAATGTGAAGTTGCGACTCCAAGAGCTAGACAATCTCGACGAGAAGCTTGACAAAGCATTGAACTTTACCAAGCACGCATGGCAGGATCTTTCGACAAGAAGGTCAGGCAATGCGCCTACAAAAAGGGTGACTTGGTTCTTGCGGTAAAAAGACCAATGGATTTCACTCACAAGTCCAAAAGCAAGTTTGAGCCAAAATGGGAGGGACCCTAAGTCATTGACAAGGTTTTCTCCAACGGCGCTTATGCTCTCCTAATCATGGAGGGTAACAGATGTATGTTGCCCATTAATGACAAGTTCTTGAAGTGGTACTACCCTTGAAGACTTACCGAACTGGGTCAGAGTAATCCCTGCACGGCCAAAGCCTATTTCCAAGTACTTGCTCGTCAAACCAATTCCTTTTAGAATTTTCATCCTAAATGTTGAAATTTCTAGAAACTCAAAACAATGCTTACTTTCAACATTTCATTGTTTAAAACAAAAGATCCAAGTTTAGGAACCTTTTCCTAACTTGACCAAAACTTTCGACCCTTGAACCCAAAATTCTTGGTTTGAAACAAAAACCAAGATTCAGGGATTTTCACCCTAGTCCACCCTATCTTTTACCGCCAAAATGGTTTTTGGTCAAAATTTATGACCCTCGTGTCTTTAAACAAATAATGGTTTTTCAAAAAAAAAATAGTGGGGAAGCGACGCTTAGTCGATACTCACACAACAAAAAAATCAGAAGAATGCGAACTACATTCGACACTTCAGAAATCGCAGGGAAGCGACATTTCATCGATACTTGAAAAATCCAAAAATCGTGGAGACGCAACATTCCAGTTGATATCCACAATCCAAATTTCAAATGTTCGAAAAAAAACCTAAAATCGTGGAGTCGCAACATTCCAGTTGATATCCACAACCCAAATTTGAAAGGTTCGAAAAAACCTAAAATCGTGGAGACGCAACATTCCAATTGATATCCACAACCCAAATTTCAAAGGCTCGAAAAAACCTCAAATCGTGGAGACGCAACATTATAGTTGATATCCACAGCCCAAATTTCAAAAACAAAACAGAGGTCCAAAAGACCTCAAAATTCCAAAAATCATGGGGAAACGACATCAAGTCAGTACTCGCAATATAAAATTTTTGAAAAGCAAGGAAGCGACGCTTAGTTGATACTTGCGCCCAATCCATGAGGATGCGACATTTCATCGATACTCGCAACCGAATGAGCAAGGAGGCGACATTCCATCGATACTTGCAAGACCATTCAGCAGGGAGGCGGTGTTTAGTCGAAACTTGCATTTTGAAAACCAAAATTCGGCTCTCACACTAGAATTGGCTATCAATGCCACAAAATCAGCTATAAATGCCAAAAATCCTGGCTTTCACGACAACAAACCAAAACTTGGCTTTTAAAAAAACCTGGCTCTCATGCCAAAAACCTAGCTTTCATGCCAAAAATAGGCTGTCAATGCCACAAAACCTGACTTTCACGTAAAAAATTGGCTCTCATGCCACAAACAAACCTAGGACCTTCGTGCCAAAAAAAAATTTTTGGCTATCATGCCATAAAATCCCAAATTTGGGTTTTGTGCCACAAACAAAATCTGGCTCCCATGCCAAAACAATCATTTGACAAAAGATTTTCACAAAATGACAAATTTTTGATCAAATCCTCAAACAATCATTCCCATTTAACTATTGCTTTCTTCACAAAAAAAGATTTAAGTGAAAGGAGGGAATACAAAAGAAAAAGAGAAGTGCTCACAAGCACTACAAATAAAAAACAATACCAAAAAAACATGTGGTATAAAAAAAAGAGTTTTTGTTTCAAAAAGAGAAACTAGGAGCTCAACCAAACATGGCTTTTAGCCAAAGATTCAGCTTCTCAAGCAAACTGCTGGCCTCGGCCGTAAAAGCTTCCAAGGCACGCTTCTTCAAAAACTTGCCATGAGATGCTAGAGAATGCTGCAACCCTTCTTCTACACCGAGAAGCTTTTCCCAAGCAGTTCACCATCGTGCTTTTTCTTGAGTCCTCTCTTTGAGAACACGATCGGCTTCTGCAACCTGGTGAATCAAAGACCTCTCCCAGTCATGAGCCTTTGTTAAAACAGCCCACCTGGCCTCAACTTGAGCCTTCAAATGCTCAAGACGTTGTCTGGCCTCGATGACCTCTCTATCAAGGCGGTTAATGTCATGCCTCAACTCAATGATGGCTAACTCTTCCAATTTCCTCTCCCGGACAAACTGCTTCCTACTCTGTGTAGTCTCATCCATGTCAGACTGAGCTTTGTTAGCAGGGTCCAGGAACATCTCCTTGAAGAAGTTACCATCAGGGAAAGCCATGGTCTCAGACCACTTGTTGCCCAGTGCAATGATTGTATCAACGATCGCCCTGGCACCTGTGACGTCCAAACTAGCCTCTTCAATATCAGCGAGAATATCCTACACATGCTGGACCATGATGAATTCGGCATCCAAGTGACCAAAAAGGAGAGTCTCGATCGAAGAACTCAAAACCCGTGCCAGCACCTTCTTCACAAATAAAAGAGATCGCCAAGATGAAGATTCACCCCGCTCCGTCGGTCGGCTCCTCATGCCATGCCCCATTGGAAGAGTAATAAAAGAACTCTTTCCAATTGGAACCACTGGGGAAGGAATCTCAGCACGAGGTCTCACCTCTGCTGTGTTAGAACTGGTTGTAAAAGTCCCTACCTCCCGATCAACCTCTGGCACCCCTTGCTTTGGTTCTGAAGAAAGCGATGAGATCTCTCATGTCACTTCACAACCTACCAATGAAACACAAAAAAGTATGAGTACGATCATGTTAAAAAAACCATTATTAGGATTATCACTACAAAGTACCTTCTTCAATGACTGGCGGGATACTTTCTTCCTCCATGAACTCATCTGAAGCATCATCAATAGTTGCCTCCATGGATGGTTCAAAGTCATCGGAATTCTGTGGCAAGTCAGCTGACAAGAAAGCAAGCAGCATGTTAGCAAACGACCACACAGACAAAAAAAAAAGCAAAATAAGTCAACCAGTTGGAGAATCTGGAATCACTCCAGAGTCCCTCGGCCCTTCTTCAGATGCCACATTTGGATCCGTCACTGCTTTATCGGCCGGAACATTAGGCATCACCAAGTCTTCATCCTCTGCTAAAAAAAAAAGAGGAGAGAAGTCAAATCAGAACATGGAAAGCTCAATGAAAGAAAGGAAAAGATAAAAAAGAAGAATCGTACCTTCATCAAAGGTCTCTTCTTCTCGGCTCCTCTTTTCCAGAGGCTCGTCAGCATTCCCTGACACCTCTTTATTGATGGTGAGAGGTACTTCCAAGTCAGGAGAGTCTTCGTGTTGTCCCATGCTGTGACACTGACTCCTCTTCCTCTTGCCTCTGCGGGTTGGTTTTCCAGAAGAACTTGCCCCACTGGCAAAGTCAAGTCTCTCACTTAACCCCTCACTGGATGGTCTGCTCCTGCCAGTAGACTCTACGGAAGCTCGCCTCTGTGCCGCTTGCATCCAAGCATCAAGCTCAGCTTCCTCTTTTTCTAGCTGCTCTAAAGCCTCGTCAGGTACTTCTCGGACAGCTTCAGATCCAATGACGCCCTGCTCACCGAGAAATCCTATCTTATGCTTCTCTCTAGAGAGGAAGACCAAAACTTCCTCTCGCCGGATGCCATCCGATTTCCCGATGCCTTTTCCAGAAGACCGCTTAACATCAAACTCCTTCTTGGAAAACCCCCAATACACCAAAAAGCTCTCCACGAACCACTTCGTGAAGCCGGGTAGTCCGGAAAGTTAACAGCTCAGGATAAGAAATCATGGTAGTAATGTCTTCAGCACTATAAAAAGCCTATGCATTTATGTCGTCCTGCAAACCTCCAAAGCACTTCACCATACTCGAAGGCGCTTTAACAACGCCTTGAGAAAAGCCTAACTGCAGTGCAAAACAGGAAGGTACATGTGGTTGGATGTTGATGAAAAGATGTCTGCGGTACACCATTTTGCCAACACGTATGTTAAAAAGCCACTCCTTCTTTGCATTAGTCAATGAGTAATGCCTTCCCGACCCTGCCCTAGTGGAGTCACAGGGGGCACCAAAATCAAAAGCCTTCCTCTGCAATTCTGGAGAAAGCTTCACCGAAGATTGCCCCATCTCGACGTCCCTGAATTGTCGGATCCTCATGTGGGTAAATAAAAGAGATTCAAAGATGGCTTTACCCCTAGCCAACCGAATCATAAGAGGATCATCATCTTGTGCAACACCCAGCTGGGGGAAGCCAGGGCAGTGGTATACGTACCACGAATAAAAGATGTGAGTTGAAAATACCCTATTTATAGGGAGCCCGAGCCAAACCAAGAAAGTAGTAGCCTACAATTCGGTACACAAATATGAGTAAAGAGCCGGCACCAAAGCAAGCTGCTATCTGAACACCATCTGACAAGCCTGATAAATACAATGCGACCTTATGTGCGTTCCATCTCCACCAGCAAAGACAGCCTCACCTAGACAGTAAGTGAGGTAAATGGCGAGATCTCTCCGCAGTGCAATGTCAGAATAAATGGCGTCTGTACTCGCGAAGAAATCCCTCAACTCTTCTCGCATGACTGAAGTCTTCTTCGAACCCGGGTCCTTAGCTCTAACTTCCCGGGTCGTGCTATTAGGAGATTCCTTGCTGTCAAAGAAATTGGGGGACGAAGAGCTAAAACTCTTCCAACTGCTGGACCTGACTTTCGAGCCCTCCTTCTCCTTCAAAAAATCATAGATGCGACAAGCTAAAAGTACAGAAGCCTAAACTCCTCAGACTGCCCCTCAAGGATGCTGTCGATGGGCATTAACTCCTCATAGAGTTTGCCAATGATAGGCAACCCAGTAATGGCGCTCAACTCCTTCAAAGAAAAACCAATCTCATAATTCATGACAACAAAGGTGTTGGTTTGTGGAAGGAACAACTCCAACATAGCCATGAAGGCCTCGTCGGAAAAGATCACAGTCTCCCTAAAAGCATGGACCGCGTCAAAGATCTCGGCTTCCTTTAGAACAGCGCCACAAATCAGCAGGGCACGATCAGTCCACGACTCCCAATCGGAGTCAGCACTGAAACGGCCACGAAGTCGAAAAGGCTTCACCCAATTGTTGTCATCATCGTTGAAAATACCAAGGCCCACCGATCTCAAATCGACCGATTGATAATCAGAGCCCTGGTAGCCACTGGCCGGCATCAACATGTCCATACGGGCAGGCGACTTCTCCATATATCCGGACGGACCACCAACAAAAATCCCGGTCTTGATCACATTGGTCCTTTCCACCCAGCTTGGAGGATCTTCCCTCTTAGAGCATGTGGGAGTAAGGCTCATGATCGATATAGTACGATCAAAAGTAGACCCGATAACAACAGTCCTCTCCTCACCATCAGCTGTGTAAGAGAACTGAAAACATCTCCTCCGGTATGTCATGTCGTCAGGGACTACATCACCAAATAGAAAGGTAGGCTTAGCACAATACTCTGATCGTCTATGACCCAAGGACGTTTGCTTACCATGATCTTGTAGAACTCCTCACCTTTGAGAGCGATCAACCACTGCCTCGTCACACTCTTCCAAGTTTCTCTCCACATACTGGACCTTCTCCCAAGCCTACTGAAGAACCGCATTGGAAGATCTAGAAAATCGACAAGGTATGCCGGTAATAGGCTTCTTACCCTTGTTCGTTCTAGAGGAACCGCCTATAAAGGTTGGAAAAGAAAAATCATCAAAATGACAGAATTTCGCTAAAAGAAAATCTGGCGAAATTTTGGCATGGTTCTGGGACAATTCCGAAGAAAAGGGAAACACCCCGAAAGAAATAGGAAGCTTGAAGATGGGCTCAACATTGTTGCGAGCTCCAAAGCTCCAAAATTGCAAAGCCTCTCAAATCTCCGCAAAATTAGGAAGGGCTCAACATTACTGCGAGCTCCAAACTCCAAAAAATTGCAAAGATTTTCAGGTATGCGCTATCATGTCATGCTTCCAATTCAATTTAAAAATATCATGCATAGAAAGTAAATTGTCATGCATTAGATGCAAGGAAACCATTGACAAAAGTTTGACCAATTCCAACCCAACTTGGTCAAAACGAATCAAACTTTGTCTAAGCTAAAACTCATGTTGGCTTGACCTAGAAATCCTAGCCTTTTATTTGATGCATAAAAAAAATGCATGAACAACTCGATTTGCATAAAAAAACGCATTATCATGGTGAGAAAAAAAAGAAAAAAAGAAACCTCCACAAAAAAAAGGAGTTAGCCCACAGGCCGTGGCCCATTGCCACGTGGCCATATGGCCAGGTCCGTACGAACAAAAAGAAAAAAAAATGTAAAAAAAAGGGAGAAACACATGAAAAAAAAATGAAGAAAAAAAAAACGTGTCGAACAAAAAAAATGAAAAAGAAAAAGAAAGAAAGAAAAAACAAGAACAACTTTTTTTTACCATCCTACTTTTACAATGAAGTTTTCTTGGAAAAGAAGACTTACTTGAAGCCATTGATGGAGAAGAAGAAGAAAAACTTGAAGATTCTTGAAGAACTCTTGGTCTTGAAGCGATCTTGAGATTGTTGTAAAAGAAAGTAATAAGAGCAAGAGATCCAACCTCCCTTTGCTTTTATATAAGAGAGCAAGCCAAATGAGGAAACAAGGAGAAAAGAAAAGAGATAAGTGCTAAAAATTAGCAACCTTCCCAAAAGAAAGAAATTAGAAAGATTATTTCCCAAAAAAAAAAAGATACTTTGAGGGATTCTCTCCCAAAAGAAAGCAATTAGAGAGATTTTCTCCCAAAAGAGAGGGGATTTGAGATATTCTCTCCCAAAGAAAGATACTTTGATATATTCTATCCCAAAATAAAGGGAACAAGAGAGATTCTCTCCAAGTAAGGATATTTTTAGATATTCTCTATCCAAAGGAGATATTTTTAGATATTCTTTATAAAAATAACACCACATGAGATCTAAGCCATCATAAAAGCTTAAGGTACCATAGGTTATCCCACATGAGTCAGGTTTGAGTACCTAGGCACTAAAAGAGTCTTTTGGTCAAAGAAAAATTCCTCTTACCAAGAGTATACAAAATGGTTCCATGACTCTTTTGAGTTGATTGGACCATACAAAAATATTTTTTCAAGCCTCATGAGTTTTTAAAATCCAAACCATCCAACCTCATGAACCAAATTAAGTCAAAATCTTGAAATTGACATTTCACAAAAAACCAAATCCTGGTCTGTTGGGATTGGTGTATGCCCTAAAGCCCACTAGCTGCACTCTCATCTTTTGTTACTGGATATTTACTGGTTATTTAATGGAATGACTCTTTTCTCTTTAAACATGTATATATGTATGGTTGTGTAAGGCCCATTGTTTCTAGTAAATGAATTAGGTGTGTAGTGTCTACACATAGATAGGTCTAATTCATGGACACTGGAAACAATATATTTGTTCATAACTGATAGATGGAGCTGGGCACTTCATCTTGGTATAAGTTATAGTGAGAGACTCTCCTGTATTCAGGATGACTTACCTAAGTCATGGGAGGACTTTCCCGGATTTATCTCATTAGTGCATATGCAATGCATTGAACAGGACCATGGTAGGTGTGATCTCTAAAATAGTACTATCACTGAGAGAGATCAAGTCACCTCATGCTACTAAGTGACCAGTGCTCTTAATCTTGAGCATTTGTGGATGAACTGACGAAGTCAAGTTCTTGTGCTTTAATTCACTGTGGGTGAGATTCTTTTCATGGGTCAACAACTCTGTGTTTGCGTACTCGGACTTGATCAGTTGGGACGTGCAGATGCAATAAAGAATCTATGCCATCTAATGATGGAATGATCGTCCCCTTAGAATTATCCGATTAATTATCAAAATCTAAGATCTTAGTATATGGATGTTCCATATGGATATTAAACTTGTGGGTCGCTCCCTGGACCAAGAGAATGATATCCGGATGATGATTAAGTTAAGGATATGAAGTTCTAAGGTTTAGATGTAATCGAGAAGGTTGATAGTACATTGGATAACCTGACTTGATTATGGATGTTACATAGAGGGGCATTCAGGTCATTACACTTAGTAGGTCGAAGACAACTGTCATTTTATGACGAGCTTATTATATTATATATTTATCCCTGGAGTTCAACCATAACTCTTTAGTGGAATGAGTTAAGGTTAAAATGGTCTTAATGTTGCTATGGGTTTAGCATGGACATTTTGGTCATTTTGGGAGCCAAGGGCAAATATATCTTTTGGTACCTTCTCTAGTCACTTTTCAAGATTGGCATGGTTTCCTAATTTGTTTAGATGACATTTGGATGAATTATTTTAGTGGAAAAATAATTTTGAGTTTAAATTCAAATAGACCTTTGATGGCATACATGAATTTCATTCTAGATAAATTATTAGTGGGCCATGGTGTGCATTATCATGTGGGACGTCCATAATGGGAATTCCATGGGTAAGGTTTCCAATTTTGAGTAGGTCTCTCTACTTGGAAGGTTGGACTCCTCTTCGGATTAGTATTCCTATAAGAAAGTTTCCTTTTTGAATTAGAAACTTAAATTAGTAAGTGTTGTGCAACTAGGATTACTAATTGCCAAAGTTTGTGGGATGTTCCTTCGTTTCCTTTTCTAATTGGAGTGTTTCTAAAAGGAAATAAATCTTTAGATTATACTTTCTTTTTAGGACATCTATGAGAATTAGAAGAGATAGTTTTTTAGGAAAGCTATTCCCAAAGTTTCTATAAAAAGGAGGTTGCTTCCCCCTTGGACATCCTACACTAAGAGAAAGCCCCATTCCACACGTCCAGCCCTTTAGTTCTTTCTTCTTCATTGAAGAAAGTTTAAGGTCTGAGTTTTTTCCATAGAAAATAGTTCTCAAAACCCTTCTAGAAATCTAGATTAAGATCCCACCATCTTAGCCAATCAGATTTGGAAGTGAGATAGAGAAGAAGATCAAAGGCAACTCTACTGCAGAAAATTCCAGCAAGTTGTTTGGTAATTGCAAGTTTGAGTTCAGCCCTTTGGATCTATTTTTTCAGAGATTTGAAGTCTACAAAGCTTCAAGGTAATAGTCTTCTTGAATCTCCTTTAATTATACACTTGTTGGTCATGAATTCATGGAGTTCTTTTACGATCACTATGGCTGATTTATACTGCCCAAATCAGATTTTTTTTAAATCTGTCATGTTACAAATTAGCCATGAACGTCTTCCCCTAGTGATGTTCAGATCTGAATCGCAGTTTCTTTCATGGTCCCCTAGCTTGCCACATACAGCTTGTTAGGTCACAAGACCAGAATCAAAAACCAAATCTCGGTCCCCTAGCTTGCCACATACAACTTGTTAGGTCACAAGGCCAAAACCAAAAACCAAATACTGACCCCCTAACTTGCCACATACAGCTTGTTAGGTCACAAGGTCAAAAACCAAATCCTAACCGCCCCAACCTGCCACATACCGCTTGTTTGGTCACAAGGTCAAAAACCAAATCCTAACCCCCCCCCCCCCCCCCACCTGCCACATACAGCTTGTTTGGTCACAAGGTCAAAATAAAAAAAAACCAAACATGACCCCCTAACCTACCACATATAGCTTGTAGGTCACGATGTCAAAAAAAAAAAAAACCAAAAACCCAAATCCAAATCTCTCATGTCATTTTCAAAACTTTGCCTTGAGATGGTACGTGATCCCTTTCACTACCAGAAAATTCCCCTAGAAACTCAAAAGGCTACTCTACCAGAAGAAAAGTGCTTAAGACTCTTGGTCAAGTCAGAAGCTCTCCTTCAAAGTTCTCTTCGAGGCACATCGACTACAAAGTCAAGCAATTCATCGCTGTACCTCGAGAAGGCATTTGTTGACACCAAAAATGTCACTTTGCCACTTTAACATCAAGAAGCTACATAAAGCCGCAACCTACCACAAACAGGCAATGCTACTTCAAAAATCAAATCTGGTCAGAATCAAACAAAAACTACAAGATCCTTCAAAACAACCAAAAGAATAGTACACATGAAGTTTCAGGCCATTTCAACATTGTTTGGCCTAACTTCACTCTTCCAGTAGCTGAATAGGAGCTCCCGGCTGCGATAGAATCAAAGACATCAGGTCTTTGATCAGAGCCCATGGATGGTCTCAAAATACCTCCAAAAGGCTCCACGCCAAATTTCAGGTCAAATCGACAACGTTTGACCCTGCATCAACCATCGAGCAACAAAATCAAGTCTCTCCGCGATGAGAACCACCGAAGCCATCACTCATCAAACAGAGCACATGGATGACTTCAAAATGCTGGCAAAGAGCTACATTTCAAGTTTCATATCATTTTAACAACATTTAACCAGACTTTGACTCTCGGAAGCTAAATCAGGCCCCCCGGCGGCGAAGCTCCCTGGGACCATGGTTTCCAAATCGGAGCTAATGGATCGTCTCAAAATGACTCCAATAAGCCCCTTCAATTCAAGTCAATCGGACATCGGTTGACCGTACATCAAAATGCGACATCTTCATCGCGATAAAACCAAGTCTACTGGCGACAGGACTCCACACGGCTTCAAAACTCAAACAAAAGCCTATGGTTGGTCTTATTTATACAAAAGCCTATGGTTGGTCTTATTTATTACTCAGGAGGCTTCACCTCAAATTTCAGGTCATTCCGACAACGTTCGACCCAATTCTGGCTTCTGACGGCAAATCGGTAATTCTGCACGATAAAGTCTTCAAGGTTTCCTGGAAAATCAGAAATTCTGCACTCTAGTATGCAAGGCTTCTCGTCAAGTTTTCTACAGGGAAATCAGGCCAATAAATGTGCAAAAATGTCAGGAAAGATACTGAAGAAGAAAGAAGCAGAAAAAATGGAAGAACGGCCGAAAATCGGCGACCAAAAGGGGATAAACCCCCCATGGTCGCGGAGACCATGAGTGCATGTTCGCCGGCAACCATGGAAATCCGGGTTGCTGGATTTCCGGCGAAAGATCATTTTTCGGTCCCTTTTGATGTCTGGCCCTGTGGTTTTCCAATATTCTGACTTTTGAGGCACCAAATCCGTCGATCTTCATCAACATCACAGGTCCTTCTTCAAGAGCATCAAATCATCATTGATCACTTCGAAATCACCAACCAGACGACTAAGAAAGCACACTTTCTGCCCGATCGATCGAGAAATTGACAGGACAGGTGGCATCGGCCCGCTGGTAGCAATCAATGTCTGAAGTTGCATCGTCATCCGACATCGATCAACACGAAGATCTATCGGCGATCATCGCAAGAAGAATTCCAAAAGACGCGGCACGGCCCGCGACTCTTCAAGCGACCTGGCGACCACTTAATGCTGTAATTAACTCATTATTTCGGATGACCTAAACAAAATCAAGGAAAAAGGAGTTACAAGTCAGAGCAATCATGGCATTAATACCATGAAACTCCTCCCATCATGGAGATTAAAGGCGATTAAGGCTCTTAATTCTCCATCAGCCAATCAGAAGCCAAAGAAAATGAGTTACAAAATAAATGAATTAAAACTTGTAACTCCTCCCTTATGTGGATTTATTATAATTAAAGTCCATAAACTCTCCTAAATGGCTACCAAAGGCCTATAAAAGGAAAGTAATCCAAGAAGAAAGGCTCTAGAAAAATCCAAGAAAGGGTCCAGAAAAAATCGATTGGAATCTAAGAGAAAGAAAATAGAAAACTCTGTTGAAGTCCTACATCGACCACTTCTACAAGGTGACAAAAGTCTCTTGGGGCGCACCCCCCCCCCCCCCCCCCAAGGCCTTCTCCTCCTGTCTACATGGCTTAGACATGGTTTTTCAACCCGCCTACTTAGCTTTTTATTGGACATAGGACCTCCTCTTTGTCTTTGTCCTCAAAAGATCTGAGGTTTAAGCCGAGCCAAGCAAATCAAGAGCATCCTCTGTTCTCATCTGCATGGATGATGGCGAAGTCCACACATGACTTGCGACCGTCAATCTGAACGAGTCCCCACAGTCTCCTGAGAAGTTAGATTTCATTTTCTTGCTTTTCATTGTAGTTTGTATTTTTCTAAAGAAATATAAAAAAATCATAACTCTTGTCTTTCACTATTGATAAGAATTGTAAATCGGCTATAAATGCCAAAAATCGCCTTTCACGGTAAAAAAAACCGCCTTTTAAGGTTAACCAAATGAGATCGCCTTTCACGGCATTCAAAATAAAACCATGTCTCTTTTCTTAAATTTATGTGCAATGAAAACTAGAAAAAAGTTAATTTCCTTTTCTACTTGTGAATGTGGATCTCCTAACCACCACTTACAATTCCAAGTATAGTAGAAAATCTCGCACACCCATACACAAAAATATTGATGCCCGCCTCACGCGCCTCCGTAAGCGAAAGGGTCGGACCCCACGAACTCTCACATCCGCCAACCCCGGTAGCGCCGATGGCCGGCACGTTCAGAAGCGGGTCTATCAAAGTCTACAAAATTGGGTCAAATAGCCATTATTTCATTTGCATTTGTAGACTTAATAAGGACAAATTACATCATAATTTCATGATTTCATGCATTTGAGCATATACAAGCATTAAGTTTAACGTCTTCAACCAGATGAAAACCTAAAAAGAAAAATTTTGAATTTTTTTATGAAAGAACCAAAAATATTTGCCAAAAACTTAGACAAGTGTGCTTGTTCCTACCCCAAAACCTATTCAAAGATAATGTTGGTCCACGATAAAAAGGTATGTTAAAGAAACACAGATGGGTTATTTAGATTTAAATTCAAAGCTTAAGACAATCACGATGAATGGCGCCTTGATTATGTGGACTTTTAGTATCAGTTAAAAATCATTAATTTTGCATGAATTTATGAGATTGGTAAATTACATCACGCCTGGGTCCCACCAATTAGATTCTAAGCATCGTGGCCCCATTGCATTAATTTATTTTTGCATTAAGTAGGGCCCATGCATCCAATGCATAGCATGCATTGCATCTTTAATTATTTCATTGCTAGCGATTTAGTTGTTTCATTGTGTAGGAGTTGTCATGAGCAATGGGGGCCCGCATGAAAGAGAGAAATTGGAAAAGGAAAAGGAAGAAAAAGAAGAAAGAAAAGAAATAAGGGAACCACACCCCTTGGTCGTTGTCACACCCCGAAACCGGGCCCTCCAGTGATCCGATCTCGGAATGCGAAATTTTGGAATAAATTTGAAACTTTTGTTATATTTCCCAAGATCCGCGTGAATGAGGATAATAAAAATTCCATCACGATCAGAACATATTTTCGCGGAAGCTAATCCTGGTGTTACAACCCGGAGTCCGTGGCCATCAGATTCCGTGTCGCACTCGACTAATATCATAAAGCCATCATGTCAGCAGACTGGCACAAATCATAATTCAAAGAATACTGAGCTGGTAGTAACAGGACTATTTATTTCCCACATATTCAAATTACAATTAACAAGTTTCTTAATTACAAATCGCCAGAAAAAAGCTAACAAAACCATACAAAAGTAATATCCAACTAAATAGAAATACTACCCCCAATATTTAGATACGAACTCCGGTGCCAAACTTGACATCTATATGACATCAAAGGGCAGTCTCTCGCGTCAGACCGGCGGTTCCACCGCCTCCTCCGATCAAACACCTAAAAAGCAGAAGGAGAGAAAACTGGCACCAAACAAACAGGGTCAGACACGACGGTCTGGCAAGTAAATAAACAAGTAATATGGAAATGGGCATTTATAAAATCTGATGGAATCATTGTAATTTCATTTAAAGAGTCTAAACAATAATAGTAATAAACCATGATAAAGCGATTGAAAGACCGAACATAAATATCAAAGCAAATAAATGAACAGTCTCTGAAGCATAAATATCTCAAAAAGATAACAGCCTACGTAAAACATTTAATACTTGGAAATACATTTAAAATCCTGAATAATAGAGACAATACGATAAAAGATTGATTTCAAAAACATTAACAAATTCAAAGAATATAATGAGTATAAACAAACAAGAATCATAAAACAAAATAACAAATGGATAAAACATTGGCAAACCACACATAGCTATATTCTCCTATTACCGAAGTAACAAGAGCAGACAGAACCGTAGCCACTACACGTGGGACCGGAAACAAAATCAGAATCGTAGCCACTACACGTAGGACCGGCAGATCAAAACTGTTGCCATGGTCGGTACAGACAGAATCCAAGCTGCAGCTGGCAGACAAATTAAAGATCCCAAGCCGAGTGATCAGCCCGACAAGGTGACCTAAGCCTAGTGGTGTGCCTTTGGTTTTCAAAACCTGAACCAATACAAATCAAAATAATAATCCCTTCGGCTCATGGCCTCACACTACAAAGCTCTGGCCCCATCTTGCCTCGAGCTTTTTTACCCTCAAAATAATAATCCCTTTGGCTCATGGGCTCGAACTATAAAGCTCTGGCCCTATCTTGCCTCGAGGTTTTTATTTTCAAAATAACAGTTTTAACGATGAAATTCCGAATGTGGCGAACCACCCCAATCTCCTTTCAAATCGATTCGTAGAAGACATACGAATTTCCATGGTAAACCACTCAAATACACATCAAAGTAATTTGTATAAAATCATATGATCAATCCTTTCGAACATGAAAAACCACATGATTTTATAACAAATCACCGATGCTATTCAAATTAGTTTACCGAAGAATACAAATACATTCTCTGACTTGAAATGGAATAGAATAGTGTAGAATGACTTAATGACTTACCAAGGAACCATCTCAATACACACTTAACCTTTAAACATTGATTAATAAAAGAATATGTTTGATGCCAATGAAAATCCACAACATTTAAAATGATAAAGTGTGCATTGAGGCTTGAAAGATTCCCGGGTAATTCCACATATATTCATTCTCTCATTGTTCTCATTCCGTCTCACAATTTCCAAGTATCACAATTTACTCAAATCTTCTTCTCATTTTATCACTCGAATTTGCACATTTCATAAAGTTACAATTCTCTTCATTTGTTTGAGAGTTTCCAAGCCATAGGAGGGATCAAATGGGCCTAGAATTCATTGAGGAAAGGAGGTTTAAATGAGCCTTAAACAGGTCCACAAATATCCCATAAACAGCCCCCCAAAACAGGGCTACAAACGAACCCGGGACTGGGCCAAGGTCCGCTCCAGCGACCCAGGGCTCGCTCGAGCGGACCCCTCCCAGAACCTAGGCCGCTCGTTGCTCGAGCAGACTCAGTTCTGCCTGGGTCCGATTGAAGTGCAGATTTTTGCACACTTTTTTTTTATTTTCTTTCTTCCCTCCTTTTTTACAATAATTCTTTAATGAATTAGATCCTCTATGAACATATCAAACTCCATCAAATCATATACATTAAATCATTCCGTTCCATCAAACAAATCAAATTCTAAGGTAATCTTCTTCAATTATCAAGATATAAAAACCTTGAGATGTAATGATGCTAAATCAAGATAAAAAATTTCAAGAGCAAAGCATAGATTATTGTAAAACAATATCTCAAGGAAAGAAAGCATAAACCATTGCTAAATCATTTCAAAGATGAATTCTAAATCAATGAGGGAACATACAATAGGAAGGAAATGCCATGAAATTTCTCACATTAAACATAATCACCATATTAGTTGAATATTCACTTGCCTTGGTCAAGATGGGGGATAAACCACTCAAAGATGGTCTTCCTATAGTCCCAAGCTCCAAAATCACAAAACCCCCAAAAATAACTCAAGAAGAAGCCCTAGAAAACAAATCCATTGCAAATCTCAAAGAAAACCCTTTGCATATAAGAGAAAATACTCCAAATGGTTTGAAAAACAAGGATCTCAAACAAGAAATGCCATTGCTAACCTTTTGGTGTTCCAAACAAGAAGAAGGGCTTGGAAGAGAGGTCTTCTCTAGCTCAAATCTCTTGAAAAATACATCCTTGGAAAGCTTGGAAGGTGGGGAAGAAAGCTTGGAGATCAAATCTCCATTTAGCATCCAAGAAGAAGAGATACATGAGGAGAGAGAGTGGCTGGAAAAGGGTTCCAGCCACAGCTGGAATAGTTGCAGGAAATGGGAGAAGAAGAAGAGGGTTCAGCCCCTTTTATAAAGTGGGCAAGTGGGTCCCATTGGCCCCAATCTTACAAAGGCTGAAACTAACATTTGTGGGTCCCGAATGAGATCGACGAAGAAGATAAAATCGATCAACAAAATATTTACTTTCCAAAAATTATATTTTTCCCAATTTCTGGAATTTTTGAAACTTATGGACAGATTTAGTGAAAATGTCATTTTTGCCCATTTTTCTCGAAAAAAGTAATTTTTGAGCATCAAATCAAAATGGTCAAAACATGAAAGTTGTCCAACTTAATGAGATGAATCAAAATAAACCAAATTTAGAACTTTTAGAAATCAAGAGTAATTTCTCATAAAAATACATATTACAAAGCCGGGTCAAACTAAAGTCAACGGTCTTCAAAACCCTCCAACGGTTATGAAAAAATCTAGTCAAACTCAGAAACAAAGTCAAACTCACTCTAATCTCGCTTAAAAAGCCCAACCATGACTAAAATAATACTAAACAAAAGAACTAGGGGTCGGGGTCTTACAGTCGTGCTTCCCTATGCACGCTCAATAAGGGGTGGGTCCCAATATTGCTACACAATTATCTCTCTCATTCCAAGTTTCCAAGATTTCTCTCCAATCAAGATTTGAATTTCAAAATGAGAAGTATTCTAGAAGAAATCAGAGATAGAGTTTTAGTTGGAAAGCTCTCCCAGAGAGATTTGACTCAACCAAAGAGGTAGAGTCCATCGCAAATCAAAATTCAAAAGTAAATTTCGTTTTATAGCCTGTCAGACCCCGACCCAGGTTCGGTATTTTTAATTAATATTTTAACCGCGATTAATGTATACTGGGTTTAGAGGATGATTAGCTTAATCTTAAGGTATATTAGACTTTCAAATAGCTTTGGGGATTTTCGAGAGCCGATGGACTTAGGCTTGACGCATGCCAGGGCGCCCGTGTGTTGCGTGTGAACCTTGGGGGTTTAACCTTGATTTTTGTAAAATCTCAATTTTTATTTATTTTGACTCATTACATTAAGTTTACCAACTTTCATGTTTTGATCATTTTGATTTAATGATCAGAAATCATGTTTTTCGAGAAAAAGGGCAAAATTGACCTTTCACACAAAATCTGTACCCAAATTTTAAAAATTTCAGAAATTGGCAAAAATATACTTTTTGGAAAGTAAATATTTCGTTGAGTAATTTTGTCTTCTTCGTCATTTTTGTTCGGGACCCCAAATACCGTTTTCAACCTTAAGAAGATTGGGACCCACTTTCCCATCTTATAAAGATGAATAATTCTCTTCGCTCTTCATTCTATCTTTTTCCTACAACAACTTGAGCCAAGGGATTTCTTCCTCTCCTAGCACTTTCTCTCTCTTCTTGAGCACCCATTCCTTGAAGGCAAAGAGGAGGATTGATCTCCTAGGCTTCTTCCTCAATCTTCAAGCTTTCCAAAGATACATTTTTCTAAGGATTTGAGCTAGGGTAAAGCTCTCTTTCAAGCTTCTCTTCTTTGTTTGAGCTCTTCAAGTTTAGCCATGGCCTTTCTTTCATGAAATCTTAGTTTTTCAAACCATTTGGAGCATTTTTCTTATACATGCAAAGAGGTTTCATGAGATTTGCAAAAAGATTGATTTTTCTAGGGTTTTCTTGGTATATTTTGGGGGTTTTGTAGATTTGGAGCTAGAGGCCCTAGAGAGTAGTTTGAGGAGTAATTTATCTCTCATCTTGGCTTGAGGCAAGTAAAATTTCAGATAATATGATGGATCAATTAGTTCTATTGCAGGTTTTGGATTTCTTATGCATCTTTCTCTGTTGTTATTTCCTCTCCTTGATTTATAGAGTGATTACTTTGATATGTTCATGAAATAGTCTTATTTATCTACCTTGAGTTGTTGTTTTCAACAATGTAAAGATTTTGGATCAACTATGTTTAGCTCAATGTTGTTTAATGGAGGGTTTTGTTTAGATTTGATTTGTTTGAGAATTTGCATGAATTAGTGTGATGATTCAATGCAGGTTAATGAGGCTAAAGAGGCTTAAATTTGTATGAAAAATTCATATGGAAGGATGGAGGGAAAGAGAATCAAAAAAAGGAAGAGAAAAGTGCAAAAATCTGCACTTGGAACGGACTGGGACAGAGCCTGGTCTGCTCGAGCGAGCCCATGAAAAATTCATATGGAAGGATGGAGGGAAAGAGAATCAAAAAAAGGAAGAGAAAAGTGCAAAAATTTGCACTTGGAACGGACTGGGGCAGAGCCCAGGCCGCTCGAGCAGACCAGGTTCTGTCTGGTCTTGGGCGAGCCAGATGCTGGCCCGCTCGAACGACCCATGGGTTCCGCTCGAGCGGACTAGGTTCTGGATGGGCCTCGCTTGAGCGGACCCTGGGTCACTTGAGCGAGCCCAACCTAGAAACTGGGCCTGTTTTGAGGCCTTTCTGGGTCTATTTTAGGTCACTTTCTGGGCCTATTTTGGGCCTGTTTGGGGTCCTTTCGGGGCCTGTTTGGGACTTCTTTGGGCTGTTTCCAACCATTTTTTTTGGCTTCTTTCAAGCCCAATTCAGCGCACCTCTTCCCTTATGTTTGAAGCCCATTTAATTCTTATCAATGCCTTAGTACAATAATTTGAATTGCTTCAAGTTGTGTAATTTAAATGGGAAAAAGTACTAAGATTATTAACGTCCGTATTGCCCGGGAAGTTTATTAAAGTCTTAATGTATCCTTTACTCCTTTAATCATCAAAGATCTTCAGTGGGACCAAAAATCTCTATTAATAAATGATATTAGGGGACTAAGTAAACATTAAGACAACCCGTGGTAAACCATTGAATCATCATATGCTATTTCATTCCAAGTAAAGGTTAGATTGTTTCCTCTGATATTTGATTTAAAATGAATTAATCATTTTGCTTTGTTTGTAAACATCAGTAAGACTACTCTTCAGAATTATTCAGTTGTATCAGTTTGGTCGGTATATGTTTGTTCGGAGTAGTTTTCTTATCGATTTCAGAAGTGCATTACTATGATTTGATTTGTATCGGTTTGGATTTGAAATTTAAAGGCACCACTAAGCTTAGGTCACCTTGTCGGGCTAATCACCCGGCTTGGGATCTTTAAATTATCTGCCAGCTGCAGCTTGGATTCTGTTTGTACCGACTACGGCAGCGGTTTTGTTTTCGGTCCCACGTGTAGTGGCTACAGTTCTGTTTGATAACGACCTTGTTCGTTCCGGTCACACGAGTAGTGGCTACGGTCTCTATCTGCTTTTGTTACTTCGGTAACAGGAGAATATAGCTATATGTGGGTTGCCAATGTTTTATCCGGTTGATATTCTGTTTTATGATCCTTGTCTATCTTAGTTTATTATAATCCTTAAATTTATTAATGTTCAAGAAATCGATCTTTTATCTTATTGTTCATGTTATTCAGGATTTTAGATGTATTTCCAATTATTCAAGGTTTTACTCCTTTTATCATCCTATTATATGTTTTATTTGCTTGCCAGGCCGTTGTGTCTGATTCTTTTGTTTGGTACCAGATGTTGAGCCCCTTGCCCTTGAGGCGCGCTTCGAGGCGGACCCAGTAGCTCCTGTCGAACGTGAGTGGCAGCCTGATGATGTCGTTTAGACGTCGAGTTGGTTTCAGAGCTTCGATCACATTTTGGGTTGGGAACTTGTTTGTAGCCTTTGTTGGCTTATTTTGGGAAATTGTAAATATTGACTAACTTTAATCTTGTATTAAACCTGAATCTAACTTTGGGGCCTATCTATGAAATGTTTCTCATTTTGATACTAGTTTGAGCGTTCTCTTTATATACATATGATTTGAATTTCAATGTTTGCTACAATGCTTCCGCGAGATTTATTCCTTCTGAATATGATCAGTTTGTGTAATGGATGGACTTTGAGGATCCTTACCGCGGAAACCTGTGGGAAACAAGCGTGTGCCGGCGGAACTTTTCAGCCCGTCACACCACGACCCCGAATTAAGGACTTGATTAACGGGTTCTCGGTCCAGGGGTGTGACATAGCCTATCATAAAATGACCATAACTTTCAGTCCAACCGTCGGATCGATGAAATTCACAACCGTTGGAAAGCTTATGCGGAGTAGATGTTCGTGGAGTCCAAGATCATGAAAATCGGAGCTAAATCAACTAAGTTATAGGCCCAAGAAGTTTCATGTATTTTTTTAGGCGGGAATAAAATTAAATCCACACCATCAACGACTCATCTTTGCACTGCATGAGAAGATCTCTGATGGGGGCCCACTAATGGAAGGCCTAAAAAATAAGAAGAGATCAAGATTGGCTAGAAGATCAGTTTGAGTTTTAAAAAAAAGTTACTTTACTTACAAGTCAAGCCAAGATAGAGTTTTATTTTGGGAAGAGTTCCAAGCCAAAAGAAGAAAAAAAACTATAAATATAACCCTAGGGGGGACGTCCAAACCATGCTCTCCTAGGCTTGGACGTCCCACTCCCCTCTCTGTTCACCCCCCCCCCCCCCCCCCCCCCCCCAACACACACAGAGACACAATCTAGGTTTCTCTAGTCTAGTTTTCCACTTTTTCATTTTTTTAAGGCAGCTTTGGGCCTTGATCAAGCAGGCTATAGTTTTTAGGAGGAGCAGAAGCTTTGTACTTAAGAGTGCTATAAATGAAAATATCAATTCTCTTTTGTGCCATGGCTGGTTGATTTTTTTATCGAGGCTACGGATTAAGTTAAGTAATATCTAACTCTTTCTTTCTGTTCATGTGTTTAATTAAGTATTGATGTGCTTGAATGCTTAGTAGGCTTATCTTCATACCAATTGGTACCTTCCGTAGTGTAGTTCTTAATGCTAAAGTAGGCTTTTTATTATCCATGCTTATTTTTTATAGGTCATGCTTGGGATTATGTTCTTTTTTATGGTTTATGCTTACATTTGATGGGTAATTATTAAGTAACTTTAGTAATTTGATAAAGGGAAGGATATCTTAGGTATTTGCTAAGTTTTATAGAAAAATAATCTCTTTTGAGGAAATTGATTTTAAAGTTATATTATCCGGAATTGGATGCCTTGCCCGGATCCATATCTGAAGTAAGAAAACTGATCAAACATGTATTTTTTATTAAGAAAGTGGTTTTGGATTGCTTGATGGATTCTGAATGCCTTATCAACTTTATTATCATTGTTATTTCATTATATTATTATTTTAATTAATTTTTTGCATTATTAGTTAATTATGACATCATCGTAATTAGATTTTCTTCTTGATTCGCTCTCTGTGTGTTTGACCCGTACTTGCCGATGTTTATTCGTAGACACCCTTGCACTTGCGGTACTTTAGTGTGACTGAAGTCACGATCATGAGTCGTGCGTGGGAGAGAAGGAAGAAAGAAGAAAGGAATTGTGGGGCTTTTTATAAGTGAAGATGTGGGCTCCACAACTAATGGAACAGAATCTTTGAGATAACAAGAGTTCTGGACCTCATATCAAGTAGGGCCAAGAACGATAGGTTCTTGAAATTATGTCCTCTTTCCAACAAGCCCAAGAATGACATATTTTGAGTCTCCAAACGAAAACTTAACTTTTTTGTGAAAATGAAGGTTATGCCCCCGGAATCACCAAATTAACTTGGTCAAACGTCCGCTAAACTAAATTGTTCTCATCTCTAATGTGTAAAACCCATCTAATAAGCCTAAAATAAACTTTTTTCTAAAGTTTCCAAAATACCCTTGGCTTTTCCCGAAATCTTGAATTTAGTCCTCTAAGGCACTAATTTGTGTGTGAAGACTCTCAAGACTTCCCAAAACTCCTCAAACACTATTCTAACTCATAAATTTGGATAATTAACATCTAAACATGCTTAGAGATTATTAAATATAATTAATTAGTGTTAAGTGCAGTAGTTAGGGGTCTTATAATCTCTGTGATGTACGACTTAGCTAGCCTATCCATAATGGGTCCTTGCCCATTTTTCATTGGAATGAAATGCGCTGACTTAGTCAAACAATCCACTATCACGTGCACCCATATTGTGTTATTCCCTTTCTTAGATCGCGGAAGTCCTGAAATCAAAATCAATTGTGATATGTTCTCACTTCCATTATGAGATCCTCGATGGCCGTAACAATCCCATAGGTTTATGATGTCCTGCCTTGATATGCTAGTATGCCAGATATTTACAGACAAAACTAGCAATTTCTCGCTTCATGTTATTCCAATAAAAATGTCCTTTCAACTTCTTTTACATTTTTGTATTGCCTGAATGTATAGAGTATCTCGTATGATGCGCATCTTTCATGATTTCATTCTTCAAGTCTTCTACGGCAGGGAACACACAAGCGATTGCGGAAATACAACACATTATCAACGACTCTAAAATTTAGCCTTTCTGCTAAGTGTTCAAATATCCGAACCAGCTCAGCGCCATTCTGCTGATTCTCCTTGATTTTGTGGATAAGGATCGGCACAAACATCGACATGCTTGCCAAAACTAGACCTTCATTGAGTGACTGTAACTCTACATCCAAATTGCAAAGTTCTTCCATCAAAGCCGATTATGTGCACATATAAGCTACAGTCATTAGTTCGGATGGTTGGCCTACGATGATCATTGACTACCTACTCAAAGCATTTACAACCACGTCTGTCTTCCTTGGATGCTATTTGACTGAAAAGTCATAATCTTTTATATATTCTGATGAGTCAAGCCCAATTCGGATCGCGGTAATGAGTCAGGTCAAAGTGACCCGGTCCGTCTAGGATCGTGGGTCAGGCCAGAATAGCTCTGTTGAGATCCGGGTCTTGTAAAACGAAGCCTCGTCACCTCAGGCTCCAAGTCATCGCGACGAAGTCCTCCCCTCACCTGCATTTACCAAATCTCACGGAGAAGATCTTTCCTGCCTCCCACCTGACTCGTTCCTCGAGGACACGACTGAGGCTCCAAAGAGACGTTGAACTGATCGCATCCCTACCTGGTTGGGAAAGGTTATAAATAGAGCCCTCTCATCACTTGAGAGAGGATTGTTTTCCCTACTTTCTCATATCTGTAACTCTCTACATTAATCAAACATCACCATTTTGAAGTGAACGTAGGTCACGCTTGACCGAACCACTATAAATCTCTTATCTCTCTTCATTTACTGCATATCATTAATTATCTGACCGGTGGTGTCAGAAGTTACCCTTTTTGGCATCATCAGTTTGGCGCCGTCTGTGGGAAACGAGAAAATTCAAACCCTTTTTAGAATCATGGTGATCAGTACGGGGTCTGTAAGACGAGAGGACAACCCTGGCCTAACTACGGGTCCGGGCCCTACTGTACAACCAAACTCTCCCAGACAGGGAGAGAACGGTCCTCCACCGGGTAATCCTGTCCCGATTACTCCTGCTCCTACTCCCTCTCCACAGCAAATGATGGAGACCATGCAGCAGCTGGTGACTCAAAACCAGCAAATCCTCCAGCTTATGCTCGCAGGGCAAGGAGGAGCGCCATTCGGTGAGATACAGCAGCAGGAGGCGACACGCCCGCGGGGCCCGACTGCTCCGCGAAACGGAGCGCCTCACCCGGGCACCCATCCCCTGGGCGCCCAGGGCAGAGGACTTCATATGGGCGCCCAGCCCATTCTCCATCACCTGGGCGCCCATCCCTATGGCGCCCAGGGTCGAGGAGTTCCCCCGATTATGCCGCCCCAGCGCGCCCAGGATGCCTCTGCCGGCGCTCCCTTGGACCCCCCACCTGGCCCGATCCTGGTTGATCTTCAAGGTCATGCTTATCATGCAGTGCCTCCACCTCCAGGTGGAGCCCAGTTTGCAGAACCTCAGGCTGACGATCCCCACTTCCAAGAAGGGGGAAGTGAAAATAATACAATGGGGAAGGAAAGCTATCTCCCTGGTCCTTCCAGAGAACCCCATAATCAATGGGAGGAAAAATTTAAGGAGATGCAGAATCAAATCGGGGACGTCTTCGATGCTGTGAGGGCGCAGGCCCCAGAGACAGTAGATTATCTCGTCAGACGAACGAACACCCCGTTCAAGTCTGATGTAGTAAACTACCCCCTTCCTCGGAGGTTCAAAATGCCGTCCATGGAGACCTTCGATGGAAGGAAGGATCCATTGGATCACCTGGAAACTTACAAGACCGTGATGCAGTTGCATAATATCCCTGACGAGATTATGTGTAGGGCATTCCCAACCACACTGAAGGGTTCCGCCCGGCAGTGGTTTGCCAATCTCGCCCCTACCTCCATCGCCACCTTTGTGGAATTAAGCAAGTCCTTTGTGTCACATTTCATCGGAGGACGCTGCCACCAGAAGCCTGCCACACACCTGCTCAGCATAAAGCAGGATACAAATGAAAGCCTCAGGAGTTACCTCACTCGTTTTAACGAGGAGGTACTTCAAATTGAAGAGCCTGACGACAAGGTGTCCATGACAGCCTTCCTCGGAGGTCTCCGTTCATCGAGATTCCATTTCTCAGTGATGAAACGCCCGCCAAAAAGCATGCCAGAGCTACTAACAAAGGTTCAGAAGTATATAAATGCTGAAGATACCACAAGGGCTAGGCGAGGGGAGTCCTCCAGAGCAGTCGACAACGGGAAGGGGCGAGACAGAGAGGAAAGGAAGGATAGAAGCAACAAGCGAAGCAGGACAGAGAGGCTACCTGTCAGAGACCAACGTGGTCCTGCTCCGCAGAGAGACAGACAAGCATTCACTCCTCGCGATGCAGTGGTTGAACACATTGCCAGGGAACGCGGAACTGTTGAAAATGAATTTCCAGTAATACCATAAGAGAGTCAAAGTAGTGAGGGTTTGGGGGCTTGGTTTTGTTAATTTTGTGTAGCACTAAACAATGGATTAATAAAATCATTTTTTATCAGTGCTACAAGTTAAAAAAAAATAGAGTCCCCTGCCCTCTAATCACTCTCAAAGTTGTCATCGGCATCACCATAGACATCATCAGTTTGGCTGAGGCATGCTCCATGGCGAGAAGCACCTCACCGGGCGTCATCACCATGGCGCCCAGGGTAGAGGAGCACCTCACTTGGGCGCCCATCATCATGGCGCCCAGGGTCGAGGAGCACATCACCATCGACATCATATATAAGAGCTGCCACTACAATCATCAAGCCCCTCAGTCAGCACGAAGCCTAAGAGGACAATATCTGGGAAAGCAGTTCTCTCATGTACCGCCCCAGTCATTGTCTCCACAACGGTCTCTCTGAGCATCACCCTCTCACGGGTCTATACAAGCTCAGCCTCATTGAGCGAAGCCCTCTCGCGGGTCTTCAGAAGCTCACCTCACTGAGCGAAGCCCTCTCGCGGGTCTTCGGAAGCTCAGCCTCATTGAGCGAAACCCTCTCGCGGGTCTTCAGAAGCTCACCTCACTGAGCGAAGCCCTCTCGCGGGTCTTCGGAAGCTCAGCCTCATTGAGCAAAGCCCTCTCGCGGGTCTTCAGAAGCTCACCTCACTGAGCGAAGCCCTCTCGCGGGTCTTCAGAAGCTCAGTGAGCCCTCTCGCGGGTCTCCAGAAGCTCAGCCTCACTGAGCGAAGCCCTCTCAAGGTCCTTCACAAGCTCAGCCGCTGCCTTGGCCGCCCTCTCTCAGGCTACTAAGAGTTCGGTCTCAAGCCTGGTCGCGCCTCTCGCAGGCCGCGGAAAGATCAGCCTCGGAAGCCCTTCCAGCTGGCGCAGCCCTCTCCTCAGCCTGAGAAGCTCTCTCATTTCTTCTTCTGGGATGACCCATCAGAAGTTACCGAGGGGCAGAGTCTTGGAATTTACATATGTAAAGGGATATATCATGCGCTATGCAGAGGGGGTCCGGGGGTCTCCCCCGGCGGGGGTCGAGCTGACCGGTCAGCTCGCGGGGGCCCAGGGGGCAGCGCCCCCGAAAAAAAAAAAAAAAAAAAGGAATACGTAACATCCGCCACGGGATCAGACTCCCCCGGGCACCCAAGTCCCTCGGCGCCCAAAGCATCCCTCGGGCGCCTAGGACTCCCCCGGGCGCCCAGGACTCCCCGGGCGCCCAAGTCCCTCTCTCCCCCTCTCGCCAGGACTACTCCCCGGGCGCCCAAGTCCCTCGGGCGCCCAAGGGCCTCTCCACACCCCTAGGAATCCCCCGGGCGCCCAGGCCCTCACTCCCCGGGCGCCCAGACACTCACTCCCCCGGGCACCCAGGCCCTCACTCCCCGGGCGCCCAGACACTCACTCCCTCGGGCGCCCAGGCCCTCACTCCCCGGGCGCCCAGACACTCACTCCCCTGGGCGCCCATCACTCCTCATGCGCCCAGGGCGCCCACCTCCTCCTCGCCCAGCGCGGTGTCGCCCTCGCCCTGCACGGCATCACCCTGCGCAACGCCCAGCGCAGGGACGCCCATCACCCACACTGACTCCTCGCCCAGCAGCGCAGGGGCGCCCGCCAGTCTCCTCTGCGCCCAGGACTTTCTCCCCGGGCGCCCAGGCCAAAAACCCCCGGGCGCCCAGGACATTCTCCCCGGGCGCCCAGGCCAAATAACCCCCGGGCGCCCAGGCCCATCTCCCCGGGCGCCCAGAGTCCCCCTGGGCACCCAGCCTTCTCTCCCCGGGCGCCCAGACCTTCTCCCCAGGCGCCCAGACCCGGGCGACCAAGTCCCCCGGGCGCCCAGACCTTCTCCCCAGGCACCCAGGCCATCTCTCCCTGGGCGCCCAGGCTTCTCCGGTTCTGATGCTCGCCCAGACCTGGATTAAAACCGGAAAAGAGGAAAAAGATTTTGGAGGGAGAAGAGACCTGAATCTACCAATGCCCCCCTTTCAAAAAATTATTTGGGCACGGGGCATTGGGGGGGCAAATGATGAGTCAAGCCCAATTCGGATCGCGGTAATGAGTCAGGTCCAAGTGACCCAGTCCGTCTAGGATCGTGGGTCAGGCCAGAATAGCTCTGTTGAGATCCGGGTCTTGTAAAACGAAGCCTCGTCACCTCAGGCTCCAAGTCATCGCGATGAAGTCCTCCCCTCACCCGCATTTACCAAATCTCACAAAGAAGATCTCACCTGCCTCCCACCTGACTCGTTCCTCGAGGACACGACTGAGGCTCCAAAGAGACGTTGAACTGATCGCATCCCCACCTGGTTGGGAAAGGTTATAAATAGAGCCCTCTCATCACTTGAGAGAGGATGGTTTTCCCTACTTTCTCATATCTGTAACTCTCTACATTAATCAAACATCACCATTTTGAAGTGGACGTAGGTCACGCTTGACCGAACCACTATAAATCTCTCATCTCTCTTCATTTACTGCATAGCATTAATTATCTGACCGGTGGTATCCGAAGTTACCCTTTTTGGCATCATCATATTCCATCCACCTTCTCTACCTCATGTTCATTTCTTTCTGGGAAAAACAATATTGCAAGCTTTGATGATCCGAATGAACCTCGAGTTTCTCTCTATAAAGGTAATGTCTCCACATTTTCAAGGTAAACTCCAAATCATGCATCGCATAGTCCCGTTTGGGCTCTTTCTAACTATTTTGACGCCATAAGCGAGACTTTCCCGTCTTGCATCAAAACACAATCTAAACCATTTGATGCATCAATGAATATCACGAGTTCTACACTTCCAGACTATAAAATAAGAATCTGTGTTGTGGCCAACTTCCATTTCTACTATTGGAAACTAGATTCACATTCCTTGGTCCACATAAATGACACGTTCTTCTGGGTTAGCTTAATATTGATGGAAGTCCTTGAATGAATCTTCTGTAGCAACTTGCTAAACCCATAAAACTCCGAATTTCAGTAACATTTTCCGGCCTTTTTTATTTACAATTGCTTCAATTTTTTAGTGATCCACCGATAATCCGTCTTTTGATATAATGTGACTGAAAAAAGAAACTTGTTCCAACAAAAACTCTAATTTATTTAGCTTGGTGCATAATTGATTGTCTTTTAATAGCATCAACGAAGTCCTTAAATCTTGCTCATGTTCTGCTGGAGACTTGGAATACACCAATACATCATCGATAAACACTACTATAACCCGGTCCAAGTAAGGTGAGAATATCTAATTCATCAATGTCATAAAAACTCCAAGCGCATTTATCAATCCAAACGGCATGGCTGAGAACTCTTATGCTCATATCTGGTCTGGAATGTTGTTTTTGACTCATCTTGATCACGAACTCTCAGCTGATAGTATTCATATCTCAAATCAATCTTTCAAAAGTGTGTTGCACCTTGCAATTGATCAAGTATTTCATCTATTCTCGGCAAAGGATACTTATTTTTTATTTTGGGTTGATTTAGTTTTTGGTAATCTATACACAGTCTCATCTACACATCCTTCTTTTTCACAAAAAGTATCGGTTCTCCCCATGGCGAAATGCTCAGTCTAATATATCATTTGTCTAACAGTTCAACTGTACTTTTAGCTTTCATAACTATGTCGGAGCCATCCGATATGGTGTTTTCGATATTGGAGCAGTCCCTAGCTTCAAGCCGATGGCAAAGTCAATCTCTTGAACATGTGGTGAATCAGGGATTTATTCCGGGATTACATCAGAAAACTCACACACCACTGGTATCTCTTCTACCTCTTGGGATCGTTTATCCTATGTGATAAATGTGATAACCCTTCACATCGTGACTTAATCAATCAAGTTTCCATTAATGCCGAAATGACGTGAGTTGCGAAGTCCTTGGTTCCCTCATCTGATGTCAGCACCTCCTTCACAAAACTTAAATGTGATAGTCTTGTTGAAACAATCCATGTCTAACAAGTTAAGGTTAGCTAGCATTACACATTCTCTCATTTTCACTTCATATTTAGGGTAAAACTCATTAAATATAACTTGCTTGCCAATAGGAGTAGCTACTGTTAAAACATACAAGCACAATAACCCGTGCTGATCACGGGTATGTCCGTACAATGCAATTTAAATATTCACTCATACAATGCAAATAAAATATTCATGCACAACAATGATTTTTTAGAAAGAAAAAAAATTACTGGTAGGGAGGGTAGAAAGGGAATATGAAAAGTGAGGTAAAAAAAATATATATATGTAGAAATGGAATAGGAGATGCGGGCAAAAAGGTAATAGAAATTAAAAGAAGAAAAGAAAAGGTAATGGGTAGTTATAAGAAGTGGGTAGTAGTTATAGAAGTGGGAAATTATATTTCAGTTACAGTACTCAAAATCAAATCAAGTGGTCAAGATTATCTAAAAAGCCTCTAGCTTAATATATTTCAATAGGGTAGATCTAAAGAATGCATATTTATGGTCTAACAGAAGTAGGGGATACATATGAGTGTGTTGACCTAGGGCGAGCAACACCTTAGCTTCCTTACTACAAATTGAAACTTTACCTTCAACAATATTCCTGCGGCATCCGCATCTGCTTGCGTGATAGCATAAACTCTGTCCACTGCCTGGGGCCTCTGTTGGATCCTAAACTGCTGCTGTGGGCTGTGGCGAACTCTGTTACTGCAATGGTTGATACATTGGCTATGTTGCTAGGGCCTAAACTATTGTTGTGGTGGTGGTTGAGGCCTAAACTGTGGTTTTTATCTTGATGGCAATGCCTGCCTCAGTGGTGCCAGATTCAATGGCAACATGCTCTGTTGCTGTGGGGATCTGGCACCTTGGCCTTGTTTTTGTGGGTAGTTACTGATAACGTGATCAAAGGATTCGCATTTGAAGCATGCTCCTAACACGACGACACTTGTTTGTTGGGTGATTCTTCCCATAGTGGTCATACGTGACATTCCTCTTGATATCCTGAGCCTGTCCTTGCCCGTTTGTTCTGTTGTTTCTGCTATTGCTGCAGTTGTTGATTATTGTTCTCGGCTGCCGGATTAGAGTCTCCTACTTGGATAACGTTCTTGTTGATATCTTCCAACCAAAATAAGCCCTTGTGATGGCCCCCTCCATTTGTCTGGGGCTTTGTAATGGTGGTAACATCTTTAAGAATGCCCGGCTTTTATAGAATCTCTTCATTTTTTTTTTTCTCTTTATCACAAGGTCCTTTACAAACCAGGACAGTCTTGAAAAGTAATAGATGTACTTGGCCACCGACATGCCTTCCAAACGTAACTGTTCGAACTCCACGTGATTTTAGTCGATTATGTGCTCCGGAATAAACTTTTCCATATATTCTTTCTTGAACGTGTTCCATGCCTCTACATGCGTGATTGTTTGGGAGGGCTCTCTTACACTTTTCCAACAAGTGTCAGCAACGCCATGCATGAATCATGTAGGCTGCCAATGAAACTTTCTGACGTCCCGTGCATGTGAAGACTTTGAAGATGTTCTCAACTTGGACGATCCAATCGTCAGTGTAGGTGCAGAAAATAATGACCCACAATAACTGGGGAGCCTTAGAGGACTTATCCAAGGTGGTGATGACTGGGTACCGTCCGAAAGCCTGAAAGAAAAGAACAAACTGTCAGAGGACCCTGGCCTGGGCGGCGCAAGGCTCTCCGATGCCAAAGTCAGTGAGTGAACTGGAACAATGGAAGGAGAAGAGAGGCAGAGTAACAGCTCTGTGGGTTGTATTCTGCGTACCTTGCATGTGGTATGGAACTATATTTATAGAGGCTTGGGTCGTATCTTTGGAGGATATCTTGGTGTGGGTCTCATGATTTGACTGTGAAGTCATGATAAGCCCACAAAGTAATAAATGCGGTCCAATCCAGCCCACTCTGCATTTAATGCCAGTCGGATCAGCCCACATTGCATTAAATGCGCGTCTTGTTGGGCCAGATCGTGTTGGGCGCTTTTGGCGGTAGGAGTATCATCGGGTCTGCCCTCGGGCCTTGCCCTGATGTGGCTTCAACCGCTGGATGTCGCCCTGTCAGTGATCTAGCGAAGATTGTGGACGGCTGGATGTCGCATCTGTCTCACTAGCTCGCGCCCTTATTCCTCCACGTGCCTGATGACGTGGGGGATGAGGGGTGCGAGTGGAGGTTCTTTCTTGCTTCGGCTTTCGTCCCGGCTCCTTCAGCCGAGGTGGAGTTCTCAGCCGAGATGGGCACATGGGGTGGCCGAGCTCGGCGCTAGTGGCATGGAGCTGTTTGACTTTGGCTGAGGCCTCTGCCCTGTTAGCCGAGGTGAGTTCGGTGCCACGTGGACCGCACGCGGATGGCACGTGAGAGTACTTAGTCTCATCTAATGGCTGTGAGTAGCATAATCCTGGAGTTCTGGAAATCTCTCCACACAATTGCCCCCTAGCTTCTGACCGTGCGGAGATCGTCAGTGCCGTGAGGTCGGGAGCTTTGTGACGAGGTTTACCTGGCGGAGGGAATCCCTCTCGACCCTGATTCGGGGTCGCTTTGGATGATCGAGGCAATCACTGGCGTCCCTCATTCAATGCTGAAGACAGGTTGACGGCTCTGCGTGTCGTCCTCTGGTTAGTCGTCTGTCTTCTCGAGATCGTACGCGCCGTTCCGTCAGGGACGTAATCAATTTTCAAAATGATTCGCGCGGAGCCCTAGGAGGCGCCCCTCGGCGCGCCCAACTAGGGCTTCTGGAAAGGGGACCTTTTGACTATATATATAGGGCAATCGAGGTTCGTTTTCTTCTCCGTCGCCATTTTGAGTCAAAGGAGGATAAGCAACTGCGAGGGAACCTTGTCTGAGAAGTGGTGTGCTGCTGAGGCCGAGTCTCTCTGCTGCTCAACGTCTTCGTTCTACTCCCGTAAGTTCCTTCTGCCCTGCCTCTTCTCCTGTGGGTTTCTCTGTCCTTGGATTGGGGTAAAAATGGGAATTTATAGCCACTGGTTAGAGGGCGAGGCAGCGATCGAGGGCTTTAGGTCGGCCTTTAGGGTCCCTGCTGACGTCCAAGTTAGGGGTGAGGACCCTAACGGCATCAACCTTCGCGACTTCTCGGGGGGTTGGATGCCATTTCCTCTAGTGGCCGTGACAGAAGGCGGTGTCCGATTTCCCCTTCACCCCCTTCTCAGGAGATGTCTCAGTCAATGGCGCCTCTGCCCTTGCCAGCTGCTACCTAATGCTTTCAAGATTGTGATGGGCACGGCTAGGTTAAATGAGGTTTTGGGCATTAACCTCGGCGTCTTTGATATCGAGGACGTATATGATATATGCAAGTCCGGAGATGCTTATTATCTCCGGGCAAAGCCAGGCCGGGACGGCTTTGTCCGATACTTGGAGGACTCGAGCAAGTATGCCGGAGACGATCTTCTGTATGTCTCGGGAAACTGGGAGTTCGGGGTGGCCGACACCGATAGAGGCTACCAAGTCCCTCGCCATTTTGGGACCATTCCAAGTAAATATCTTCTGTCTCCGTTTTTTATATAGTTTCTTTTTGTTCTGCCGCGCTAATGCTTCTGATCGTTGCAGCTTTGAAGGAGAGAAAGTGGGCCGCCCGATACATCTGGAAGAGGAACGAGGCCTGGCTCCGCCTAGTAAAGCGGTACAGTGGTCATGACGGCAGGTCGGCCTGGTCGCTGCTGGGGTATCAGCAGAGGTACTGTGGGTATCTAAGGGGCACCGTAGAGCCGATCCAGGGTGAAGGTGCCGGTCCCGAAGTCAGGCAGGAACAAGCCAGTCCAGAGGCCGCTGAGGGGCCTTTGCGGGCATCGTCTGACGTTAGGGCCACGTCCGGAGCTCTAGCTTCCACATCGGGGTCGAGACCTCTCCAAGTCCCAGGAAGGGAATCGAGTCAGATTGCCCGATCTCCCTCGCCAAGTTCCGAGATGAGGCACACTAGGCGCTTGTCCTTCGAGGACCTTGAGGCCTTGGCGCTCGGAGCGGAGGATGCCCGAGCCCCCCAAGAGCCTGCGAATCTGAATTTTCCTGAGCCTCCTGCGAGTGCTCGGGTAATTTCCCCTGCAGCTGCGGCGGAGGTTCCCGCATCCCCCAGCGCTATTGGTCTAGAGGTACGTTCGCCCCCGGCTGAGGTCGAGCAGGAGGAGGCTCGGCCGCTGAAGATGCCGAGGACCGATGCAGCCCCTAGCTCAGTCGCTGCCTCATCGCCCCAGGGGCCGCCGTTATGGGAGCCGAGCTTTATGCTTGGGCCGGGGAGGCCGATGACGATGGAGGATCGCGTCCTTCACAGGATCGATCCCCCTGTCCTCGAGGCCCTGGGGCGAGCCTGCGCCCTCCCCCGGGACATGGAGCAGCTGGACAAGTATAGCGATCAGAAGCTGATTCTGTCGATGCTGCAGTCTAACTTCACGGTAAATCTTTCTACATTTCCTTTCGTCAATCCAGCAGTTTAGCATCTAACGCTCTTTGGATTTGACGTGGACGCCCCGTTTCTTTGACAGGCGGCACAGAAGTCCATGGCCGTTGCTGACAGGAACTTCAGACACAGCATGGACGTTGCCGAGCTGACCGTGGAGAAAAACGGCTTGCAAGAATCTCTGGACGTCGTTACCCAGAAATTAGCCAGGGTGGAGGGAGAATACGCGGCGAAGCTTGAGCAGGCAAGGGGAGAAGTCGAGGCGGAAAGAGTCAGAGTGGCCGAACTCGAGGTTTCCATCTCGAAGATGGGGGACGATTACGTGGCCTTGCTTTAGGCCGAATCCAAGAGGGCGGATGAAGCCGAGGCAAAACTCGAGTCGGAGTGCGATGCTGCGTTCGAGGACGCCAAAGCGCAGGTCACCGCCCAGTATAAGGAAAGGGTCCTCGTCGTGAGGGATAAGGCCTGGGCGAAAGGATGGCGCCCCGGCCTGAAGGAGGCCGGGGCTTCTGAGGACCTCCCTTCCTTCCGGGAGCCTCCCCCGTACCCACTCCCGACGCCGGCCTCTGCTCCTCCAGCCAGCGAAGTTTCTGACGCTGCAGCCTGTGCGTCCGACCGGGCATGACCTCGGGACGTTCGCCTCTTTGCTTTATGCTTTTTGTAATTCCCTTCAATAGTATTCGCTGCGCAATGTAATGATCAAGATTTTGATGCAATTGAAAATCTCTTCAATCACTCGTCCTTCCATTTCTGTCTTTTCCTTTTTTGAGCTCGGTACTTCTATGCTTGAGTTTGGTACGGCGCTTTCTGCAATGGGACGTTAGAATTGAGTGTCGAGCGGTCTTCTTGGGCGCTTGCGATGATACTCCGTATCTCGGGCGATCCTCTCTGGTATTCGTGCCGATACTCCGTATCTTGGGCGATCTTGAACAGCAGTAAGCATGGTGATATGACTAGTGAGGGGAACGAGGGGATGGCTCCACGTGGTATCATCGGAACCGCTGGTTAGTATAAGGGAAGTCTAGTACGCCACGCAAGGCGTGAGAGACCTCGCCTCATAATTTCCTTTGAAGATCGGGTCCCCCCCTTCTTCCTATAAATAGGAGTGGTAAGCTCGCCATGGGAGGGACGAGTGAACTATGATATTTGTATTTCATTCAAACAACCTGGCGGCCATGTCTGATAGATCTTTAGGGGCTTTTGACCCGGATGGAACTCCTATGCCGGTGACGGCTTCCTCCGAGGGGGAAGGTCTGTCGCAGTCTGCGCGCTCTCTGAAGATGGTCCTCGTAGGCTACGCGCTCTCTGAACGCGGGTCTGCAGCCAGCCTTCCCTGGTGCGGGTGCATGGGAATCTTTGCAGCTATGGGTCGGTGGCGCCCCCCGCGCTCGGCGGCCTTGTTGTCATTCCACAAGGTTCTGGACGGAGGGTAGGACCGGAAACGCCCTAGGAGTGTCACGCCCCGAAACCGGGACCTGCAGCGAACCGATCTCGGGGTGCGAAATTTTGGAATAATTTGAAACTTTTTGTTATAGTTCCCAAGATCCGCGTGAATGAGGATAATCACATTCCAACACAATCAGAGTATATTTTTCGCGGAAGCTAAACATGGTGTTACGACCCGGAATCCGTGGCCATCGGGTTCCGTGTCGCACGCAACCAATTCCATAAAGCCATCATATAAGCAGACTGGCATAAATCGTACATCAGAGCACACTGAGCTGGTAGTAACAGACTAATTAATTCCCACATGTTCAGATTACAATTAACAAGTGTCTTAATTACAAACCCAATAAAAAGGCTAATAAAGCCATACAACAATATCCAACTAGTAGAGATACTACCCTCAAAGATTTGATACGAACTCCGGTGCCAAACTTGACATCTAGATGATATCAATGGGCAGCCTCTCACGTCAGACCGGCGGTCCCACCGCCTCCTCTGATCAAACACCTAAAACCAGAAAGAGAAGAAACTGGCACCAAACAAAAAGGGTCAGACACGACGGTCTGGCAAGTAAATAAACAAGTAATATGAACAAAAAGAACATACATAAAACCAGACGAAATCATCGTAAAACCGGATAAATAGTCTAGACAATAATGACAATAAAGCATGCTAAAACGATCGAATGGCAGAACATAAGTATCAAAACGAATAAAGAACAATATCAAATGTACGAATATCTCGAAAAGATTAAAAGCCTGCTTAAAACATTAAATCGTCGGAAATACATTTCAAATCCTAAATAGTAGCGACAATACAATAAAGATCGATATCGTAAACATTAAACAAATCTGAGCATAAAAAGTATAACCAACGAGAATCATAAACTAAAGCAATATACAGATAAAATACTGGCAACCACAAATAGCTAAATCCTCCTATTACCGAAGTAATAAGAGCAGACAGAGCGTAGCCACTGAACGTGGTACTAAAAATAGGATCAGAACCGTAGCCATACAAATGGGACCGGCAGATCAGAAATCAGAACCGTAGCCATACAAATGGGACCGGCAGACAAAACCGTTGCCATGGTCGGTACAGACAGAATCCAAGCTGCAGCTGGCGGACGAATTAAAGATCCCAAGCCGGGTGATCAGCCCGACAAGGTGACCTAAGCCTAGTGGTGCCTTTAGTTTTCAAACTCAAACCGATATAAATCTAACATAATACTAATCCCTTTGGCTCAGGGGCTCACACCACATAGCTCTGGCCCCGTCTTGCCTCGGGGTTTTGTTTTCGGAATCATAGCCTCTTTGGCTCATGGGCTCGCACCACATAGCTCTGGCCCCGTCTTGCCTCGAGGTTTTTATTTTCAAATACTAGTCTTATCAAAACAATAGTCTCATCGAAGAAATCCCGAATGTGACAAACATACTCCAATCTCTTTTCAAATCGAATCGGAGAAAGCATACGAATATCTATGGTAAACCGTTCAAATACGCATCAAGGTGATTCGTATAAAATCGTACGGTCAATCCTTTCGAACGTGGAAAACCACATGATTTTATAACAAATCATCGATGCTATTTAAATTAGTTCACCAAAGAAAACAAATACAAATACAAATACAAATACAAATACAAATAGATTTTTCTGACTTGAAATGGAATGGACAGTGGAGAATGACTTAATGACTTACCAAGGAACCATCTCAATGCACATTTAACCTTTAAACATTGATTGATAGAGAATGTGTTTGATGCCAATGAAAATCCACAATATTTAAATGATAAAGTGCGCATTGAGACTCGAACGATTCCCGGGTAATTCCACATACATTCGTTCTCACAATGATCCCATTCCCATTTCACGAACTTCCAAACATCACAAGAAATCCCAAATCTCTTTAAAACAGGCCTATAGTTGGCCTTAAACTGAGCCCAAAACAGTCCTTAATAACAATCCAAAACTGACCTTGAACAGGCCCACGAACCAAGTTTTAAAATAGTTCAAAACTAAACCTTGAATGGCTCATAAAACAAACCTTAAAAATCAGCCCAAACTAATCTTTGAATGGCTCATAAAACAAACCTTAAAAATCAGCCCAAACTAATCTTTGAATGGCTCATAAAACAGATTTTTAAATCAGCCCAAAACTAGACCTGAACCAGGCCCACAAACAGATTTTAAAACAGCCCAATGTCAGGCCCTAAAATGACCCAACATCAGGTCTTAAAATGGCCCAAAGACTGGCCTGAATCAGGCCCAAGGAAGCCCCAAACAATCCGGCCCACAAACAATCCAAACTCGGCCCAAACCAGCCCCAGACTAAGCTGGGCCTCGCTCGAGCGAACCCAGGTCCGCTCGAGCGGACCCAGACAGTAGCTGGGTCGCTCGAGCGGCCCAGTGGGTCGCTCGAGCGAGGGCTGGGCAGGCCCAGTCCGCTCGAGCGACCCATCCTTCTCTTTTTTTTTTCTTTTCCAATTTTTTTGAGATCTTTTCCATTCCCAAACTTTCACACAATGTTCCTAGATCCTTTGGGCCCTTCCTTGACCTTCCAAACTCATCAATTCACCATTCCATCAACCCAATTAACCAAACAATCACTTTTTAAAACAAAGTTTCTCCCCATTTCTTTGAACCCAACTCCTAATACAAGGAAATCAAGTTTTTCTACATAACCAAGATGAAAGCCACTTCCAACACATTGTAAGACCATACATAAATGGAAATCCACACAACATTGGTTCATTTGATCAAAGTAAAACCATAATCAAAGAAGATTAACACATAAGAAGCAAAATTCATGAAATGGAACTAAATAAGAGAATCATCATACTAATTGTAGAATCTACTTGCCTCTAGCCAAGATATGAGCACAAATCACTCTCCAAACAATGCCTTAGAGCCTCAAGCTTCAAATCTACAAAAACCCCAAAATTTTCCCAAGAAAACCCTAAAATGTCAAGATTGGTAAACCTCCAAGGAAAACCCTAGCAATTGGGTTTAAAACACTCTAAATGGAGAGGAAAACAAGAATCTCAAGAAAAGAAGACCATTGCTAACCTTTGGGTGTCCCAAACAAGAAGAAGAGCTTGAGAGATGGATCTTCTCTAGCTCAAACATCTCAAAAATGGCATCTAGGGGAAGCTTGGAAGATGGGGAAGAAGATGAGGAGTTCATTCCACCATTTAGCATCAAAGAAGAAGAGATACATGAGGAGAGAGAAAGGGCTGGGAGAGAAAACCCTAACTCCCCTTTTCTTGTTGCAGGAAATGAAGAATGGGAGAAGAGAAGAGACCCAATGGTGGTTTTATAGAACAAATGGGCTGGGCCCCATGGGCCCCAAACTTACCAAAGCTGAAACTAATGTTTGCGGGTCCCGAATGAAAACGACGAAGAAGACAAAAACGATCAGCGAAATATCTAGTTTCCGAAAAGTATATTTTCCCCAATTTCTGAAATTTTCAAAATTCATGGACAGATTTAGTGAAAATGTCATTTTTGCCCATTTTTCTCGAAAAACGTGATTTCTGAGTATCAAATCGAAATGATCAAAACATGAAAGTTGTTAAACTTCATCAAATGAGTCGAAATATGTCAAATCCAGAATTTTTAGAAATGAAAAGTAATTTCTCATAAAAATACAAATCACATTGACCGGGTCAAACCAAAGTCAACGGTCCTCAAAATCTCAAAGGCTAAGGAAAAATCTAGTCAAACTCAAAAACAAGATCAAACTAAATCAAATCTCACTTAACAAGCTAAACCACGATTAAAACAATGCTAAACAAAAGGACTGGGGTCGGGATCTTACAAGGAGGGGGCTCTTGTTTGCAAACTTTGGTCTGACCAACCAAAGCGTATTGCAGAGCTCCTGGCACCGGACGCCTGGGGGTCCTGTTTCGTCCCAGAGGGCGGTTCTGAATCATGCCGCAGATCCTCCTTCTTGTGGGATGTCAAGACCTCGGGGCAGGATGCGACAAGCCTTTCCGCCGAAGGTCTCCGGTCGGCGGACGGTGTCGGCGAAGAGTGGCCTCGAAGCCTGCTTTCTTTTTGGGTCTTCAGGGGGCCACGAGCCTTCCTTCTGTGTATTTTGTTTCATGTTTGTAATCCACGTACTGAAGAAATTACAATGAATAAAAAGATCAATCCGTGTACACTTGTCTTTTTGTATTTCAGTGCTCGCACTGCTCTTCTTTTGAAAGCCGACCTTGGCCGAAATGGGGAGCTTTGGCCGAAGCGAACTGCCTTGGGCCGAAGTGAGTTCGGCGTGATCTCGGCTGTATGAGTTTGAGTTCGGCGTGATCTCGAGGGTGTTCGAACCCAGAGTCTTGGAGATCTCGGCCGTGCGATCTTTAGGGGTGCATGAACCAAGAATTTAGGAAACGACTGAGCGTCGGAGCTCGGAGCCTTTTCCAGGGTCCAGGACCCGGAGCTTTAGGAAACGACTGAGTCTGGACTCGAGGCCTTTTCCAGGGCGGTAGACCCGGAGCTTTAGGAAACGACCGAGTGTATGAACTCGAGGCCTTTTCCAGGGCGGTAGACCCGGAGCTTTAGGAAACGACCGAGTGTATGAGCTCGAGGCCTTTTCCAGGGCGGTAGACCCGGAGCTTTAGGAAACGACCGAGTGTATGAGCTCGAGGCCTTTTCCAGGGCGGTAGACCCGGAGCTTTAGGAAACGACCGAGTGTATGAACTCGAGGCCTTTTCCAGGGCGGTAGACCCGGAGCTTTAGGAAACGACCGAGTGTATGAGCTCGAGGCCTTTTCCAGGGCGGTAGACCCGGAGCTTTACGAAACGACCGAGTGTATGAACTCGAGGCCTTTTCCAGGGCGGTAGACCCGGAGCTTTAGGAAACGACCGAGTGTATGAACTCGAGGCCTTTTCCAGGGTGGTAGACCCGGAGCTGTCGAAGTCATGTAAGAAGAGACGACACAGATTGATGACAGGGCAAAAGGTGCTTTCATTGATTCTGAGACTCGCTACATCTTTTAGAAATAGAATTTCTTCAGGTGGGATGCATTCCACGGTCTCGGCAGTGGCTTGCCCTCTAAGTCTTCGAGCTTGTAGGCTGATTTCCCTGCCAGTGAGACCACCCTGAACGGGCCGTGCCAGTTCGGGGCCAGCTTCCCTTTGTTTGGTTCTTCGTCAGCTGGCAGGGTCTTCTTTGAGAACCGGCTCTCCCAGGGAGAGTCTCCTTTCCTTGACATTTTGATAGTACGCCCTGGCTAACCGCTGCCGATAGTTGGTCAGACGCAGGGCTACTGCTTCTCGGCGCTTGCCTGCCAGCCCCAGCTCCCTTGCCAGGTTTGTCTCATTTCGGCGCTTATCGACCAGCTCTGTCCTCAGAGTGATAAGGCCGATTTCTAAAGGAATGACCGCCTCCATCCCGTAGGTCAGAGAGAAAGGTGTTGCCGAGGTGGGAGACTGTTCGACCTCAGTTACTTCTGGCTCGTACCCTGTGTCCCGTAACGCCGTGCCGGGCTGGGTTGGAGCTGAATCGGGCGAGACGAACTCAGCGATGAAGTCTGCCAGGATTTGGGCTTTGATCGCAGTTCGGGAACGGTACTGTATATCATACTGCCCCAGTTCAACTGCCTACTTTGATATTCGCCCTGAAAAGTCAGCCTTATTGAATATTGAACGGAGTGGATGCTCCGTGATCACCACAATGGTGTGGGATTGGAAATAACGGGAGAGCTCGCGGGAGGCACTGACGAGAGCCAACGCAAGCTTCTCCAACAAAAGGTACCTGGTCTCGGCATCGAGCAGGGTCTTGCTCATATAGTAAATTGGTTTTTGAATTCCCTCGTCCTCCCTGATGAGGACGGAGCTCACTGCATGATCCGAGATCGCAAGATATAAATACAAAATCTCCCCCAGAGTTGGGGTGGAGAGTAAGGGTGGTGACATCACATAAGTTTTGAGCGCGGCCAATGCCTGGTCGCACTCAGGGGTCCACTGGAATTTCAAATTTTTCTTTAGAAGCTGAAAGAAAGGCCTGCACTTATCTGATGACCGGCCGATAAAGCGATTGAGTGCTGCAGCCATTCCCATGAGCTTCTGGACTTCTTTTGTGGTAGAGGGGCTCTGAATGCCTTAGATCGCGGTGATCTGGTCTGGATCAGCCTCTATCCCCCTTCGTGTTACCAAGCTGCCGAGGAACTTGCCAGAGGCTACGCCGAAGGCGCACATGGAAGCATTTAGCTTGAGCTTGTATGCGCGAAGGATGTCAAAGACTTGGCCGAGATCCGCCAGGTGGTCGCTGGAGTGTACTGATTTGACGACCGTGTCGTCGATGTACACCTCTACCGTTAAGCCGAGCTGAGCCCGGAATGTCTCCGTCACGAGGCGCTGATAAGTTGCCCCCGCGTTCTTTAGCCCGAAGGGCATCTCCTTGTAGCAGTTAGTGCCACGGGGGGTTATGAATGACGTTACCCTCATCAGGCCCGTGAAGTGGAACTCGGCAGTAGCCTCTGTAGGCGTCGAGGAAGCTCATTCGGTCGTGGCCAGTGGTGGCGTCGATCAGGGAGAACCTATCTGGGTCTGCCGAGTTCAGCCTGGCCTCGGCCACGTCCTCAATGCTTTTCTTCTCGGGGTCTCGGCCGATTCCATCTAGGCCTTTCTCGAATTCGACGAGGTTGAAGCGCTCCAGCTCTTTCTCTGCTGGGACTGCGGCCAGCATGCACTGCCTGGCCTGCTGCTGATCTCCTTCCACCGTGACCACTTCCATTTTGCCCTCCTTGTTCTCGGGGACGAACTTCAGCTTCTGGTGGAGGGAAGAAGGGACTGCTTCCAACTTGTGGAGCCACGTTCTGCCCAAAATGACATCGCAGGGAGAATTGGTGTCCATGACCAGGAAGTCGGCCAACACGGTGGCTCCGCAGACTCGGGTTTCCAGGGCAATCCTATCCTTGGGGTAGACTGGCGCGGCGGACAGCCCTAGCAAGGGCGCACGGCCTCCGTGAGGTCTGCTTCTGAGAGGTTCAACTTTTGAACCCATCATGATAGAGGACCTCGGAAGAGCTGCCGGAGTCGACGAGGATCCTCTTCACGGTGAAGTCTCTCAGCTTCATCGTAAGGAGCAAGGGGTCGTTGTGGGGAAGCTGGATTCCCTCGAGATCTTTACCTGAGAAAGGAGATCGCAGGTCGGTCGCGGCGAGCTTTTTTGGGTGCCTGCCCGAGCTCGGCTCTCATCACCTCCTTCCCGTGCGATGCCCGCCTGGCCTCGGCGCGGGCATGCGAGCTTCCACGAGACGAGGGAGAGGGAACTGAGGATGCCAGGTGGATCACGCTAATGATCTTTTCGGAATCCTCGCTGTCTGGGTCCCGAGCCGTGCTCTGGTGAACTCGGCCCCTGCTGCCGCCGGCATCTTCTGCCTTGACGAACTCTGGAAGGTGGCCTTCGCCGGCGAGTCTCTCCAGGTACCACTTCATAGAGTTGCACTCCTCGGTCTTGTGCCCTTTACCTTTGTGGTAGGAGCAGTAGAGCTTGCTTCGACTGCCGTCGGTGGGCTCATTTCTCAAGGGCTGGGGCCACTTGAAGAACGGCTTGCCCTTTATTTTGTTCATGATCTGGTGTATCGGTTCCCTGAAGACGACATTGATGCCTTGATAGGCGTTGGCGTGAGGCCTTGGCCTCCTGGTACCCCCAGATCTGGATGGTGTAGGCTTCGCCGAACTGGCGACCCTAGCCTGCTTGGGCTCCTACTTTTCGTCCTCTTCCCGGGCCTGGAGTTCATCTTCCTCCCGGGCGACAAAGCGCTTTATCCGGGACATCAGCTCTGGCATGGACTCTAGGGGGTCTCCGACCAAGTCCTTCCGGAGGTCGTGGCCGGGGATCAGGGCATGTTGGAAGGCGTAGATCGCTATCTCTTCCCTAGTGCCCTCGATCTGGCTGTAAACCGCCCAGAATCGTCGGGCGAACTTGGCGAGGGTCTCATCTTGCTTCATTCTCAAGGCGAGAAGGTCCCCTTCTTTCTTGGGGACGGCGCTGTAAGCTTGGAACTTCTTCAGAAAGGAGAGCTGGAGCTCCTTCCAACTCAAAATCGACTCCTCTAGGAGGGCGCAAAACCACTTCAGAGGGAGGTCACCCAAACTGGAGGAGAAGATCTTGCAGTTAAGGTGACCCTCGTTTCCCCAGATGGACATCTTCTGGGAAAAGTGACGGAGGTGAGCGGATGGGTCGGACAGTCCGTCGTAGGGGACGAACCGCGGGATGGAGAACCTTTTGGGCAAAGGGGTGCGCTCGATGTCCCTCACGAAGGGCGAGGCCCCTAGATCAGTGTGGCCATAGATCTGCTTCTGGTCCCGCACGTCCAGGTTGCGCTGAAGAGCCAACCTGACGCGCTTGTCAAATCGCTCTTGCTCGTCGTCCTTTTCCGGAGTCTGGGCTTTTGACTTTCGCTTGGAGTGGTTCAGGCTGTGATGGCTATGGGCTCGGCCATCGCGGCTATGATGACTTCGGCTATTGCTAGAGCCTTCGTCATGGATCTGGCTCCGCTTGTGGTCCAGATGGTTTCTGAGATCTTCGCGAGGAGGCTGGGCTGCCCTGCTGGGGGCGTCCTTCTTTCCTTGAGGATCAGAGACTTGCCTCAACGAGGCAGTCTGCGCTGCTCTCAGCTGCTGCCGGAGCTCGCGGATCATCCGCTCTTGCTTCTGGAGGAGAGCATTTTGAGCTGCGACATCCCCTCCAGCGGCAGGAGGCTGAACTCGACGCGCTTCTTCCACGGCAACGGCTTTATCCTTGCGAGGGCGCTCATGCCGACGCTCATCGCGTCGGGGTGGCGTAACTTCGTCTGCTGAGAACGAGGTCTCGAGTCCTTCTTGGAGGGGGACCTCGACGAAAAGCTGCGAGCCTAAACGGCCCTCACCTGCAGATGCGCCATGCACCGTTCGGGAACGCCCTTGAGGAGGGACGTCCGTCGACAGTGGTGGCAGCTCAAGCGCTGCTCTCAAGGATTCTCCGCCTTTCCTTGCTTTCGGAGGCATGGCTTCTGAGAGATTGAGGTTGAGAAGGTTGGGAAGGTTGGGATATTACTTCCCCACAGACGGCGCCAATTGTAGGTGCAGAGAATAATGACCCACAATAACTGGGGAGCCTTAGAGGACTTATCCAAGGTGGTGATGACTGGGTACCGTCCGAAAGCCTGAAAGAAAAGAACAAACTGTCAGAGGACCCTGGCCTGGGCGGCGCAAGGCTCTCCGATGCCAAAGTCAGTAAGTGAACTGGAACAATGGAAGGAGAAGAGAGGCAGAGTAACAGCTCTGTGGGTTGTATTCTGCGTACCTTGCATGTGGTATGGAACTATATTTATAGAGGCTTGGGTCGTATCTTTGGAGGATATCTTGGTGTGGGTCCCATGATTTGACTGGGAAGTCATGATAAGCCCACAAAGTAATAAATGTGGTCCAATCCAGCCCACTCTGCATTTAATGCCAGTCGGATCAGCCCACATTGCATTAAATGCGTGTCTTGTTGGGCCAGATCGTGTTGGGCGCTTTTGGCGGTAGGAGTATCATCGGGTCTGCCCTCGGGCCTTGCCCTGATGTGGCTTCAGCCGCTGGATGCCGCCCTGTCAGTGATATAGCGAAGATTGTGGACGGCTGGATGTCGCATCTGTCTCACTAGCTCGCGCCCTTATTCCTCCACGTGCCTGATGACGTGGGGGATGAGGGGTGCGAGTGGAGGTTCTTTCTTGCTTCGGCTTTCGTCCCGGCTCCTTCAGCCGAGGTGGAGTTCTCAGCCGAGATGGGCACATGGGGTGGCCGAGCTCGGCGCTAGTGGCATGGAGCTGTTTGACTTCGGCTGAGGCCTCTGCCCTGTTAGCCGAGGTGAGTTCGGTGCCACGTGGACGGCACGCGGATGGCACGTGAGAGTACTTAGTCTCATCTAATGGCTGTGAGTAGCGTAATCCTGGAGTTCTGGAAATCTCTCCACACAGTCAGCATATGACGGGTCCTCATTTTCGTAGAATTCCTTAGCTCCATGTATCTTAAACATCTCAAACAGCGCACTTGGATCTTGTTCGAGAGGTGCAATAACCAATTAAGTAGCTGGAGCTACTGGTTGTGCCTGACACTGCACGACCGCTAACAACTAGGCCCAAAATAAGAACGGCTTCTTATCTGGCTGTCCAGGGTTCGAATCCTAGATACATCATCTCTTCCCATTTGTGCTGGCCCCTTCCCGCTTGTGCGGACTTCTTTCCCACTTAAATGAGTTCCTGTGTATTTGTGGGTTCTCTCTTGGGTCCCAGCCCGCTTGGCTGGAGTACCAAAAAAAAAAAAAAAAACAACTAGGCCCGAAACTGTGCTTGTTCTTCAGCTTTCTTGGCTAATTGTTCAGTGTGTTGTTGTGCTCGCAACTCAGCTTGGTTGGTGTGTTGCTCATTCTGAGGCGATATGTCCTCGTTTCGAGCCTACTGCTGGTTGATCAACATTTGAAGCAACGTGTTAAAATAGTCGTCATTAGTGTTTTGGCTACCCAATGCATTGTTGTTAGGATCTTGAAGCCCACAAAATCGATGGAGAGGTGAGTTGAGTTTTCATTCTAGCACGATTGATTCTTCTTCTTCTATCTTTTCCTTTTTGTCTTTTGAAAATGTGCCTCTATATATTGAACATTGAATCAGGGTTACATTTTTTTCTGGATTTTCTTTTGTTTGGATTTGGACTTCAATTTCTGTTCTTTGCTTGCTCATTTTTCTGTGACAGTCAATCTCGGTTATTTTGTTTATGGTAACTAATATTCCCCTTGGAAAGTGTTGATTTCTTTAAACTATTGAATGATTCCATAATATAATAGTAGATTTTTTAATTGACCCCTTATTAGATTTTTTTTAGGGAAACATGTTTTTTTTTTTAGCTAAGTTGGCACAGTGGTAGCGGATAGGGTTGCAAATGGGATGGTTACAAGTTGAAACCATTTTGAATTCGAATTCGGACCCAAGTCTAAACGACGGTATTGGATCTAGTTCTGGTTCTAGATCAAAACTACTTTTGTTGGTTCTAAACCCAGTTCTTATAGGAGTTGGATTCATTTTTGGAACCAAGTCCAACAAGAGGACCGAAATCTCAATTCTAACTTGTTTCAATATTTTCATTTTTTATTTTTTATTTTCTTAAAATGAGGATATCATTCAACTTATAACAGTGCGTCAAGTCTCCTACATCCAAGATTAAACATAAAAATGCCCAACAAAAGTTGAGTTCGATCTATAGTTTGCAATATTAAAGACTCGAATGCTAGGTCTTGAGTTCACAGATTGAAACCTATATGGACCTAGAACCGAAATTGTTTATCAATCGGAACCTAAATTGAATTCCAGACCTGGTCTAGTCTATGAATCGAAACCTAACAGAAGTTTCAAACCCAATTTTTTATGGGCCGGAACCTCCGGACAATCAGATAATCGAAAACCCCTTTGCATCCCTAAAAGGATAAGTTATAATCTTAATGTAACATCCAGACCCTTAGCCTATATTAATTATAATTAATTGGTTGATTAGTGAGTAAGTGTGTTTAGAGTCTTAGCGAGTCGGGTTTGACGTATGAATCGTGTGGGTGAAATCTAACGTGATTCGGAGTGCGTTTGGGTACAGTAGGGGGTGGTTTGTAATTTTGGAAAGTTTTCAGAGGTTTAATTGAGATTATGAGTTTGGGTGCATCGGATAGGTCTCGTCATTTCATGAACTTTAGTCTTCTATCGCATTTTGATTCGACGTGAGGAAGAGGCCCAAATAATCACTTAAGCTAACCAAGGACTAAACCCATATTTTCCATACTTATCATAATATAAAGCCTCATCATCCGGATGACTCATTCCTTCTTCATCTCTATCTCCATTTCACTACTATTCATGCTCTTCTTCCTCTTCACTACCTCCTTGCCAACGCCAGCCATAGAACCTCCATTTTCACAGGCCAAGCTCCACATCATCTTCCTCAAAGCTCCAAGATCACAACCATCTCATTTTCAAGACTTTCCATTAACAACCTATTGAAATGTAGGCCTCCAAAGCATTTAACCATAGCTACTCTTCTTCCTTTTAGTTAGAAATGGATTAGGGAGACTCACTACATCCCATTGCATTCATTTTGTAGAAAGATTTTGGGATTTAGAGTTTTTCCTCCACTTTTGAGCTCAAAGAGGATTTCCCCAATTTCACTTAGGATTTTATCTTAGCTCATCATTAAGGCAAGTGAATTTATATATTTATGCTTAGATATGTTGTTTCTCCCTTGAAATGATGACTGAAATGCTTAGATGACCCTATGCTCTTATCTTGATTGATTTGAAATGAAAACATGATAATCTTGTTTCATTGCTTAATCAAATTAATTGGAAATTAAATTGAAAGATTGATGGACTTGAGGAGAGGGGGTATGGATGTATGTAGTGAGGGCAAGGCCCTATTTTCCTTGTTTGCAGGTGTGAATGATGGAAGGGAGTGAAACTCCCCATTTTGTTTTCTGCATAGACTTCACTTCAGAATTCTGGGCGCAGTCGGTCAGCCAAACCTGGGTGTCGGTTAGCCGAACTGCAATCTAGGCTAACCGAACTTCAATTTCGGCTAACCGAAATGCACTTGGGGAGACCTGTCGGTTAGAATTCTAGAGAGCTCGTTTTCTGGGTTTTTTATGCAGTCGGTCATCTTTTCGGTTAGATCTCGGCTGACCGAACATGTCGGCTAACCGAACCTAGCTGACCGAATTCCTCCTTTTTCGAAAGGAATTATCCTTAGTCTATGGACTTAGGTGGAACCTTGATTACCCTTTTTGAACTCATTTGACTTGATACGAGGAATGTTCTGGGCATGCATTTTCTCATCGTTATTCCTGTTATCTCGATTTTCAACTTATATCAATCTTGAACGGCGGGCAGCGGGATACCCTCTTTTATATATATGCACGAAGATTGTTTGTTCGGGTAACGCGAACCTTATTCCTTTTGTTGACTAAATAGTGTTGTACGAGAGTACGGTAATAACTATTGACCTAAGATTGGATTGTTTATCGCTCTCGATTCTAAATTGTACCATTTGGTACTTTCTACATGAAATGTTTATGTTCTATAGATTGCTTTACTTGTTTTGGTTTGGGATCACATGATGAACTTAGATGATGACCTAGGATTCCCTTGATGTCTTGTTTATCTTGTATATGATTGATAGAAGTGTTGAGATTAGGCGGCTTTGATCGTAAAAGCTTGATGATAACTACTATGGTATTGATACTTGAATAAGCTTACTTGATGGTCTTGATTTGATTGATGGAAAGTAGTCTCTCAATTGTTTATGAATCTTGTTCACGCAAGAAAGCCTAGTCTCCTCACTATTACTTGTCTAGGACTCTTGTGTCAGGCATCACTCAGCTGTTAACGCCCAACACAGGGTGGAGAACCACCTGTGTGAGGACCTTGGTTTGAAAGTCTGCGCAGTACTAACTTTTACATTTTGATGGATTGTACACCATCAGATACATCTTGCATTCTTGATCTTGTTTGGCCCTTAGTATCCCTCTTGCTTGCTTGCTTGCCGGGTTTCATCCCGTGCCACTCTACCACAGCTCTCATGTTGAGTATGGATGGTCATGTGAAACTATCCGTGGTGTATTAGCTTATGTGACTTGCCTATTTGCTAGATTGTTTATGATTCGTATACTATGCACTTCTTATGTCTGAAATGCATATGTTTTTATTGATCTTGTCTCTTGTCCACTCTGATTTGGTATGCATATCTTGTTATCATTTATATATACATTGCTTGTCAACCATCGTGTTGACGATGCTACTCTTGGTGCATAGGTAGCGAGTCCTTCTATCCCGAGGAGGAGACGACGGAAGAAGTACAGGCGGGTCAGCCTGATGACATCTTAGACTATAGTACGGACGGCGTTGTATAGCCGTACTGACCCCGTGCTCGAGAGCCTTCATGCTTATCTTGATAGATTCATCTTTTGTACTTTTGTTTATCTTTTGATTAGGCCCAAGTTTTGATGTGGCCTAATGTTGTAAATAATACTTTTGGTTAAAGTGTTTAAACTCTGAATTTTAATTATGATATTCAGTATTGCTCCAAACTATGCATCTTTAAGATACCATTTATAATTTTAAAGCTTTCGCTATTGATTGTTTATATTTGAGGAAATGTTTAGACCTCACAACGGTCTTCGATCCAATTGAGACATGATTGGCGCTAAGTTGTATTTGACTTATGTTGGAAAAAATTTTAATTAGTCCTAATCTCACGTATAACCCCGGGTTAAATTTTGGGGACGTGACACTTAATACGAGTACCAAGGACTTATCCCTTGTTTCTCTAGAAATACTAAGGTGCCTATCGCATTGAAGCATTAGCGGATTGGCCTTAGGGAACCATGGTTAATTTGATTACTGTGTTTTATGCTTTGTTTGTTTTTTACTACTCCTATGCTCTAAAACTTTCTTTACTCTTTTTTCTAATTATTTTTTATCATCTTTATTTTATTGAGGAAAGATCTCATTTTATGAGTCCAATTTGACTAGGAAAACCTAGTCAAATTTTGAAATGTAGTAACTACTCTCTACTTTAATGATTTAAATTAAATCTTTTTTAATTGAATATTCAATAATAATCAGAGATAAGTATTTAATTTGAAATTCAATAAATGGTTCTGATAATTATTTTTAATCTTATGAAAAGCATATATTAAAACACAAAAGTTGGAATCAACAAATCTATTAGATCTATCAAATCCTTCACAAAAAAAAAAAAAAAAAAAAATCTCAAATCATAACAATGATTTGCTTCTTTTTCATTTTAATTATCGATGAGGTAATAACACTGGAATTTGGGGAGATATTTGAGTTTCAATCATCCCTGAATGCATTCAGAATGTTAAATTTTACAATAATTTGACTCTTTAATCCAGATTTCTTGTCAATATACTAGCTTTTAAGAAGAAAAAAAAATCTAATTAGGTTCTAAAATGAGCCCATCTCAAATCGAAGAGGGCACAGCACCTTTACTCATGCATGATATAAATTTATTCAATAAAATGATCCATCGGTCCTTGCCCTTTGCAGGAACTCGCTTAATTTGCATTGAGAGAATTCCAAAACCTCAACATGCCAGCCAAGACCCTATTAGAATTTTACACACGCCCAGGCGCAAAATTATTAGAATTCTCTGAATTCCATAAGCCAAAAAGGCCACTTCACCGTAGCAGTTTCACTCCTGTTGAATCTCGATCCGACCCAATTCTCCAGACAACTTATAGGAATTTAAAGCTCGCCCAATCTAAATTCGTACTAGGAATGCTTGCAATCACACAGGGCTCTGAAGAATTATCTGTAAAAAGGAAGAGGCTTTAAAGCATTTCATTGAAGATAAAATTTCATTCATGCAAAATCTGGACACTTACATCTTCGCTATTGGTTCCTAATCCAAAAGATCCCTGATGCACTTATAGAATCAGAGCCAACATAACCCCCTGCATGGAAGAAAAATAAGCCAAACATATCTGCTTCAAATTATTTTCATTGACCATTTGTCTATTTGATCCCTAGATGGTTTTTCCTCGTTCCTGTAGTTCATGCACACAAAAAAAAAAATGTGCTGCAAAATCCCAAGTCTATATGCCCGCTTGATAAAGGTTGAGGCCGTAAAATCTGACTTTTTTTTTAGAATGGTTGCTTCCAAAGAGAACCATCAACTTTTGATCAGCCCCCCCCCCCCCCCCCCCCCCCCCCCCCCCCCCCCACACACACACACACACAAAATTTCACTATCACCAAACATTTATCCACAAGCTGGATTGAATCTCAGAAATCTATGGTTAACAAACCACTGAACTTTTTATGGCTACTGAAACTAGGGCTAGGATGATCTGGCAGATGTGAAATTTTTATTTACTTTTTTTTTTTTTTTAACCCTCGTCACAAATGAAACCTATCCATGTACTCCACCCCCACTAATAAGTAGGCATCTAAGTGGCCCCTCGAGATAGACTGCATATTTAGTATGCAGTCTGCTCGTCCGAGAACATGCTGCTTCCAAATCTTGCTTGATGCACATGGATTAGAACCAATTTGAACTTCACATGAAGTAAGCGTGTGCGAGAGAGAGAGAGAGAGAGAGAGAGAGAGAGAGAGACCCTTCGCCATTAATGTAGAAAGAAACATAAGCACAACAATCAGGTGTAAAATATTTTGGAACTCTAAGCACAACAATCAGGTGTAAAATATTTTGGAACTCTACATTCATACAACATTCAAAATATCACTAATCAACTAACTTAATGATTCCGCTTACTATTCCTCCTTGGCTGCTACACCGTGAAACCTAAACAAAAAGAAAGATTGATAAGTAACAGGATCAAAGTAGAATCACAATCCTAATTCTGAAACTTTAATAATTTTCTTCCTGGGCGTATAAATTAACATTGCTTAGTCAGGTCCATATAGTCCTAAAACTTCCAACAGAAAACCAGGCATTTACAAATATATGCTGTAAAGAAAACCGCTACATGAGCAGAAAGCTTGTAGATGATGTTTGATCCATAGAAAATTTGACATTCTCAAAGTACACATGAATCACATGATTTTTAATACTCTAATTGTCAAAACAATTGCAGAAAGATTGAATGAGCTTCAGCCAAAGATTCTAGTTCTTAATCTAAAGGAAGAAAATAGATGAAGAGAGAAGGAGAAGAGTCATTCGTAACGCTTTTTGGTGAGACGACTCTTTATTTTATTACATCTAACTCTTTAATATTACATAGAGACCCATGTAGTTTCGTGTAAATACAAACCAGCCAATGAGTCCCCTAAATAAATTATATTTCTACACTCCCCTGCAAGCTGGTGAGGAGATATCTACGATCCCAAGCCTAAAGAAAAAAAATACACACACACACACACACACACACACACACACACACACACACACGTTATCCGGTTCCTTGTGACTCCTTTGTTCCAGTTGATATGCAATGTTTAAGCTTTTCTTGGATGAAATGACAGGTGACTTTGATATGCTTCATTCTTTCATGATAAATAGAATTTGTGGCAATAGGACTTGCATAATTATTGTCACAGTGCAGAAGCATAGGCTTTTTGCACTAAAAGCCTAATTATTGCATTAGCAGTTCACATGTTCCAGGGCCATTAAACGATGTTCTGCTTCAGAACTTGACAAGGCAAGAATGGTTTGTTTATTAACTCTTCTATGAAACCAAATTTCCACCCACCAGTGCACAATATCCAATGGTTGATCTCCAATCTGCTTAAATCCAGCCCAATCTACATTAGTGAAAATATCAATGATCTTAATATTTAAATTTCCATGCTTTGAATACATTATACCTTGGCCAAAGGTCTTTTTAAGGTACTTTCAATATTCGATAGACTCCTGTCAGATACTGTGCGAGGTGCATGCATTAATTAGCTAACAACACTAACAACAAACCCAACATCAGGTTGTGTAATGGTTAGGTATATCAACCTCCCGACTAGTCTTTCAAACTTTCCTGGATATCACCCATAAATTTGCTCCATTAGTGTCTCAACCTGCCTAATACCCATAATCCAAGTTTCATCCAGTAGATCCAGAGTGTATTTTCTTTGACATGTGAAAATACCATTCATGGACCTTGCCACTTTTATGCAAAGAAAATATTATATTCAAACTCTTTGCTTAAACATTTCTTGAGGACCTGTATTTCTTTTTCACTACTAACTGTTAACACATTATCATCAAGATAGACAATAAGGATAGTAAAATGCTCACCACTCCTCTTGATAAACAGAGTATGATTCAACTGACATCTTTAGTATCCAAACCTCACCACTGCTTGGCTAAATCTATCAAACCAAGCCCTCGAAGACTGTTTCAGAACCCTTTTCAAACGATACACCTTTACTGCTTGACTGTCAAGAACAAAATCGGGAGGAAAAATCATGTAAACTTCTTGTAGATCACCATGCAAGAATGTATTTTTGACATTTAATTGGTATAGTGGCGACTAAAAAATTGCTACAATAGACAAGATGACACTCACAACATTCAACTTAGCAACAGGTGAGAAGGTTTCAAAACAATCCACCCTATAGGATTGTATAAAAACCTTTGCTACTAATTATACCTTTGCATGGCCACTCACAACCTACTGTCTACTTCCCACCAGGATGACCAACTATTTCCCATGTGCCATTCTTCTCCTGAGCTTTCATTTCTTCAAGCATCATTGACTTTCAAATTCGGTTTTTCAATGCATCACCAACAGATCTCAGTATATGCTCTATATGCTCTGAGGACGACTGTAAAACAAAGGCTCTATATGCAGGTGAAATAGAGTGACAGGACACAATTTTTTATTGGACATCAAGTAGGATAAGTGCGTTGACCTTTTCTTAATGCAATAGGAAGATCTAAGTCAAAAAAGGTCAAAAACTTGAGTACCTGATAGTCTTTGGATTAGGGAAGTCAGATGGCGATGTACCGAGAGCAGGCTATGGCTCTAACCTGGTTCTTCTTGAGTAAACTTTCAAGGGCTTGTTGTTACTTTATCAACAGTATGTTCACTCTCACTTGAAACTGGCTGATGGAAGGAAGGAGTCAGACTCTCACTTGGGTTCACTGGAAGGAGTAGGATGTCGTCGAAGGTGGGAGGAAAACCTCCAATAGAAGTCATGTGTCCAAATGCACCTTCATTTCCAGTTCCACCAAAAATCTTTGGATGTTCATGTTTTGTGCATACTCCCAAGCAACAGCTTGACACGGACTTGCGGGTAGGATTACGGGAGGTATTGCAGAGATTGTTAAACCCAGATGATCAAGTTGATGCCATACAAGAGGTGAGTGGGTGGTTACTTAAGAGAATTTAATTATGCTGTCAAGTGCCAATTGCCATACAAGCTATAGGGATTTACTGACTTATTACTAATTTTCACATTGTAGACATCTATGTATACACAAAGGAGAGGAACCTTTGCAGACCCTCTTGAGATACGATCGATTGGAAGGATCCCACCTGGTATGACTATGAACAAAAGACCCCACACAACACTCTTGATCTATTTATCTTAACTTGAGGGTTATGAATATCTTATTTTTTATTTATTTTTTGCATTTCAGCTGATTGGTGGATGAATTATGAAGAGTGCTCCACATCTAAGGAGAGCGGCTGTTTGCATCCTTAGTCAAACTACAACATCTTCCAACTGTGAGAGAAATTGGAGCACTTTCTCTTTGATCCACACGAAGGCCAGGAATCGGCTTACCATGCAGAAACTTAACAAGCTTGTATACTGTCAATCTGTCATTACAATCTGAAGTTGAGAAACAGAACTAGGGAGAGAAGGACAAGGGATGATCCTGCTTATTGTCCTATTAATTTGGATAACATATTCAGAGATGACGATCCCTTACTCCCATGGCTAGCCGAGATAGAGGATCCACTGCTAGATTCAGATCCGAGGTTTCAGGGAACGATTCAAGAGTTGACAGATGAGGATATGGGTGAGGCACCTGCAGAGGGTCAGCCACCTCAAGGAGAAGGTACCAGTACCAGTAGGACTAGGAGGAGTGGGAAAGAACCTACTCATATTGGATCTTCTGAGAAAGCTAGTTCCACCACTGTCTCTTCGAGTAGCCATGGTGGAGGAGACAGTGGGACAGATCGTACTAATGAATACTATCAACATGATGAAGATGATGTCGTTCCTGTAGAGGAAGTACAGGAGTTACCTCCATCTGGAAGATTTGATCCAAGCCGTGGTTATCAACAGCGCCGAAGAGACTCACCACCTGGGGTTGGAGGTAGTAATGAGCAAGGAAATATGGGTGGAGATGTTGGAGGATAACAAGCAGCATTATGAACTGATACATGGAACCCTAGTGGACAAGGACCCTCACAGTATTTTCCATATGGTCAAGTAGAAGGACAAGAACAGTCTTCAGCTTTAGGGTCTTACTCATATGGTGACTATGGTGAAACGCAATATGGTAGATATCCACCTCCACCTCCTCCAATTTCCTATGATGATGCGGCTGCCTTCTTTGGATTTATGGATCCCAATGCTCATCAATATGAAATTCAATATGGTGCCAATAGAAATGATAACACTGATGGGGATGAGGATAACCATGGCGCCTTGAATCTTGGTAGACATTCCTTTTGGTGGTGATTAAGGTATTCCTAATCCTATTTACTTCACTAACTCTCTACTCTTTGTCATTTCTAAATTGGTGTTGAATGTTGATTGTTGATCACTTCATAGTTCATTCACTTGATTGAATTTGAACCTTGAATGTTGAAGTATTGATATTTGACTGTTCAATGTTCACTAATGACTAATGAGTAATGACCTAACTCTTAAGTCTTATGCCTTTATTTCATGTTCTAGTTTTTTTTTATGAGCTTTCCATTACTTTCTAAATTAGTTTGACTAAGAAACATGAATACATGTAAAAAAACTAATCATTACTATTATTTTATATTTATACAGCGATACAGGACTTCATATATGGAGGGCACAGCTACGCCCCTTTTTTCTTACTTACTTTTGCAAAAGAACCACATATTCTTTCATTTTACAATTTTCCAGATTTTCTGGAATTTTTTCAGATTTTTGGGGCGATTTTTTTCAAATCGCACCGCTACGCCGCTACGTATCGCCCGCTTCGTAACGGTTTGGCGGCGGGCCACTACGCCCGCCGCTACTGCTATTTTCATCCTTGGATGGATGATGAAGGTGATGCAAACAGTGATGGGGGACGACGATGGAGCAGAAGTGCAAGGCAAAGAGTGCGGTGGTGGGGGACTGCGACGACGATGACGACACTCAACGACGGTGGCGATGCTAGAAAAGATCGGCGATGGGCATTTGATGCTGATGGTGGTGTTGTTTGCCCTTCTTCGACTTCGACGAGTGTTCCCAAAAAGAAGGGCCTTCGTTCCTTGTTGAATCTCGACGACTATGGAAGGTGATGAAGAAGATTTTGTGGCTGCTCTAATGAAGTTGGAGGGATCGTCGAAGAAGGCGTTGTGGCTAGGAGAGTTGTGCCAGGTACGCACGTTTTTCTTTCTGTTGGACTTCTCTTTCTTTCTTTTTTCATGGGAATGGGGTTTTGGGAATCCAATCTAGTGGGGCTTAGTATTGGGATGGGATTAGAGTATGGATAGGGGTTAGGGTTTTGATTTTGGGGCTTAGGGTTTCGAACGGTTTGGGGATATGGGTGTGGGTTACAGGTTTGGGTTTCTGATAGGTAAAACTAAGGCAGGTTAGGGTTCTGTGATGGAGGGGAAATTTTGGGGGGCTAGGTTCTATTAGGTTGGATTTTGGGGAATTTTGGTATTAGGAGTTTGGTTTGGGAATTGGGGAATTTTGGTATTAGGAGTTTTGGGGCATCGGTGGATGGGGTTGTCTGATGGGTTCGATAGAGGGGTATGTGGCTGTTAGGGTTTAGCAATTTGGGGTTTTTGTGGATTGGGGAAAATTTTGGGAATTTATGGTTGTTTCAGAGATTTAGGGGTTTCAGTGGTTGTTGTGGATGGGATTGGGGTTTGGGGAGTGGTTACTGTTTAGGAATCTGGGAGGCGTGAAAGGGCTGAATGGAGTGGTAGGGATTCTGGGAAGGCTTCGGTGGTAGTGATAGGCGAAGGGGAAGGCTCGGGTGTCATGATGTATGGTGGGGATGATGATGACAGTAGAGGACGATGATGATAATGGATTGACAGTAAGTGGAGAGATAGGGTATCGAATTACCTCCAATCGGCGATTGAAACCGGCAATCTTAGATGGATCTCCGCTATGATACCAATTGACACAGCATGGGGAAGAGGAGAATAGCCAATGGGCTAATCTCCAAGCCAAAGGCTTAGGGATAGGGATCCAAGGGATCCAAAACCGTCTTGGTTTCACACCACAGACAATTAACCAAGAGAAAATTCAAGGGAGAATTTTATTGATCAATAGAACTTATCCCTGAGAAGGGATTTTGCGATCCTTTATATAGATTCATACTCTAACCTATTATTGGAAACTAATCAAATTGAAATAATCTCTAAAACAAAAGAAGATAAAACTTTCTAATGAATCTCGGCTAATACTAAAATAGATACTTCTGCACGATTTGAAGATCTTTTTATGGGCTTGGACCCAGTGGGTTGGCCAATCATGGATCTGGCCTGCATTATGGTTGGGAAGGTTACAAAATTGTGACTAAACTAAAGAAGCTCAAGCTCCGTATCGAAGATTGGGCTGCTCATCACTTTGGAAGTGTGGAACACTCTATGGCCTGGCTTTTGTAAGAAATCCAAGAAATTTAAACAAGGGGAATCGGCTAATCTTTCTTCCAAGGAGTTTTCAAAGAGACTTTATCTTAAACATTCCTATAAAAAAAGGTTAAAGAGGAGGAGATATATCTAGACTCAAATCGCTTCTGGATGGAGACAGGAATTCCATCTTCTTCCGCAGTTTACTTCTTTCAAAAACAGGACCGACAAGATTGTCATCTTAATGGATGGGGAACAGCACCTAGAAGACAAAGATAGCATTTCTGAGCACATTATCCAATTCTTCAAGGCTCTGTATTTAAAAGATTATTGGAATTGCCCCACGTTGGATCACCTAGCTTTTAATGTGCTTGATTCTGATGTTGCTTCTCCACTAGAAAGCAGCTTCTCAGATGAAGGGCTTAAAATTGTTGTGTTTGACTTGGGTGATGATAAAGCTCCGACCCCGATGGATTCCCTTTTGATTTTTTTGTTTAGCGGTTCAAGGAAGCTATTAAAGATGCGAGAGCTCTATGCTAAAGGTAAGCTCTCCAGACACTTAAGGGCTTCTTTCAATACGCTTATTGCTGAGAAGTCTGAAGCTGTTTGTATCAAGGATTGCCGCCCTATCAGTTTGATCGGTTTTATTTCTAAGATCCTTGCAAAAGTGGTAGCTAGTAGACTTCAAAACACCTAACTTGATCTCCCTTGCTCAAGGGGCATTTGTCCACGGAAGACAGGTTTTAGATGGGATTCTAGTTGCCAACGAATGTATTCACTCTAGGAACCTTGATAAAAAGCCTGGATTGATTTGTGAGTTGGATCTGGAAAATGGCAAATGAAAAGGGAGGCTGGGAGTTTGGGACTTCCTTGAGTATCTCATGCGTCAAATGGGTTTTGGTCGGATATGGCAGATATGGTTTATAGAATCTGTTTGATCCGCTCATTATTCCATTTTGGTTAATGGTTCACCAAGAGGTTTTTTGTTTTGCATCTAAAGGTCTTCGCCAAGGGGACCCTCTATGATGCAGCGTAGACCTCATGGCCACATGTGTAGGGCCCTACACATGTGGCCATGAGGTCTACGTTGCATCATTACGAGGACGCACCTCAATGGAAAAACCCAATTTCATTAATCAACTCTCCGCAATGATGGTTCAAATGCAAGAGACTCTTGCAAGGATTGAAACCCGATTAACCAATTTGGAAATTAATCGGCGTGAGGATAATCATTAAGCTGATGGAGGACATAATCGGAATCAACGAGATCCACATGCATTCAATGTTGATCGTGATTTGGGTATTAAACTTCTGATTCCCAAATATGATGGGAAATTGAAACCGGATGAATTCATAGATTGGTTAGTGTGTTGAAAATATTTTGCACACAAGCCAATGACGGATGGTCATAAGATTATGCTGGTGGCAACTCGATTTCGCAATTATGCGGCGATATGGTGGGCCGAGTTGCAAAAGAAGAGAAGAAACCAACAAATTGACCCCGTTGACACATGGATCGAGATGAAAAATTTGTTGAAGCAAAAATTCCTTGCTGTCAATTACTCCAGAGATCTGCGTATGTTAGGCTCTCAAACTGATGGAAACAATGGGCTGTAATTGCACCTGGGTCGGAACTGACCTGGTCCAGAATCTACCTGACCCGGATCTGGTAATTCAGGCCCACCAAATAACTCACAATGCGTGGGCAGGGATCGACACGTGCGAAGAAGAAAAAGGACTGGAAGCCCTTTTCTGCTTCGTGTTTTCTCGATGGGGAAGAAAAAAAAGGGGGGCTAAAGCCATTTCACTGTTAGTGCTTGACGAAAGGAGAGAGCCTCTGGACAACGGCGATGGCAAGGGGGACTTCGGCGATGGTGAGTTGGTGTCTACCGCAGGGAGATGCGCGATGGACGCGTGCTTGCTACTTAACGTCGATGATGCACAGGTATGTACCTTCAATCCTCTTCTCTGCTCTTCTTCTCTCAATTGTCTCTTTTTTTTCCTGGTTGGGTTCTGGATTTGAAGAGGGCGGATGATAGGGTGGAGGTTTTCTGAAGGGCGGCAAGGGAAGGGTCTGGGTTTGTAGGTGGGGTGATGGGACGATGGTTTTTTTTTTTTTTTTTTCGAGGGTTGGGTTATGGATTGGGAGATCGGAATCGTTTTGTGGCGGAGACTGCTAGGATGGTGTCGATTACGGTGGGGACTGGTTGTGGCTACTGGCAGGGAATGGGGCTACTGTGTCTGTCAGTTTGGAGTGATGGATGAATATGGCAGATGGGTTCGATTTGGGTATTCGGTGATAGTATGGGGATGGAATGGGGTGGATGGATGGGTAGGGGCAATCAACGCCGACGATTGGGGATCATTCGACTCCGATACCAATTGATGTATGATAGATATGATACCAATTGATATATGATGCAGCGTAGACCTCAAGGCCACATGTGTAGGGCCCTACACATGTGGCCACGAGGTCTACGCTGCATCACTCTATCGCCTTTTTTGTTTGTTATAGTGGGTGAGTCTTTCGGTCGTATGATCAAAGCAGCAACAAATGGGAATGTTATCATTGGGTTTAGGACTGGTACAAATGCCCCTACAGTCAGTCACTTACAGTTTGTTAATGACACGCTTCTCTTTTGTGATGCCAACAAGGATAAAGTCAATAATGCAAAGACCATCCTACTATGTTTTGAAGTGGTTTCTGGTCTCAAGATTAACTTCTTTAAAAGTGAATTGATTGGTGTTATGCCTGAAGATCGACTTCTCGCGTTGGCAGGTATTATGGGTTGCAAGGCTGGTGTGCTTCTTTCATCCTACCTGAGTCTGCCTCTTTGCATCGGTTGTCCCATCCCAATCTTTGTGGTCTCCAGTGATGGAAAGGGGAGAGACCTAGGAAGCTACAAGGAGTCTTACCTTGTCCCTAAGAAGAATCTCACCAGAAGCTTTGGTGTGATGTGCTTCCAATTATGTAACTCATATTGTTGGGAAACTCATGGCTTAAGGAGCGAGATGCATACCATGATGAAAAGGTAAACACTTGCTCCTTTACTTTCAAAGGATGTAGCAACATTGGAAGCCTATGAATGTTGAATGTATCACAAGCATTATTGAATAATAAAGAGCAAAAGAAAGAAGTTGATGCAGAAAAAATCTCAATAAAAGCCAAAACTCATAACAAGAACAAAAAGGAAGCATCTGAAGCCGAAATCATTCTGATTCAGAAAAAAAAAATAAAGGAAAGGATGAAGCTATTGAAGAGGTAAAAAGAAATTATGGAAGAGTCAGATACAAAAGCTCAGATCTACACCCTTAAACTGCTCAGATCATCTTAGATGCAGAGATATCAGATGATAGCCATTTTTCATGTTGCTCCCAATGATATATCCCACCATTGAACAGTCCCAGATAGACTTTGTTTTTGGAGATCAATGGTTTAAAGATCCAAATCATTTGTCAATCCAATAATCAGATGGCACCATCAACTCTATGTACACCATCTAAAGGCATCATGATATGCACCAAACAACCTAGAAATAAGTTACTAGTATGCACACAATTAAAAACTCGCAAGCGCACAAGATCACTATGTAGTGTAGTGAATTGTAAGTACGAGGTCGATCCCACGGTGACTTGTGATAAAACAATGTCAAAACTAACTAAAAATCAGAATATTAAATGAAATAATTGAATGATGAAAAGTGGAATTAAACTATTAAAAACAGTAATTTAAAGTATCAAAAGCTAATTGGAAAGTAACCTAAATCACAACTAGTATGAGAATTGAAAAATAGTAATAATGAATGAATGAACTAGGGTTTCATCTACTCCCCTAACCAATCCTATGCATGTCCCTTATTATCTTTTAATCAAAAATCAGATTTTATTAATGACATCTATCAACCTAGACCATGGCATATGCGTCTAGATTATTATTCCCCTAAACCTAATTCATGAGTGGCATACTACATGAATTGCTCATTATGATGCAAAAACTAAGCATGGCATATGTCCTAGTCAAAACAAACATAATGCATAAAAACAATGGGAAAGATAAATGCATTAGTCTAAGCATGGCATATACTTAGATTATTCATGGTTCTAAACCCTAGATGCATAACATCTAGATCAATCAAAATTAAGTTAGCTACTCTTAAAATTAATTGAACATCACATGGTTGGCATGGCATATACACAACTCATCAATTAATAACATGGTTTAAAATCTCAACCAACAAAACTGAAATCTGAATTAAAAGACGCCAAAAGATACTACATAGAACTAGGGTAGGGTTTCAATTACACCCTAATCCTAAAAAGTTAGCTACTCATGTCTTTAATGAAAAATAACATAGAAAAGAGGTTCATGACAAAAACTCTAAAAGAAGATGAAGATGAAGTGATCGGCTAGCAGCTTTTCCCTTTTATTACTCCTTCAAAAGCTCTCCAAAGATGGATTCAAAGATGCTCCAAAGGTGATGTACGGCTGCTGTCTTATGGCTGGTTATATGGCTGGAATATATGGGATGAATGGTGGCTGGACGTGGCTGGAATTATGGATTGATGGGGCTGGGATTACTGTTCACGTCCATTCCCTTGTATACTATTTATAAGTCTTACAACAGCCCCTTTTAGCAAGTAGTTCCTTGTAGAAATAGATCTTCAACCTTCCTTATAATTAGGAAACCTAATTAGATTAAATAAGGAGTCTTCTTTCTTGTTTTAGCAAGCTTTCTAAATCTGGTCCCACTTGTATCTTCTAGAAACTTATTCACATGGACCCACAAATCTGAGATTAATTGCAAGGAATTAAATCTAAACTTTTGACATAAAAGTGGGCCCTATTTGATGCGTGTAACATAAGTGTGGGACCCCTCTTTTAAGGCTTCTATCTTGACTTGAACTCTTGCTCCAAATTTTCCTTTCTTTCTTTCCTTGTTTTTCTCCATTCTTGAACTCCACTTCTAACTTGAATAAGATTTCTAATTTCTGAAATTCTTCTATTTGTAATAGATGTGGGCCCCCTTTGAGCGTGTAACCCTAGATTGGGTTTCTTCTTTCTTTCTTTTGCTCTTCTTCTTTGATTATAATTTCTTTCTCTAATTCTTTCCTTCTTTGATTTGAATTGTAAGTTCAAAATTAGAAAGTTTTCTTGAAATCTGGAATATCTTGAATGGGACCCACCATGGTCTTTCTTTGGGATTCACGCCCATCATCCTCTTCATTAATTCCTCTCTTTTTGCTCCTTTTGACCTTAGCATAAAAATTAACAAAACTATGTAAAATCAAATAAAATAACTATGACTAGCACAAGATGAATCAAATATTAGGGCTTAGATTGCAAACAACTAAGCACTTATCACATCACCCCTCCATTCTCATTCTAGATGGAGGAGAAGAACATGTGTATCACCAAAGCGGCAACAGAAGCAAAAAGCTCATATGACAAATCAGACGATGATATGACTAATCTTTAATCTAGGAGGACTCCATCTTAATCCTTTGAAGTCCAATTCTCTCAAGTCGGTGAGAACTAATGCAGCCTAGGTGCATTATAGGCCCAAGATTCAGCACACTATCAACCAGCCACTCATTGGGTGTGGGCCTAACTTATAGTGGTCCAGTCCATCGGGCATAAAATATTAGGTCAGCCCATTGGGCCAAGCCAATAGATAAATGATCTATTGGGCCTAACCCATGGACAACCAGTCCAATAGCCCAACTATGCTTTTTTTTAGTATGTAGAATTTTAATAATGTTTTCTCGATCTAAGATTTGTAAGTTTAGAAGCTCTCATGTTAAATCTACCAAAACATTGATTGACATGTAATCAATAAAAGATAATTGATTGACATGTAATCAATAAAAGATAATTGATTGACATGCAATCAATGATATAAAAGAAAGATCTTTTTAAGCAAAAGAGATCGCATATAATCAATTTCAAGAAGGGAAAAAGGAAAATTCTATCTATGTCCCTAATAGAAAGGTTGACCTACCCTCCTCTATAAATTCCTTATACTCTCTCATTTGTGAATCAATGCAAATTCTCTCTTTCCCTCTCATTATTGTAAGCAAGTGTTTTCCCTAGTGTGAAGACTTTGTTGTCAATCGTGATGACTCTAAGCATGGGCATCCATGGTGAATGTGTGAAGACTTCATCTATCATTGGGTCCCATCAGCCAGGCCCACCCCACATGTCGTGTCTCCTGTATTCAACTTGTCACTCAAAGTGAACGTGCAAATATCTGTACGTAGCTTTAAATATGGTCTGTTGGAGTCCATTTAAAGCTAACATAATCACTATTGTCAACTGAGGTAAGCTAATGGAATTTGCCTAGTGAATGGAGACCCAACCTTAATCAAGTGCAACTACTTGCAGTGCAATAGCAGTCCAATCCACCTTGTGGGACTAACTTAAGCTACCATTTTCGCATGTTTAATAATTGTCGATGAAGGTATAAGTATAGATTGCTCATGGTTAAATTTCATTCATATGCTCATAATAATTATCTCAGAAGGGCACTCAAAACAAACAGCTATAACAACTTGGCCTAAACCATTCACTTTGCAATCTTGATTCAAAGGGCAAGCAAGATCATCAAATCAAGCTGGAATTCAGATCACTCCACAGTCATCACTAATAATGGATTTCAATTTACTAAGGCAATGGGTGGGTAATTACTTCCTATCAAACGGAAGATTATTCGGCGGCCCCTTGTGAATCATCACTTTCTACTATCAAATTCCGCCAATGCAAGAAAGGCGGAGCACTAAAACTCTTTAGTCCCACACAGTGAGAATATATTTCTTACAAACGCAAGCTAGGAATTCAATACCGATTGCACAAACAGACCTAAATGAAAATTACCTGTTCCCTTCACAATCTGTTTACAATGCAAAGCCCTTGAGATAGTCCGGGTCCCGCTTCGCCCGCTCCTGGAACTTCTTGAACCAGCGGTCCAGAATATCCATGGGGACGACCAGGCGAGACCCATCCACACTACAGAAGGACTGCATGAAGTTGAAGAGATTCTCTCCAACCTTGAGCGCCAGCCGCTCGATCCGCCCCTCTGACGCGGGATCCAGCGACGGAAGGGCGGCAAGGTCCTCCACGGAGACACCAATCTTCGCGGAGAGCGGGGCGGTGTCGGCCGCTGACGTGAGCTGCATATGCCCGCCGGGTTCCGGCCACGGGAGGGGGAGGACGGCGGAGGGGCGGCCGATTGAGACCGCGCCACAGAAGAGGAAGGCGGAGCCCGGAGACTGGATGTAGACGGCGAGGGCCTTGTCCGGCGGGAGGGAGCCGGAGCTGAGGAGGAAGATGCACATCTCCTTGATGTCCTCGTACGCCTCACCTGCGCAAATTAGCATGAGAAGGGGGCCGGGGCTAAAGTGCGCCGGAGGTGGGAAAACAGGAGGAGAAAATCGTCCTGTTTTCTCCACAACCAAACGGGGCTAAGGAAGGGGAAAGAGAGAGAAAGTGATGGAGATGGATTCTTACCGACGAAGAATTTCATGTCGAGAACCCAATGGAAGGTGTCGATTTGGGAGAAAGTGGAGATGTCGATTGGAAAGCTGCGGTTTGGAAACACAACGCCAAACATGTTCTTTTCCTTCCTCCTTTACTTTCCTCTTTCTTTCTTCCTCTTGTGATTTCTTTTCTTCGGTGGTGATGGGAAAATCGAGATTGGGATAAAAATCGTTAGCGTTTGGGCGTATTGGTTTCGCGATGTAGTGTTCACTTCGCTTGTAATTTGGCTTGGATTTTTGTTATAGTGATGTGATACAGTTTTGATTTTGATTTGGGTGGGAAAAAGAGGGGAAAGGCAAATAGATAAAAGGAGGGTTCTACTGGCGTTGGGAAGGATCTAGGAGGTATTTTGGTCCGTGAGCGAGAAACCAACGGCGCCAATGTTTTACTTTTCCGTATTTGCTTCCACCGGAGTTACATGTGAATACGTAAAATATTGTAAAGGTGTGTCTGAAATATTATAAACGAGGAAGGCTCTTCTAAGCTCAAGCTTAGGATAAAATAAGCTCAAATATATGGTGGAGCCCACTTGGAGACTCACATGGGGATGAGAGTGGTGGGATTTCAATGACTCCCTAGGATCTTCATATCTGCAAAAAATCAGACCCAACCGTAATTTCTATCATCTCCATATTGGCCCAAGAGTTTAATGGTCAACAATCCATTCGGATTGACATATAGTCAATCCAACGGTCCAGTAAATTCGGATCTTATCGAAAGTTGGTGGACATGTGCAATTTAAGGGGGTCATATATTTGGTCCATTTGGATGGACTAAAGGTGGGCCCCACAAGCACGAGCTTACGACATTTTCTCCCTAAACTCAAGTTTAGGGGAGCCTTCGCCAATATAAATAGAAGGATAAGGAATGCACATGTCACGTGAGCTCCAACAAAGGCATATTCAGGATTGAGTGATGTTAACTCAAGTTTCACTAACATATTTAGGATCAATCCCTTCATATTCAAATAGTATCACTCCTTACCATGGTTTAAAATCTCGATATCGTTCGCGGTATCGGCTGAGCTGAAACACCAATTTGATATCGGTATCGGTCCGTCGCGGTCAGCGAGGTGTGATTTTTCTTTAATCCAAAAAAAATCGTAAAAATATCCAAAAAATCCATAATATTAGAAAATGCTGGAAAACAATATTTTTTCCATTACTAACAATAATAAATCAAAATCTTGGTCACCTTAAGTTATAAGTCCTGTCTGTGTCGCAGTTCGTTGTCTTCTCCAGTATTTCATATAATGCAACCATTATTGATGCTCATGATCAATTTATTAGTGTAAAATATAAGAAAATAAAGATAACATATTAATCATCAATTAATACTAACTCAATCATCAAATAATTTGTGAAATTCAACACCATGAAGATAACATATTAAAATCTGAAACACGATAGTGAGATAGATAAACCATAACGGCATAAAGCACTTGGGCATCAAAAGGTTCATAGTTTACCTGAAATTAGAGGGGACTAGAGAGTAGAGACTAAAGAGAGATTGATGAGTATGAGTTCATGACAGATTGACAGCTTAATTCCAAGTGGAGTGTCGCCTAGGCTCGATATCATCATCATCTAAGTTGATTTTGGCAGATTAATGAGTATGAGTGTATAACAGATTGATGAATATGTGGATCTAACTTCTAAGTGAAGAACACAACACAAGTGACAAATCCAATGATTTCTATGCTTCATCTAAAAATAAAAATTAAAAAATACATAATAAAATGCTTTAAGTTGATTTTCTCTTACCTTGAATAATATTCTCTTCAAGAAATAGATGTGGGATTTGAAAATATGCAAGAGGGATGTGTGATGGAGTATGGTTGCTGCTCTAAGGAGTAAGGAGATGAGAGGAGAGGAGAAAAAGATGAAGATGGGGGAAAAAGTTAGAAAAAATAGGATTTTGGAACTTTTTGTATGATCTCGGCCGATATGGGCTGAGACTTTGGCCATATCGGGGATATTTGGCCTCGAGATACCGATACCGATATCTCAGGGCCATATCGGTTTGGTATGGGCCGATACCGATTCATATCGGCCGATATAAACCGGTATCGGCTGATTTTTTTCATCCATGCTCCTGACCAGGCAGTAGGAGAAAAAAACGAGTTCTAACAAGAAATATATTTAAAAAGTGAAGGTTAAGGATATGACATAGAGATTCAAATGAGACCTTCACTTTCATACGGTTTGAAATATTAAGATGATGGCAGGTATTCATTTCTTACTTTTCTTATTTATTTTCAATAATTGAATGATTTTTTTATGGTCATTTTAGATATTCATTCTTGCATTTTCAATTATAACAATTTAAGAAAAAAGAACCAGTCCTAGAATTATTAAAAAAACTCAATTACATGAAACAAACAAAAGGCCCCAAGTGTAGATAAAAGTTTGGACTCCTCATGTCCCATTAAAAGATTTCCAATAAAGATGTGCACCACCTTGCATCATAATATAACCATCTCAATGCGATCTACAGTGGACCCTTGAACTATCTGTCTTTTCGATCTCACCCTTAATTGGAGCATCTCAATTAGTTTAGCAGCCTCCCCGACAAGTACCTCATTAAGCCAACTCAAATTAATGAGATAAGGCAAAGTTGCTGCACAATCTCAAGCTAGTGAGACTCTGATAGTAGGGTTGTTACATAACCCAAGTCAACTCAGCTAAATTAGGCCCAAGATCAAGCTCAACTCATCTCCCTTAGTTCCCAAGCTTGATTTGGCCCAATGTGTGTATATTTCCCAAGTATATATTTGTCATGCCCCCTAGGCGCGACGGGCCGGAAAATTTTGCCCGCACACGTTAGTTTCCCACATGTTTCCACGGTAAGGATCCTCGAAATTCGATCCAACAATGATTAATAAGAATCACATTCACACGAATTAATTACGCGGAAGCATTGTAGCAAATATAAAAGTCCAAGGCATATGAGTATGATGAGAACGCTCAAGTCTAGTATCAAAATGAGAAACATTCTATAGATAGGCCCCAAAGTTAGTTTCAAGTTTAATACAAAAGTTAATTAGTCAATAATTACAATTTCCCAAAAATAATCCAACAATGGCTACCAACAAGTTCCCAAAATAGAATCTATCCCAAAAGGTGATCGAAGCTCTGAAAACAACCCGACGTCTAAGCGACATCATCAGGCTGCCACTCGCGTTCCACAAGAACCACTGGGTCCGCCTCAAAGTGCGCCTCAACGGCAAGGGGCTCGACATCTGGCACCAAGCAAAAAGGGTCAGACACGACGGTCTAGCAAGCAAATATAACATATAATAGGATGATGGAAAGAGTAAAGCATTTAATAAATAAGAACTACGATTAAAACCTAAACAACAGAAATGCCAGGATAAAAGATCGACACCTTAAATATTAACGAATCCAAGACTATAATAAGTTGAAGTAAACAAAAACCATAAAATAAAACATCAAACGTATAAAACGTTGGCAAACCACGTATAGCTAAATTCTCATGTTACCGAAGTAATGGGAGCAGACAGAAACCGTAGCCACTAATCGTGGACCGGAACGAACAAGGTCGTTATCAAACAGAACCGCGTGGGACCGGATATAAAACCGTTGCCATGGTCGGTACAGACATAATCCAAGCTGCAGTTGGCGAACAAATTAAAGATTCCAAGCTGGATGATCAGTCCGACAAGGTAACCTAAGCTTAGTGGTGCCATTAGAGTAAAAGTTTGAAACCTTGAAGTAATACAAATCCGTTCATAAAGATACATTTCCAAAAATCGATAAGAAAACTACTCTGAACAAATACATATCTCACGTGCTGACAAATCCGAGCAAAATAAGATGAGTAGTCTTATCAATGTCCACAAATGTGGTAAACCACCCCAAAGCATTCAAATAGATTTATAAATAGATTCGGACAAAACCTTTTAACATGGAATGAATCTAATGTATGATGATTCAACAGTCTGATGTGGGTCGTCTTGATGTACATTTGACCCCCTATTGTCATCAATAAATAGTAATTTGGTGCCACAGAAGATCCTTGATAATTACTAGGGATGAAGTGTACATTGAGACTTGAAAGATTCCCCAAATGGTTTTATTCATAGTTCAAACCAATTTACATAATGGCTCTATGATTTAAAAGGGCTGAATGGGCTTCAATTATAGAAAAGGGATTGGGCTGAATTGGACATGAATATGGGCTTGAAGTGAGCCTGAAAAATAATCCAATAAGCCCCCTTAAAGCTGGTTTAAACCTCTTTGAATCAGGCCCAAATCTGGCCCTAAACCAAGCCCAAAACAGTCTTTAAACCTGGCCCAAAACAATTCCCAACTGGGCCCAAAACAGTCCTTGAATCAGGCCCATACAAGCCTTGAAAGAAGGCCCTGACAGGCCTAGACAGCTGGGCTGGGCTCGCTCGAGCGACCTAAGGTCCGCTCGAGCGGAGCCCATCCAGAAGCTGGGTCGCTCGAGCGAGGGCCAGGCAGAACCTGGTCCGCTCGAGCGGCCCACTGGTTCGCTCGAGCGGACTGGGCTCTGTCCAGTCCGGCTCAGCTGGGTTCTCTCTCATTTTGCAATCTTTTTCATTCCCTGTTTTCTTGATTTTTCTTTCCCCTTCTTTCATTCACATTTCCATGATTATTTGGGCCCTCTCTTGACCCCCCCTCAACTCATCAAATCATCCTTCATTTAATCATTCCATTCTACCATACGACACACACTTTTAAATCAAAGATTTTCTCATTCTTAGAACACAAGAACTTTGACATAAAGAAGGCTGAATTTCAAGATGACCAAATTCAAAACCAACCTCCAATCCATTGCAAAACAATAACACAAATGAAATCACACATAAACATTACTCCATTCATCCAAAGTAAATCTATAAATCATGAAGAGATTAGAACATAGAAATGAAATACCATAAAATGAAACTCAATAAATAGAATCATCATATTAATTATAAAATCCACTTGCCTCAAGCCAAGATGAGAGTTAAGACACTCTTCAAACAACTCTCTAGGACCTCAAGCTCCAACTCTACAAAAACCCCCAGAAGTTCCCCAAGAAGATGTTGGAAATAGGGTGGGCCTTTAGGATAGGTTTCAAAAACTTTTGACCCACTTGATGCAGGGATCAACTATCCAAAAGGCTATAAAACCCAATCCAGGAAGTAAACCCTCAATCTCAGCCATCATGATCAGTAAATACAATCTATCTAGAAGATAAAAATAGCAACTAATAAGCATCCAGAATAATCTACAACATGCAAGGAAGTGGATTATACCTTTGGAGCTCGGTTGTGCTCTAATGGAGAAGTTGCGTCTTTCTTTGATAATGAAACACTTTCACTAATCAAATAGGGATCTCCAAGACCTCTTGATCTTCCATGCTATGACCTGTATCAGATTCTCCTTTTCTCAAGAAGATGGTGGGATCTCCAAGAGAAAACTACTAGAAACTCTAGGGAGGAACTACAAAGAGAACTAGAAGAGGGAATGTAAGATCCCGACCCCCAGTTCTTTTGTTTAGTATTGTTTTAATCGTGGTTTGGCTTTTTAAGTGAGATTGGAGTTGGTTTGACCTTGTTTTTGGAGTTTGACTAGATTTTTCATAGCCTTGGAGATTTGAGGACCGTTGACCTTGGTTTGACCCGGTCCATATGATTTGTATTTTTGTGAGAAATTATTCTTATTTTGGAAAATTACAAATTTTGCTCCTTTTGACTCATTTTATTAAGTTTAACAACTTTCATGTTTTGATCATTTTGATTTGATGATCAGAAAATACGTTTTTCGAGAAAAAGTGCAAAATTGACTTTTCACACTAAATCTGTACTTGAATTTCAAAATTTTCAGAAATTGGGGAAAATATATTTTTTGGAAAGTAAACATTTCGTTGACCGATTTTGTCTTCTTCGTCGATCTCATTCGGGACCCACAAATGTTAGTTTCGGCCTTTGTAATGTTGGGGCCCATGGGGCCCAGCCCACTTAACACTTTATATAGCCAATGGGGCTCTTCTTCTTCCCCATTCTTTCATTTTTCCTGCAACAAGAGTGGGCATAGGGTTTTCTCCCAGCACTTTCTCTCTCCTCTTGGAAACCCCTCATCTTGAGTGCTAAATGGAGGATTGATCTCCCAATCTTCTTCTCCTCTCTTGGCTTTCCAAAGACACCATTTTCAAGAGATTTGAGCTAGGAGAGACCACTTTTCCAAGCTCTTCTTTCTTGTTTGAGCTTCAAAAAGGTTAGCAATGGATTTCTTTCTTCAAATCTTGGTTTTCCAAACCATTTAGAATGTTTTTGTCATATATGCAAAGGGTTTTCATGGAGATTTGAAAATGGTTGGTTTCTATGGCTTCTTCTTGAGCTATTTTTGGGGGTTTTTTGATTTTGGAGCTTGGGACTATAAGAGGACCATCTTATAGTGATTTGCATCTCCTCTTGACCCAAGGCAAGTGAATATTCAGTTAATTTGATGGTTTTATGCAATATGAGTAATTTCTTGATATTTCCACTTTTAATATGTCTTATTATGATTCATCTTGAAACGATTTAGTATGGGTTTATGCTTTCTCTATTTAAGACATTGTTTTACCATAATATATGTATGTTTTGCTTTTGGAATGATTCATCTTGAACCAACCTTTATGTTTAAGGAACCTTATATCTTGATGGATGAAAGAAATTTATGTTTATGTTTGATTTCTTTGATGGAAATGAAATGGAATTAGTGTATCAAGGATTTGAAAGAATTTTGTTGAGGCGAAGAGAGGTCCATTTTTATGTGAAATATGTATGGAAGAGAAAGGATGGAAAGGAAATCAAAGAAAAAGAAGAAGAGAGTGCAAATTCTGCACAGAGGACCGGACCCAGCAGAACTGGGCCGCTCGAGCGAGCCCATGGTCTGCTCGAGCGGACCAGGTTCTGTTAGGGGTCTGCTCGAGCGGACCTGGGCCCAGTCCAGGGCCTTTTAAGGCCTGAATTGTGGGCTTTTTTCATCCCATTTGCCTGGGTTGTTTCCCACTTGTTTCAGGGTCTTTTCCATCCCATCTCCCTCCATTTGTTTGAGGCCCATTTAGCCTCTAATGATGTATGGAAGCCCATGAAAGATTTGGGTAAACTGTGATACTTGGAAAATTGTGAGATGGGAGGAGAACAATGAGAGAATGAGTATATGTGAAATTACCCGGGAATCTTTCAAGTCTCAATGCGCACTTTATCATTTTAAATGTTGTGGATTTTCATTGGCATCGAACATATTCTTTTATTAATCAATGTTTAAAGGCTAAGTGTGTATTGAGATGGTTCCTTGGTAAGTCATTAAGTCATTCTACATTATTCTATTCCATTCCAGATCAGAAATGTATATGTATTCTTCGGTAAACTAATTTGAATAGCATCGGTGATTTGATATAGAATCATGTGGTTTTCCATGTTCGAAAGGATTGACCGTGTGATTCTTAAACAAATTACTTTGATGTGTATTTGAGTGGTTTACCATGGAAATTCGTATGTTCTCTTCGAATCGAATTGGAAGAAGATTTGAGTGGTTCGCCGCGTTCGGAAATACATCGATAAAACTATTATTTTGAAAATAAAACCTCGAGGCAAGATGGGGCCAGAACTTTGTAGTGCGAGCCCGTGAGCCAAAGGGACTATTATTTTGAGAATAAAACCTCGAGGCAAGATGGGGCCAGAGCTTTGTAGTGTGAGCCCATGAGCCAAAGGAATTATTATGATTTGGTTTGTATCGGTTCGGGTTTTGAAAACTAAAGGCACCACTAGGCTTAGGTCACCTTGTCGGGCTGATCACCCGGCTTGGGATCTTTAATTTGTTCGCCGACTGCAGCTTGGATTCTGTCTGTACCGACCATGGCAACGATTTTGATCTGCCGGTCCCACTTGTATGTGGCTATGGCTCTGATTCTGTTTCCGGTCCCACGTGTAGTGGCTACGGTTCTGTCTGCTCTTGTTACTTCGGTAATAGGAGAATATAGCTATGTGTGGTTTGCCAATGTTTTTATCGAATGCCATTGATTTATTTTGATCGTCATCGAATTATTAATTGATTAGTGTTTTATCCGATTGCTATTGATTTATTCGTTTACCATTAGTTTATTCATTTATATTTTCAATGATTCATAAAGTGGTTACCTGACTACATTGGTTATTCATATATGCCCAAACTTTAAATGTATCAGATTTGATTTTATATGGTTTTTATAAATGTTCATCATCCTATTACTTGTTTATTTGCTTGCCAGACTGTTGTGTCTGACCCTGTTTGTTTGGTGCCAGATTTCTCTCCTTCTGTTTTTAGGTGCTTGATCGAAGGAGGCAGTTGAGCCGCCGGTCTGACGTGAGAAGCTGCCCATTGATGTCATCTAGATGTTAAGTTTGGCACCGGAGTTCGTATCTAATTATTGGGGGTAGTATTTCTATTTAGTTGGATATTACTTTTGTATGGTTTTGTTAGCCTTTTTCTTGGGATTTGTAATTAAGACACTTGTTAATTGTAATTTGAATCTGTGGGAAATAAATAGTCCTGTTACTACCAGCTCAGTATTCTTTGAATTATGATTTTTGCCAGTCTGCTTATATGATGGCTTTATGATATTGGTCGAGTGAGACACGAAATCCGATGGCCACGGACTCTTGGTCGCAACACCATGATTAGCTTCAGCGAAAATATATTCTGATCGTGATGGAATTTTGTTATCCTCATTCACGCGGATCTTGGGAAATACAATAAAATTTTAATAAATCCCAAAATTTTGCATCCTGAGGTCGGATCACAACAGGGCCCGGTTTCGGGGTGTGACAAGTTTGGTATAAGTGGTGGTTAGTTTCTAGGAAATAAAACACTCTAGAGACATTAAGACGTGTGGTGAGGATTCGTTAAATTGTGTCGATTTGTTTTCTCTTGTCTTTATTTCTTTGTATTTGAGTCTGCTTTTCTTTTAGTTTGGAGACTTTGCTTGTCTTTTCTTTTGGTTCTTGTTGTTTGGGAATTTGGAAGACCAAATTTCTCTTTTGTGGGGGAGAATTTAAAGTCTCCATACCCACATTTAGTGTCTTTTGCTCGTGTTCGCGTCGGAGATTGGAAACATTGTGGATTCAGTATGTTGTTTTCGGAGAATATCAACAGACTTTCAGCCTTAAGCATCTCCATTGTTGTTAATGAGAGAAGACATGTGCATTTGCCAGCCAAAGTAGAACTTGAGTAGTATTTGAAGATCCCCTCTCAGCTAATCGAAGATCATCATGTAGCGTACCAAGGTAAGTAAATGTGGATTTTGGGTGAACTCAGGCCATCTTTCCAACACGAAGGACTGCAAAAGGCGTATTAGCTATTGATTCTATGAAGGGAGAAGTGATTCTTAGTTAGTAAGGTTAGAAGTTGGTGCCAGAGACTCAGGGATTTCCCGGATTCAATGAGCCTTGTCATAGTTTTGGTTGAGAATTCCCGTGACTTGCAGCTTAGCCAGTGTAGTTGATTCGGCGGTAATACCAAGTGGATGGGTTAGTTGTAGTCAAGATAATTTTCGGCAGCAGAGGAAACCTTGTGGATTTTACCGACTTACAGGGCAATGGATTGGACAACGTGTAGATGCAAGTGAATACCTCAGTTATTGTGATGTCCATTTCTTGATGAGAACGATTTTCGTGATATTTCCACCTTTTGTTATGTTTTTCTTAATGTCTATGATTTATCCTTACAGTGTTTAAACAATGGATTATATTTAATCTTCTTAAGATATTGTTTTACAATGATCTTGGAACTTTGCTCTTTTTTTAATTTTCTTAAATGTTGACATCTACATTTCAAAACCTTAATGATTTCAGAATTTTGTAAATGTTCGATTGGAAATGGATGGATGTTTTTAATCATGGATTATAGAGACTAGTGAATAAACTGATCTTTAAAAGCAAATAACTAAAATTGTGTTTCCTTTTCAAAGCGTAGTGTGAAATTTCTATTTCATTGATTTTTTTTCTTTGGCTATGCAAGATGAATTACCTAAGGGTTTTTGCGTTCAGATTATATGCAGATTTCCTACATTTGTTTTAACGCTCAGCTGTGTTTAGGTTTCCGCAGGATTTTTATGAACAAATGAGTTCAGATTTCAACAAGGTTTAGTGTTTAATTAAACACTCAGATTTCAACAAAGTTTAATGTATAGTCATACTATATGAATTTGATTTATCTTTGAAATCTTGATTTGAAATTGTTGAGTGTTTCAATGATTTGTTTGGTTATGAAAATATGAATTTCAAAATGAATAATATTATTTCATACTCAAACTTTGAAAAGCTTTATTTAGGCTTTATTTGATAATTTGGAGGTTCAGTTTCTACTATGTTTTAAAATGATGAAACTCAGCTAAGTAATTATTTTAGTCATTATGTTTAAAATTTTAAGATTTGTTTGCACTGAATGGAATGAGTTGTATTAGCTTATGGTTGGAGTTTGGAGGTGTATGAATTGAAGGGTTGATAGATGTCAGGAGGTGTACTGGTTCAGTTGGAGACAAAGTTGGATTTATGAGAGAGTAAACACCATTCGAGACGTGACCTTCGAAAGTTGATGATACAATTGTTCTTACAGGAAAGGTAGGGTATAAGGCAGAAACAGAAGATTGAGCAGACTCCAGATTGTGAAAAATTTCAGTCAAGCACCATTCAAGAAAATGACTCTACCCACACTTAGTTAATTGGTGAACCTTAGAGGACAAACTAAAAGTGGTGGAATTGCTTCGAGATTTGGATTGAAAGTTTCAGCTTATCAGGGAATAATGCCAGCTTGGCAGGTTTATTTTGTTGATGACACAGTATCAAGCAGAAGATCAAGAACAACAAGCTGATAGAATCAGAGTGACCATGGACTTCTGAGTACAGTGAAGAAAGACTTGGATTTTACGATTTTAAACACACCCATGTTAGGTTTCTAAGTCCGGTTATGCTTGTTAGAAGTAGAAGACTTGAAGAGTGAAATCTGAAGAGGCAAGCCATGCGAAGTTTCGACACAGAACAGCTCAGCATGTTATGGCAGTTTAACGTCTGGTTTATAGCGTGACATCTGGGTTGTAGCAGACCAAGTCAGAGACATGATACCTATAGAATTTGGAGTTTGTGATTTCAGAATGAAGAAGTGTCACACCCCGAAACCGGGCCCTGCAGTGATCCGACCTCGGGATGCGAAATTCTGGGATTAATTTAAAATTTTTGTTGTATTTTCCAAGATCCGCATGTGTGAGGATAACAAAATTCCATCACGATCAGAATATATTTTCGCAGAAGATAATCATGGTGTTACGACCGGGAGTCCGTGGCCATCGGATTCCGTGTCGCACTCGACCAATATCATAAAGCCATCATATAAGCAGACTGGCACAAATCGTAATTCAAAGAATACTGAGCTGGTAGTAACAGGACTATTTATTTCCCACATATTCAAATTACAATTAACAAGTGTCTTAATTACAAACCCAATGACGAAGGCTAACAAAGCCATACAAAAATATCCAACTAAACAGAAATACTACCCCCAATATTTAGATACGAACTCTGGTACCAAACTTGACATCTAGGTGATATCAATGGGCAACCTCTCACGTCAGACCGGCGGCTCAACTGCCTCCTCCGATCGAACACCTAAAAACAGAATGAGAGGAATCTGGCACCAAACAAACAGGGTCAGACACGACGATCTGAATAATATTAGTAATAAATCATGATAAGACGATTGAAAGACCGAACATAAATATCAAAGCAAATAAATGAACAGTCTCTGAAGCATAAATATCTTAAAAGGATAACATCCTAATTAAAACATTTAATAATTGGGATTACATTTAAGATCCTGAATAATAGAGACAATACGATAAAAGATCAATTTCATAAACATTAATAAATTCAAAGAATATAATGAGTATAAACAAACAAGAATTATAAAACAAAATAACAAACGGATAAAATATTGGCAACCACACATAGCTATATTCTCCTATTACCGAAGTAACAAAAGCAGATAGAACCGTAGCCACTACACGTGGGACCGGAAACAGAATCAGAACCGTAGCCACATACAAGTGGGACCGGCAGATCAAAACCGTTGCCATGGTCGGTACAGACAGAATCCAAGATGCAGTTGGCGAACAAATTAAAGATCCCAAGCCGGGTGATCAGCCCGACAAGGTGACCTAAGCCTAGTGGTGCCTTTTAGTTTTCAAAACCCGAACCGATACAACTCAAACCATAATAATCCCTTTGGCTCATGGGCTCACACTACAAAGCTCTGGCCCTGTCTTGCCTCGAGGTTTTATTCTCGAAATAATAGTCTCTTTGGCTCATGGGCTCGCACTACAAAGCTCTGGCCCCATCTTGCCTCGAGGTTTTATTTTTAAAATAATTGTCTTCTCAAAATAATAGTCTTATCGATGTATTTCCGGATGTGGCGAACCACTCAAATCTCTTTCCAAATCGATTCGAAGAAAACATACGAATTTCCATGGTAAACCACTCAAATACACATCAAAGTAATTTGTATAAAAATCATATGATCAATCCTTTCGAACATGGAAAACCACATGATTCTATGTCAAATCACCGATGCTATTCAAATTAGTTTACCGAAGAGTACAAATACATTCTCTGACTTGAAATGGAATGGAATAGTGTAGAATGACTTAATGACTTACCAAGGAACCATCTCAATACACACTTAACCTTTAAACATTGATTAATAAAAGAATATGTTTGATGCCAATGAAAATCCACAACATTTAAAATGATAAAATGCACATTGAGACTTGAAAGATTCCCGGGTAATTTCACATATGCTCATTCTCTCATTGTTCACATTCCCATTTCACAATTTTCCAAGTATCACAATTAACCCCAAACTTTCATGGGCTTTAAGGCCTAAAAGGAAGATTAATGGGCCTAAAAACAAATAGGATAGATGGGATGAAATGGGCCTAAAACAGGTTTATAAATGACCCGTAAAACAATCCCAAACAGGCCCCCAATAAAACCCAGAAGGACAGCCCAAAGTCTCAAAGAAATGGGCCCTGGACAGGTCTGGGCTTGCTCGAGCGACCCAGGGTCCGCTCGAGCGAAGCCCAGACAGAACCTGGTCCGCTCGAGCGGCCCACTGGGTCGCTCGAGCGGACTGGGCCCTGTCCAGTCCGCTATGCACTTCCTCCTTCCTTTTTCTGATTTTCCTTTCCCTTCATCCTTTCTCACATGTTTCCATATTTCCTTTAGCTTCTCATGCCAATTTAAATCTATCAAACACATCCACACATTAATTTATATTCCATTCCATCAAACAAAATCAAGTGCAAACATAATCTTCTTCATTCATCAAGATACAAAAGTTCTTGGAACATAAGGAGTTGATTTAAGGAAGATGAATCCAAGAACATAAAACATTCCAAGATATGGATTTCAAAGAAGGTACATATAAAACATTGCATAAACATAATAATATAAAACCATTGTATGAAAAGGAGAAGAGATATATAAAGAAAAAATTCACAAAACCATTCACATTAAACAAATCACCATTATTAGCTAAATATTCACTTGCCTTGGGTCAAGAGGAGATGCAAATCACCCTATGATGGTCCTCTTATAGTCCCAAGCTCCAAAATCACAAAACCCCCAAAAATAGCTCAAGAAGAAGCCCTAGAAACCAATCATTTTCAAATCTCCATGAAAACTCTTTGCATATATGACAAAAATACTCCAAATGGTTTGAAAAACCAAGATCTCATGAAAGGAAAACCATGGCTAACCTCTTGTAGCTTGAACAAAGAAGAAGGGCTTGGAAAAGTGGTCTCTCCTAGCTCAAATCTCTTGAAAATGGTGTCTTTGGAAAGCCAAGAGAGAGGAGAAGAAGATTGGGAGATCAATCCTCCATTTAGCACTCAAGATGAGGGGTTTCCAAGAGGAGAGAGAAAGTGCTGGGAGAAAAAACCCTAGGCTCCCCTCTTATTACAGGAAAATGAAGAATGGGGAAGGAGAAGAACCCATTGTGGTTTTGTAAAGGGTAAGTGGGCTGGGCCCCATGGGCCCCAACATAGCAAAGGCTGAAACTAACATTTGTGGGTCCCGAATGAGATCGACGAAGAAGACAAAATCGATCAACGAAATATTTACTTTCCAAAAAGTCTATTTTCCCCAAATTCTGAAATTTTCGAAATTCAAATACAGATTTAGTGTGAAAGGTCACTTTTGCCCATTTTCCTGAAAAACGTATTTTCTGATCAACAATTCAAAATGGCCAAAACATGAAAGTTGTTAAACTCAATAAAATGAGTCAAAAGGAGCAAAATTTGTAACTTTCCAAAATAAGAATAGTTTCTCACAAAAATACATTTTACAAAGACCGGATCAAACTAAAGTCAACGGTCTTCAAAATCTCCAAGGCTATGAAAAATCTAGTCAAACTCAAAGACAAAGTCAAACCAACTCTAATCTTGCTTTAAAAGCTAAACCACGATTAAAACAATACTAAACAGAGAAATTGGGGGCCGGGGTCTTACATCCTCCCCCCTTAGAACCCATTTGGTCCTCCAAATGGTCTAAACCAAATCAAAATAAAAAACCCAAAAGACAAAAGAAAACACTGACACCCTACGCTGAACCTCGGCAACTTCGATGTCCCCTGGTCAAACCTGCCGTTGAGATGCACCTGCAACCAACATTCTGATTCGGTTGAAGGCTTCACACTGTTCCACATATCTGCTCAAGACATACTTTCCTGACCACATTAGTGTTAACCATTCTCCTAATCATCCCTGGTGTCATCTGTCGTTCCTGTACTGGATCATTTCTTTTACTTACCTTGTCAGTCACTGTCAGTCTAAAAAGCTGCAAGTTCTGTGTCTTTCTATCACTTTGGAATTCTGTGTCTTAAGTCATACAAAACTGTACACGGTGCTCCTGATGCTTGTACGAAGATGTGATCGTAGACATGTTTTCTCTGAAATAATCTCTACTTCGAAAATTCCTGGAATTTCATATACCTACTTATACTGTACCATTCAGATTCTGGCTTGAAATTCTTCTATCTAGTCTTATCTTCGAGGAATTAGTGAAATTGAAATCCTACCAAGTGCTAGTCTCTTCATCCACTGTAATTCGGAATCCTGAAACAATCCATCATCTCCATCAAAGCTATCAACGCAAGAGTCTCATGTCAGCACGTTAATTTCGAAGTGACTTAGAAATCTGTTGGCTCCTCGAATGCATCATCAGCTTCTGGCCTCCAAGTATATCGTCAATCCTTCTTTGTTCTGAAATCACAAACTCAAAATTCTATAGGTCTCCTGTCTCTGACTTTGTCTGCTACAACCCAGATGTCATACTGCTATACACCAAATGTTAAACTGCAATAACCTGCTGAGCTGTTCTGTGTCGAGACTTTGCATGGCTTGCCTCTTCAGATTTCACTCTTCAAGTCTTCTACCCTTGACATGTAAAGCCGACCTTGGAAATCCAATCTATGTTCACAACTCCATATTCCAATCTTTCTGTGCTGTACTCAGAATTCCTGCCCACATCTGATTCTATATGCTTGCTGCTCTTGACCTCTTACCTGATACTGTGTTATCAACAAAATAAACCTTCTAAGCTGGCATCATTCCCTGATAAGTTGAAACTTTCAATCCAAGTCTCGAAGCAATTCCACCACTTTTAGTTTGTCCTCTAAGGTTTACCAATTAACTAAATCCTTGCAAAAGTGCGGGTAGAGTCATTTTCTTGAATGGTGCTTGACTGAAAATTTTTCACAATCTGGAGTCTGCTCAATCTTCTGTTTCTGCCTTATACCCTACCTTTCCTGTAAGAACAATTGTCTCATCAACTTCCGAAGGTCACGTCTCGAATGATGTTTACTCTCTCATAAATCCAACTTTGCCTCCAACTGAACCAGTACACGTCCTGACATCCATCAACCCTTCAATTCATACACCTCCAAACTCTAACCATAAGCTAATACAACTCATTCCATTTAATACAAAACAAATCTTAAAATCTTAAACATAATGATTAAAACAATTACTTAGCTAAATTTCATCACTTTAAAACATAGTAGAAACTGAACCTCCAAATTATCAAATAAAGCTTAAATAAATAAAGTTTATAAAAATTTGAGTATGAAATATCATTATTCATTTTGAAATTCATATTTTCATAACCAAGCAAATCATTGAAACACGCAACAATTTCAAATCAGGATTTCAAAAATAAATCAGATTCATATAGTGTGACTATACATCAAACTTTGTTGAAATATGAGTGTTTAATTAAACACTAAACCTTGTTGAAATCTGAACTCATTTGTTCATAACAATCTTGTAGAAATCTAAACACAGCTGAACGTTAAAACAAATGTAGGAAATCTGTATATAATCTGAATACAAAAACCCTTAAGAAATTCATCTTACATAGCCAAAGGAAACAAATCAATAAAATAGAAAGTTCACACTATGCTTTGAAAAAGAAACACAATTTTAATTATTTGCTTTCGAAGGTCAGTTCATTCACTAATCTATACAATCCATCATTAAAACCATCCATCCATTTCCAACCAAACATATACAAAATTTTGAAATCATTAAGGTTTTGAAATGTAGATGTCAACATTTAAGAAAATTAAAACAAGAGCAAAATTTCAAGATCATTGTAAAACAATATCTTAAGAAGATTAAACATAATCCATTGTTTAAACACTGCAAGGATAAATCATAGACATTAAGAAAAACATAACAAAAGGTGGAAATATCATGAAAATCACTCTCATTAAGAAATGGACATCGCATTAACTGAGGTATTCACTTGCATCTACACGTTGTCCAATCCATTACCCTGTAAGTCCGTAAAATCCACAAGGTTTCCTCTGCTGCCGAAAATTATCTTGACTACAACTAACCATCCACTTGGTATTACTGCCGAATCAACTACACTGGCTAAGCTGCAAGTCACGGGAATTCTCAACCAAAACTATGACAAGGCTCATTGAATCCGGGAAATCCCTGAGTTTCTGGCACTAACTTCTAGTCTTACTAACTGAGAATCACTCCTCCCTTCATAAAATCGACAGCTAATATGCCTTTTGCAGTCCTTCATCTTGGAAAGATGGTCTGAGTTCACCCAACATCCACGTTTACTTACCTTGGTACGCTGCATGATGATCTTCGATTAGCTGAGAGGGGATCTTCAAATACTGCTCAACTTCTACTTTGGCAGGCAAATGCACATGTCTTCTCTCACTAACCACAATGGAGATGCTGAAGGCGAAAAGTCTGCTGATGTTCTTCGAAAACAACATACTAAATCCACAATGTTCTCGGTCTCCAACACAAACACAGACAAAAGACACCGAATGAGAGTATGGAGACTTTAAATTCTCCACCACTAAAGAAGAAATTTGGTCATCCAAATCCCCTAGCAACAAGAACTAAAAGAAAAGACAAGCAAAGTCTCCCGAACTAAAAGAAAATCGGACTCAAATTCAAAGAAACAAAGGCAAGAGAAAACAAATCGACACAATCTAACGAATCCTCACCACACGTGTTAATGTCTCTAGAGTATTTTATTTCCTAGAAACTAACCTGGCTCTGATACCAAACCTGTCACACCCCGAAACCGGGCCCTGCAGTGATCTGACCTCGGGATGCGAAATTCTGGGATTAATTTAAAATTTTTGTTATATTTCCTAAGATCCGCATGTGTGAGGATAATAAAATTCCATCACAATCAGAATATATTTTCGCGGAAGATAATCATGGTGTTACGACCCGGAGTCCGTGGCCATCGGATTCCGTGTCGCACTCGACCAATATCATAAAGCCATCATATAAGCAGACTGGCACAAATCCTAATTCAAAGAATACTGAGCTGGTAGTAACAGGACTATTTATTTCCCACATATTCAAATTACAATTAACAAGTGTCTTAATTATAAACCCAATGACCAAGGCTAACAAAGCCATACAAAAATATCCAACTAAACAGAAATACTACCCCAATATTTAGATACGAGCTCCGGTACCAAACTTGACATCTAGGTGATATCAATGGGCAACCTCTCACGTCAGACTGGCGGCTCAACTGCCTCCTCCGATCGAACACCTAAAAACAGGATGAGGGGAATCTGGCACCAAACAAATAGGGTCAGACACGACGGTCTGGCAAGCAAATAAATAGGTGATATGAAAAATGGGCATTTATAAAACCTTATGGAATCATTGAAAATCCATTAAATGAGTCTGAATAATATTAGTAATAAATCATGATAAGACGATTGAAAGACCGAACATAAATATCAAAGCAAATAAATGAACAGTCTCTGAAGCATAAATATCTCAAAAAGATAACAGCCTACGTATAACATTTAATAATTGGAATTACAATTAAGATCCTGAATAATAGAGACAATACGATAAAAGATTGATTTCAAAAACATTAACAAATTCAAAGAATAAAATGAGTATAAACAAACAAGAATCATAAAACAAAATAAAAAACGGATAAAATATTGGCAACCACACATAGCTATATTCTCCTATTACCGAAGTAACAAGAGCAGACAGAACCGTAGCCACTACATGTGGGACCGAAAACAGAATCAGAACCGTAGCCACATACAAGTGGAACTGGCAGATCAAAACCGTTGCCATGGTCGGTACAGACAGAATCCAAGCTGCAGTTGGCGAACAAATTAAAGATCCCAAGCCGGGTGATCAGCCCGACAAGGTGACCTAAGCCTAGTGGTGCCTTTTAGTTTTCAAAACCCGAACCGATACAACTCAAACCATAATAATCCCTTTGGCTCATGGACTCACACTACAAAGCTCTGGCCCCGTCTTGCCTCGAGGTTTTATTCTTGAAATAATAGTCTCTTTGGCTCATGGGCTCGCACTACAAAGCTCTGGCCCCATCTTGCCTCGAGGTTTTATTTTCAAAATAATTATCTTCTCAAAATAATAGTCTTATCGATGTATTTTCGGATGTGGCGAACCACTCAAATCTCTTTCCAAATCGATTCGAAGAAAACATATGAATTTCCATGGTAAACCACTCAAATACACATCAAAGTAATTTGTATAAAAATCATATGATCAATCCTTTCGAACATGGAAAACCACATGATTCTATGTCAAATCACCGATGCTATTCAAATTAGTTTACCGAAGAGTACAAATACATTCTCTGACTTGAAATGGAATGGAATAGTGTAGAATGACTTAATGACTTACCAAGGAACCATCTCAATACACACTTAACCTTTAAACATTGATTAATAAAAGAATATGTTTGATGCCAATGAAAATCCACAACATTTAAAATGATAAAGTGCACATTGAGACTTGAAAGATTCCCGGGTAATTTCACATATGCTCATTCTCTCATTGTTCTCATTCCCATTTCACAATTTTTCAAGTATCACAATGTAAGATCCCGACCCCAGTTCTTTTGTTTAGCATTGTTTTAATCGTGGTTTAGCTTGTTAAGTGAGATTTGATTTAGTTTGATCTTGTTTTTGAGTTTGACTAGATTTTTCCTTAGTCTTTGAGATTTTGTAGACCGTTGACTTTGGTTTGACCCGGTCCATATGATTTGTATTTTTATGAGAAATTACTTTTCATTTCTAAAAATTCTGGATTTGACGTATTTTGACTCATTTGATGAAGTTTAACAACTCTCATGTTTTGACCATTATGATTTGATACTCAGAAATCACGTTTTTCGAGGAAAATGGGCAAAAATGACATTTTCACTAAATCTGTCCATGAATTTCGAAAATTTCAGAAATTGGGGACAATATACTTTTCGGAAACTAGATATTTCGCCGATCGTTTTTGTCTTCTTCGTCGTTTTCGTTCGGGGCCCGCAAATGTGAGTTTCAGCCTTGTGAAGATTTGGGGGCCCATGGGGCCCAGCCCATTTGTTCTATAAAACCACCATGGGTTTCTTTTCTTTCCCCATTCTTCTCTCATTTCCTGCAACAAGAGAGGGGTTAGGGTTTCTCCCAGCCCCCTTCCTCTCTCCTCTTGTGTCCCTTGTTCCTTGATGCTAAATGGAGGATTGAGCTCCTCATCTTCTTCCCCATCTTTCAAGCTTCCCTTAGATGCCATTTTTGAGATGTTTGTGCTAGAGAAGACCCATCTTTCAAGCTCTTCTTCTTGTTTGGGACACCCAAAGGTTAGCAATGGTCTTCTTTTCTTGAGATTCTTGTTTTCCTCTCCATTTGGAGTGTTTTAAACCCATTTGCTAGGGTTTTCCTTGGAGGATTACCAATGTTGACATTTTAGGGTTTTCTTGGGAAAATTTTGGGGTTTTTGTAGATTTGAAGCTTGAGGCTCTAAGGCATTGTTTGGAGAGTGATTTTGCTCATCTCTTGGCTAGAGGCAAGTGGATTTCCAATTAATATGATGTTTTCTCTCATTTGGTTATATTTCATGATTTTCTTTTCTTTGTGCTAATCTTCTTTAATCTATGGGTTTATTTTGATGGAATGGATAATGTTACATTGATTTCGATTTATAGTATTGTCTTACCATACATTGGAAGTGTGTTTTCATTTTGGCTCTCTAAGAAATTTGGCTTCCTTGTATTAAAGATGGGTGCTTAAGGTAAAGGAGAAAAACTTTGATCTTTGAAAAAATAGTGTTGTGTTTGGGCCAATTAGAATGATTTATGGATGGATTTGATGAGTTTGGAAGGTCAAGGAAGGGCCCAAATGATCTAGGAAGATTGTGTGAAAGATTGAGAATGGAAAAGATCTCAAAAATGGAAAAAGAAGGAAAGAAAAATCAGAAAAATTGCATAAAAGGGTGCATTTCTGCACTCAGCCGGACTGGGACAGAGCCCAGTCCGCTCGAGCGACCCAGTGGGCCGCTCGAGCGGACCAGGTTCTGTCTGGGCTTCGCTCGAGCGGACCCTGGGTCGCTCGAGCGAGCCCAGACCTGTCCTGGGTCCGTTTATGGGTCTTTTGGGCCTGTTCTTTTGGGGTTTCTTGGGGCTTGTTCTTGGGCCATTCAAAGTCAGTTTTGGGCCAGTGCAAAACCTGATATTGGGTCATTTTTAAGTTCAGTTGTGGGCTGGTTTTAAGGTTTGTTTTATGGGCCATTCAAGGTTTAGTTTTGGGCTATTTCAAAGTTTGCTTTGTGGGCCAATAAAGGCTGAGTTTTGGGCTGTTATAAAATCTGTGTTGTGGGCCATTCAAAGCTAGTTTTAAGAGCTGATTTAAGGTCTGTTTGTGGGCCTGTTCCAAGTTAGTTTTGGGTTTGTTTTAAAACTTGTTTCTTGTCCATTAAAGGTTTAGTTTGGGCTTGTTTTAAAACTTGTTCCTTGGACCCTTCAAGGATTAGTTTTGGACCGTTTAAAAACTTGTTTTGTGGGCTTGGTTAAGGTTGGTTTTTGGATTGTTATTAAGGATTATTTTGGACTCGGATTAAGGCCAGCTATGGGCCTGTTTTAAAGAGATTTTGGACTACTTGTATTACTTGGAAATTTGTGAAATGGGAATGATGTGAGAATGAGTGTATGTGAGATTACCCGGGAACCGTTCGAGTCTTAATGCGCACTTTATCATTTAAATATTATGGATTTTCATTGGCATCAAACGCACTTTTTATTAATTAATGTTTAAAGGTTAAATGTGCATTGAGATGGTTCCTCGGTAAGTCATTAAGTCATTCTCCACTGTCCATTCCATTTCAAGTCAGAAAAATGTATTTGTATTTGTATTTGTATTTGTATTTGTTTTCTTTGGTGAACTAATTTAAATAGCATCGATGATTTGTTATAAAATCATGTGGTTTTCCACGTTCGAAAGGATTGACCGTATGATTTTATACAAATCACCTTGATGCGTATTTGAACGGTTTATCAGAGATATTCGTATGTTTTCTCCGATTCGATTTGAAAAGAGATTGGAGTATGTTCGTCACATTCGGGATTTCTTCGATAAGACTATTGTTTTGACAACACTAGTATTTGAAAATAAAAACCTTGAGGCAAGACGGGGCCAGAGCTATGTGGTGCGAGCCCATGAGCCAAAGAGGCTATGATTCCGAAAACAAAACCCTGAGGCAAGACGGGGCCAGAGCTATGTGGTGCGAGCCCCTGAGCCAAAGGGATTAGTATTATGTTAGATTTGTATCAGTTCGAGTTTTGAAAACTAAAGGCACCACTAGGCTTAGGTCACCTTGTCGGGCTGATCACCCGGCTTGGGATCTTTAATTCGTCCGCCAGCTGCAGCTTGGATTCTGTCTGTACCAACCATGGCAACGGTTTTATCTGCCGGTCCCATTTGTATGGCTACGGTTCTGATTTCTGGTCTGCCGGTCCCATTTGTATGGCTACGGTTCTGATCCTATTTTTAGTACCACGTTCAGTGGCTACGCTCTGTCTGCTCTTATTACTTCGGTAATAGGAGGATTTAGCTATTTGTGGTTGCCAGTGTTTTATCTGTATATTGCTTTAGTTTATGATTCTCGTTGGTTATACTTTTTATGCTCAGATTTGTTTAATGTTTACGATATCGATCTTTATTGTATTGTCGCTACTATTTAGGATTTGAAATGTATTTCCGACGATTAAATGTTTTAAGCAGGCTTTTAATCTTTTCGAGATATTCGTACATCTAATATTGTTCTTTATTCGTTTTGATACTTATGTTCTGCCATTCGATCGTTTTAGCATGCTTTATTGTCATTATTGTCTAGACTATTTATCCGGTTTTACGATGATTTCATCAGGTTTTATATATGTTCTTTTGTTCATATTATTTGTTTATTTGCTTGCCAGACCGTCGTGTCTGACCCTTTTTGTTTGGTGCCAGTTTTCTTCTTTTCTGTTTTTAGGTGTTTGATCAGAGGAGGCGGTGGGACCGCCGGTCTGACATGAGAGGCTGCCCACTGATATCATCCAGATGTCAAGTTTGGCACCGGAGTTCGTATCTAATATTGAGGGTAGTATTCTGTCTAGTTGGATATTTTTGTATGGCTATGTTAGCCTTTTTCTTTGGGTTTGTAATTAAGACATTTGTTAATTGTAATTTGAACATGTGGGAATTAATTAGTCTTGTTACTACCAGCTCAGTGTGTTCTGATATATGATTTATGCCAGTCTGCTTATATGATGGCTTTATGGAATTGGTTGCGTGCGACGCGGAACCCGATGGCCACGGATTCCGGGTCGTAACACCATGTTTAGCTTCCGCGAAAAATATACTCTGATTGTGTTGGAATGTGATTATCCTCATTCACGCGGATCTTGGGAACTATAACAAAAAGGTTTCAATTTATCCCAAAATTTCGCACCCCGAGGTCGGATCACTGCAGGGCCCGGTTTTGGGGCGTGACAGGTTTGGTATCAGAGCTGGTTAGTTTCTAGGAAATAAAATACTCTAGAGACATTAAGACGTGTGGTGAGGATTCGTTAGATTGTGTCGATTTGTTTTCTCGTGTCCTTGTTTCTTTGGATTTGAGTCGGCTTTTCTTTCAGTTCGGGAGATTTTGCTTGTCTTTTCTTTTAGTTCTGTTGTTAGGAGATTTGGATGACCAAATTTCCTCCTTAGTGGTGGAGAATTTAAAGTCTCCATACCCTTGTTCGGTGTCTTTTGTCTGTGCTTGCGTCGGAGACTGAGAACCTCGTGGATTTAGTATGTTGTTTTCGGAGAACCTCAGCAGACTTTCAGCCTTCAGCATCTTCATTGTGGTTAATGAGAGAAGACATGTGCATTTGCCAGCCAAAGTAGGACTTGAGCAGCATTTGAAGATCCCCTCTCAGCTAATCAAGGATCGTCATGTAGCGTACCAAGGTAAGTAAATGTGGATTTTTGGGTGAACTCAGACCATCTTTCCAAGATGAAGGACTACAAAAGGCACATTAGCTGTTGATTTTATGAAGAGAGAAGTGATTCTTAGTTAGTAAGACTAGAAGCTAGTGCCAGAAACTCAGGGATTTTCCGGATTCAATGAGCCTCGTCATAGTTCTGGTTGAGAATTTCTGTAACTTGCAGCTTAGCCGGTGTAGTTGATTCAGCAAGGGAGTACCTCAGTGGTTTGGATGTCCATTTCTTATTTAAAATGATTTTCAGGATATTTTCATCTTTGTTATGTTTTCCTTAATGTCTATGATTTATCAGTGTAGTGTTTAAACAATGGATTTATGTTTCTTCTTTAAGGCTTATCTTTGAAATAAATTATGGCATTATACTCTTTTCATGAGTCGCATGATTTTGTTTTCATAAGGATTGGTGTTTCGAATTTTTGTTTAATCTTCTAAGATATTATTTTACAATGACCTTAGAATTTCACTCTTGTTTTAATTTTCTTAAATATTGACATCTACATTTCAAAACCTTGACGATTTCAAAATTTTGTATATGTTTGGTTAAAAATGGATTTCAATAAAAATTTAATGTATGGTCATATTACATGAATTTGATTTATTCTTGAAATCCTAATTCGAGATTGTTGAGTATTTCAATGATTTGTTGGGATATGAAAACATGAATTTCAAAACGAATAATGTTGTTTCATGTTCAAACTTTGATAAACTTTCTTTATTAAGTTTTATTTGATAATTTGGAAGTTCAGCTTCTACTATGTTTTAAAATGATGAGATTTAGTTAAGTAATTATTTTAGTCCCTATGTTTAAGATTTTAAGGGTTGTTTTGCATTGAATGGAATGAGTTATATTAGCCTTTGGTTGGAGTTCAGAAGTGTGTGAATTGAAGGATTGATGGATGTCAGAACGTATACCGGTTCAGTTGGAAAACAAAGTTGGATTTATGAGAGAGTAAACGTCATTCAAGACAGGGATTGGAAATTTCAGTTCTTCGGGGATTGACATCAGATTGGCAGATATGTTTTTGTTGATAACACTGTATCAGGTAAGAAATCAAGAGCAGCAAATAGATAGAATCAGATGTGGACAAGAATTCTGAGTACAGCACAGGAATATGGAGTTGTGAGAGTGAAATCTGAAGAGGCAAGCCATGCGAAGTTTTGACACAGAACAGCTCAGCAGGTTATGGCAGTTTGACATATGGGTTGAAACAGACCAAGTCAAAGACATGATATCTATAGAATTTTGAAGTTTGTAATTCAGAATCGAGGAGGATATGTAAGGTGTCAAGGGAGCTGTGTAGCCAGTTAACTCGATCAGCTTATTGCTCACGAGAGAAGACAGATGATGCATGCAAGGGACCAACAGAATTTGTGGAACAGTGTGAAGCCTTCAACCGAATCAGGATGTGATTGACCGTGCATCTCCATGTCGGGTTTGATCAGAGAGTCTCTCAGTTGCCGAGGTTCAGCATAGCGTGTCAGTGTTTTCTTTTGTCCTTTGGGTTTTTGATTTTGATTTGGTTTAGGCCATTTGGAGGACCAAATGGGTTCTAAGGGGGGGAGGATGTAAGATCCCGACCCCAGTTCTTTTGTTTAGCATTGTTTTAATCGTGGTTTAGCTTGTTAAGTGAGATTTGATTTAGTTTGATCTTGTTTTTGAGTTTGACTAGATTTTTCCTTAGTCTTTGAGATTTTGTAGACCGTTGACTTTGGTTTGACCCGGTCCATATGATTTGTATTTTTATGAGAAATTACTTTTCATTTCTAAAAATTATGGATTTGACGTATTTTGACTCATTTGATGAAGTTTAACAACTCTCATGTTTTGACCATTATGATTTGATACTCAGAAATCACGTTTTTCGAGGAAAATGGGCAAAAATGACATTTTCACTAAATCTGTCCATGAATTTCGAAAATTTCAGAAATTGGGGAAAATATACTTTTCGGAAACTAGATATTTCGCCGATCGTTTTTGTCTTCTTCGTCGTTTTCGTTCGGGGCCCGCAAATGTGAGTTTCAGCCTTGTGAAGATTTGGGGGCCCATGGGGCCCAGCCCATTTGTTCTATAAAACCACCATGGGTTTCTTTTCTTTCCCCATTCTTCTCTCATTTCCTGCAACAAGAGAGGGGTTAGGGTTTCTCCCAGCCCCCTTCCTCTCTCCTCTTGTGTCCCTTGTTCCTTGATGCTAAATGGAGGAATGAGCTCCTCATCTTCTTCCCCATCTTTCAAGCTTCCCTTAGATGCCATTTTTGAGATGTTTGTGCTAGAGAAGACCCATCTTTCAAGCTCTTCTTCTTGTTTGGGACACCCAAAGGTTAGCAACGGTCTTCTTTTCTTGAGATTCTTGTTTTCCTCTCCATTTGGAGTGTTTTAAACCCATTTGCTAGGGTTTTCCTTGGAGGATTACCAATGTTGACATTTTAGGGTTTTCTTGGGAAAATTTTGGGGTTTTTGTAGATTTGAAGCTTGAGGCTCTAAGGCATTGTTTGGAGAGTGATTTTGCTCATATCTTGGCTAGAGGCAAGTGGATCTCCAATTAATATGATGTTTTCTCTCATTTGGTTATATTTCATGATTTTCTTTTCTTTGTGCTAATCTTCTTTAATCTATGGGTTTATTTTGATGGAATGGATAATGTTACATTGATTTCGATTTATAGTATTGTCTTACCATACATTGGAAGTGTGTTTTCATTTTGGCTCTCTAAGAAAGTTGGCTTCCTTGTATTAAAGATGGGTGCTTAAGGTAAAGGAGAAAAACTTTGATCTTTGAAAAAATAGTGTTGTGTTTGGGCCAATTAGAATGATTTATGGATGGATTTGATGAGTTTGGAAGGTCAAGGAAGGGCCCAAATGATCTAGGAAGATTGTGTGAAAGATTGAGAATGGAAAAGATCTCAAAAATGGAAAAAGAAGGAAAGAAAAATCAGAAAAATTGCATAAAAGGGTGCATTTCTGCACTCAGCCGGACTGGGACAGAGCCCAGTCCGCTCGAGCGACCCAGTGGGCCGCTCGAGCGGACCAGGTTCTGTCTGGGCTTCGCTCGAGCGGACCCTGGGTCGCTCGAGCGAGCCCAGACCTGTCCTGGGTCCGTTTATGGGTCTTTTGGGCCTGTTCTTTTGGGGTTTCTTGGGGCTTGTTCTTGGGCCATTCAAAGTCAGTTTTGGGCCAGTGCAAAACCTGATATTGGGTCATTTTTAAGTTCAGTTGTGGGCTGGTTTTAAGGTTTGTTTTATGGGCCATTCAAGGTTTAGTTTTGGGCTATTTCAAAGTTTGTTTTGTGGGCCAATAAAGGCTGAGTTTTGGGCTGTTATAAAATCTGTGTTGTGGGCCATTCAAAGCTAGTTTTAAGAGCTGATTTAAGGTCTGTTTGTGGGCCTGTTCCAAGTTAGTTTTGGGTTTGTTTTAAAACTTGTTTCTTGTCCATTAAAGGTTTAGTTTGGGCTTGTTTTAAAACTTGTTCCTTGGACCCTTCAAGGATTAGTTTTGGACCGTTTAAAAACTTGTTTTGTGGGCTTGGTTAAGGTTGGTTTTTGGATTGTTATTAAGGATTATTTTGGACTCGGATTAAGGCCAGCTATGGGCCTGTTTTAAAGAGATTTTGGACTACTTGTATTACTTGGAAATTTGTGAAATGGGAATGATGTGAGAATGAGTGTATGTGAGATTACCCGGGAACCGTTCGAGTCTTAATGCGCACTTTATCATTTAAATATTATGGATTTTCATTGGCATCAAACGCACTTTTTATTAATTAATGTTTAAAGGTTAAATGTGCATTGAGATGGTTCCTCGGTAAGTCATTAAGTCATTCTCCACTGTCCATTCCATTTCAAGTCAGAAAAATGTATTTGTATTTGTATTTGTATTTGTATTTGTTTTCTTTGGTGAACTAATTTAAATAGCATCGATGATTTGTTATAAAATCATGTGGTTTTCCACGTTCGAAAGGATTGACCGTATGATTTTATACAAATCACCTTGATGCGTATTTGAACGGTTTACCAGAGATATTCGTATGTTTTTCTCCGATTCGATTTGAAAAGAGATTGGAGTATGTTCGTCACATTCGGGATTTCTTCGATAAGACTATTGTTTTGACAACACTAGTATTTGAAAATAAAAACCTCGAGGCAAGACGGGGCCAGAGCTATGTGGTGCGAGCCCATGAGCCAAAGAGGCTATGATTCCGAAAACAAAACCCTGAGGCAAGACGGGGCCAGAGCTATGTGGTGCGAGCCCCTGAGCCAAAGGGATTAGTATTATGTTAGATTTGTATCAGTTCGAGTTTTGAAAACTAAAGGCACCACTAGGCTTAGGTCACCTTGTCGGGCTGATCACCTGGCTTGGGATCTTTAATTCGTCCGCCAGCTGCAGCTTGGATTCTGTCTGTACCGACCATGGCAACGGTTTTATCTGCCGGTCCCATTTGTATGGCTACGGTTCTGATTTCTGGTCTGCCGGTCCCATTTGTATGGCTACGGTTCTGATCCTATTTTTAGTACCACGTTCAGTGGCTACGCTCTGTCTGCTCTTATTACTTCGGTAATAGGAGGATTTAGCTATTTGTGGTTGCCAGTGTTTTATCTGTATATTGCTTTAGTTTATGATTCTCGTTGGTTATACTTTTTATGCTCAGATTTGTTTAATGTTTACGATATCGATCTTTATTGTATTGTCGCTACTATTTAGGATTTGAAATGTATTTCCGACGATTAAATGTTTTAAGCAGGCTTTTAATCTTTTCGAGATATTCGTACATCTGATATTGTTCTTTATTCGTTTTGATACTTATGTTCTGCCATTCGATCGTTTTAGCATGCTTTATTGTCATTATTGTCTAGACTATTTATCCGGTTTTACGATGATTTCATCAGGTTTTATATATGTTCTTTTGTTCATATTATTTGTTTATTTGCTTGCCAGACCGTCGTGTCTGACCCTTTTTATTTGGTGCCAGTTTTCTTCTTTTCTGTTTTTAGGTGTTTGATCAGAGGAGGCGGTGGGACCGCCGGTCTGACATGAGAGGCTGCCCACTGATATCATCCAGATGTCAAGTTTGGCACCGGAGTTCGTATCTAATATTGAGGGTAGTATTCTGTCTAGTTGGATATTTTTGTATGGCTATGTTAGCCTTTTTCTTTGGGTTTGTAATTAAGACATTTGTTAATTGTAATTTGAACATGTGGGAATTAATTAGTCTTGTTACTACCAGCTCAGTGTGTTCTGATATATGATTTATGCCAGTCTGCTTATATGATGGCTTTATGGAATTGGTTGCGTGCGACGCGGAACCCGATGGCCACGGATTCCGGGTCGTAACACCATGTTTAGCTTCCGCGAAAAATATACTCTGATTGTGTTGGAATGTGATTATCCTCATTCACGCGGATCTTGGGAACTATAACAAAAAGGTTTCAATTTATCCCAAAATTTCGCACCCCGAGGTCGGATCACTGCAGGGCCCGGTTTCGGGGCGTGACACACAATTAACCCCAAACTTTCATGGGCTTTAAGGCCTAAAAGGAAGATTAATGGGCCTCAAAACAAATAGGATAGATGGGATGAAATGGGCCTAAAACAGGTTTATAAATGACCTGTAAAACAATCCCAAACAGGCCCCCAATAAAACCCAGAAGGACATCCCAAAGTCTCATAGAAATGGGCCCTGGACAGGTCTGGGCTTGCTCGAGCGACCCAGGGTCCGCTCGAGCGAAGCCCAGACAGAACCTGGTCCGCTCGAGCGGCCCACTGGGTCGCTCGAGCGGACTGGGCACTGTCCAGTCCGCTGGAAGTGCAGAATTGCACTTCCTCCTTCCTTTTTCTGATTTTCCTTTCCCTTCATCCTTTCTCACATGTTTCCATATTTCCTTGAGCTTCTCATGCCAATTTAAATCTATCAAACACATCCACACACTAATTTATATTCCATTCCATCAAACAAAATCAAGTGCAAACATAATCTTCTTCATTCATCAAGATACAAAAGTTCTTGGAACATAAGGAGCTAATTTAAGGAAGATGAATCCAAGAACATAAAACATTCCAAGATATGGATTTCAAAGAAGGTACATATAAAAAATCGCATAAACATATTAATGTAAAACCATTGTATGAAAAGGAGAAGAGATATATAAAAAAGAAATTCACAAAACCATTCACATTAAACAATTCACCATTATTAGCTGAATATTCACTTGCCTTGGGTCAAGAGGCTATGATGGTCCTCTTATAGTCCCAAGCTCCAAAATCACAAAACCCCTAAAAATAGCTCAAGAAGAAGCCCTAGAAACCAACCATTTTCAATCTCCATGAAAACTCTTTGCATATATGACAAAAATACTCCAAATGGTTTGAAAAACCAAGATCTCATGAAAGGAAAACCATGGCTAACCTCTTGTAGCTTGAACAAAGAAGAAGGGCTTGGAAAAGTGGTCTCTCCTAGCCCAAATCTCTTGAAAATGGTGTCTTTGGAAAGCCAAGAGAGAGGAGAAGAAGATTGGGAGATCAATCCTCCATTTAGCACTCAAGATGAGGGGTTTCCAAGAGGAGAGAGAAAGTGCTGGGAGAAAAAACCCTAGGCTCCCCTCTTATTGCAGGAAAATGAAGAATGGGGAAGGAGAAGAACCCATTGTGGTTTTATAATGGGTAAGTGGGCTGGGCCCCATGGGCCCCGACATAGCAAAGGCTGAAACTAACATTTGTGGGTCCCGAATGAGATCGACGAAGAAGACAAAATCGATCAACGAAATATTTACTTTCCAAAAAGTCTATTTTTCCCAAATTCTGGAATTTTCGAAATTCAAATACAGATTTAGTGTGAAAGGTCACTTTTGCCCATTTTCCCGAAAAACGTATTTTCTGATCAACAATTCAAAATGGCCAAAACATGAAAGTTGTTAAACTCAATAAAATGAGTCAAAAGGAGCAAAATTTGTAATTTTAAAAAATAAGAATAGTTTCTCACAAAAATGCATTTTACAAAGACCGGATCAAACTAAAGTCAACGGTCTTCAAAATCTCCAAGGCTATGAAAAATCTAGTCAAACTCAAAGACAAAGTCAAACCAACTCTAATCTTGCTTTAAAAGCTAAACCACGATTAAAACAATACTAAACAGCGAAATTGGGGGTCGGGGTCTTATAAGAAGGATTGACGATATTCTTGGAGGCCAGAAGCTGATGATACATTTGAGGAACCAATAGATTTCTAAGTCACTCACTTCGAAGTTAACGTGCTGACATGAGACGCTTGCGTTAACAGCTCTAATGTAGATGATGGATTGTTTCAGGATTCCGAATGACAGTGGATGAAGAGACTAGCATTTGGTAGGATTTCAATTACACTAATTCCTCGAAGAAAAGACCAGATAGAAGAGTTTCAAGCCAGAATCTGAATGGTACAGTAAAAGTAGGTATATGGAATTTTAGAAATTTTTGAAGTAGAGATTATTTCAGAGAAAGCATGTCTACGATCACATCTTCGTACAAGCGTCAGGAGCACCGTGTACAGTTTTGTGGGACTTAAGGCACAGAATTCCAAGCTGATAGAAAGAAATAGAACTTGTAGTTTCTTGGACCGACGTGACTGACAAGGTAAGCAAAAAGAAATGTTCCAGTGCAGGAATGACAGATGACACCAAGGATGATTAGAAGAATTGTTGAACTCTAGTTTGGTCAGAGAAGTATGTTTTCGAGCAGATATGTGGAACAGTGTGAAGCCTTCAACCGAATCAGAATGTTGTTTGCAGGCGCATCTCAACGTCAGGTTTGATCAGATAGTATCTCAGTTGCCGAGGTTCAGCATAGGGTGTCAGTGTTTTCTTTTGTCTTTTGGGTTTTTTATTTTTATTTAGTTTAGACCATTTGGAGGACCAAATGGGTTCTAGGGGGGGGGAGGATGTAAGACCCCGACCCCCGGTTCTTTTGTTTAGTATTATTTTAATCATGGTTTGGCTTTTTAAGCGAGATTGGAGTTGGTTTGACCTTGTTTTTGGAGTTTGACTAGATTTTTCATAGCCTTGGAGATTTGAGGATCGTTGACCTTGGTTTGACCCGGTCCATATGATTTGTATTTTTGTGAGAAATTATTCTTATTTTGGAAAATTACAAATTTTTCACCTTCTGACTCATTTTATTAAGTTTAACAACTTTCATGTTTTGACCATTTTGATTTGATGATCAGAAAATACGTTTTTCGAGAAAAAGGGCAAAATTGACTTTTCACACTAAATCTGTACTTGAATTTTGAAAATTTCAGAAATTGGGGAAAATATACTTTTTGGAAAGTAAACATTTCGTTGAATGATTTTGTCTACTTCGTCGATCTCATTCGGGACCCACAAATGTTAGTTTCGGCCTTTATAATGTTGGGGCCCATGGGGCCCAGCCCACTTAACCTTTATATAGCCAATAGGGCTCTTCTTCTTCCCCATTCTTTCATTTGTTCCTGCAACAAGAGTGGGCATAGGGTTTTCTCCCAGCACTTACTCTCTCCTCTTGGAAACCCCTCATCTTAAGTGCTAAATGGAGGATTGATCTCCCAATCTTCTTCTCCTCTCTCTTGGCTTTCCAAAGAGACCATTTTCAAGAGATTTGAGCTAGGAGAGACCACTTTTCCAAGCTCTTCTTTCATGTTTGAGCTTCAAAAAGGTTAGCAATGGATTTCTTTCTTCAAATCTTGGTTTTCCAAACCATTTAGAATGTTTTTGTCATATATGCAAAGAGTTTTCATGGAGATTTGAAAATGGTTGGTTTCTAGGGCTTCTTCTTGAGCTATTTTTGGGGGTTTTGTGATTTTGGAGCTTGGGACTATAAAAGGACCATCTTAGAGTGATTTGCATCTCCTCTTGACCCAAGGCAAGTGAATATTCTGTTAATTTGATGGTTTTATGCAATATGAGTAATTTCTTGGTATTTCCACTTTTAATATGTCTTATTATGATTCATCTTGAAATGATTTAGTATGGGTTTATGCTTTCTCTATTTAAGACATTGTTTTACCATAATATATGTATGTTTTTCTTTTGGAATGATTCATCTTGAACCAACCTTTATGTTTAAGGAACCTTATATCTTGATGGATGAAAGAAATTTATGTTTATGTTTGATTTCTTTGATGGAAAAGAAATGGAATTAGTGTATCAAGGATTTGAAGGAATTTTGTTGAGGCTAAGAGAGGTACATTTTTATGTGAAATATGTATGGAAGAGAAAAGATGGAAAGGAAATCAAAGAAGAAGAAGAAGAGTGCAAATTCTGAACACAGGACCGGACCCAGCAGAACTGGGCCGCTCGAGCGAGCCCATGGTCCGCTCGAGCGGACCTGGACCCAGTCCAGGGCCTTTTAAGGCCTGAATTATGGGCTGTTTTTAGCCCATTTGCCTGGGTTGTTTCCCACTTGTTTCAGGGTCTTTACCCAGGAATCTTTCAAGTCTCAATGCGCACTTTATCATTTTAAATGTTGTGGATTTTCATTGGCATCGAACATATTCTTTTATTAATCAATGTTTAAAGGCTAAGTGTGTATTGAGATGGTTCCTTGGTAAGTCATTAAGTCATTCTACATTATTCTATTCCATTCCAGATCAGAAATGTATATGTATTCTTCGGTAAACTAATTTGAATAGCATCGGTGATTTGATATAGAATCATGTGGTTTTCCATGTTCGAAAGGATTGACCGTATGATTCTTAAACAAATTACTTTGATGTGTATTTGAGTGGTTTACCATGGAAATTCGTATGTTCTCTTCGAATCGAATTGGAAGAAGATTTGAGTGGTTCGCCGCGTTCAGAAATACATCGATAAAACTATTATTTTGAAAATAAAACCTCAAGGCAAGATGGGGTCAGAACTTTGTAGTGCGAGCCCGTGAGCCAAAGGGACTATTATTTTGAGAATAAAACCTCGAGGCAAGATGGGGCCAGAGCTTTGTAGTGTGAGCCCATGAGCCAAAGGAATTATTATGATTTGGTTTGTATCGGTTCGGGTTTTGAAAACTAAAGGCACCACTAGGCTTAGGTCACCTTGTCGGGCTGATCACCCGGCTTGGGATCTTTAATTTATTCGCCGACTGCAGCTTGGATTCTGTTTGTACCGACCATGGCAACGGTTTTGATCTGCCGGTCCCACTTGTATGTGGCTATGGCTCTGATTCTGTTTCCGGTCCCACGTGTAGTGGCTACGGTTCTGTCTGCTCTTGTTACTTCGGTAATATGAGAATATTGCTATGTGTGGTTTGCCAATGTTTTTATCAAATGCCATTGAATTATTTTGATTGTCATCGAATTATTAATTGATTAGTGTTTTATCCGATTGCTATTGATTTATTCGTTTACCATTAGTTTATTCATTTATATTTTCAATGATTCATAAAGTGGTTACCTGACTACATTGGTTACTCATATATGCCCAAACTTTAAATGTATCATATTTGATTTTATATGGTTTTTATAAATGTTCATCATCCTATTACTTATTTATTTGCTTGCCAGACCGTCGTGTCTGACCCTGTTTGTTTGGTGCCAGATTTCTCTCCTTCTGTTTTTAGGTGTTTGATCGGAGGAGGCAGTTGAGCCGCCGGTCTGACGTGAGAGGCTGCCCATTGATATCATCTAGATGTCAAGTTTGGCACCGGAGTTCGTATCTAATTATTGGGGGTAGTATTTCTATTTAGTTGGATATTACTTTTGTATGGTTTTGTTCGCCTTTTCTTGGGAATTGTAATTAAGACACTTGTTAATTGTAATTTGAATATGTGGGAAATTAATAGTCCTGTTACTACCAGCTCAGTATTCTTTGAATTATGATTTGTGACAGTCTGCTTATATGATGGCTTTATGATATTGGTCGAGTGCGACACGGAATCCGATGGCCACGGACTCCGGGTCGCAACACCATGATTAGCTTCCGCGAAACTATATTCTGATCGTGACGGAATTTTGTTATCCTCATTCACGCGGATCTTGGGAAATACAACAAAAATTTTAATAAATCCCAAAATTTCACATCCCGAGGTCGGATCACTGCAGGGCCCGGTTTCGGGGTGTGACAGGGAAGAGAGAAAGAACTCGTGCAACACTTGCACTAGAGAGGGCTGGGCGAGAATCCCTATGTATGGAGCATGCATAGGACGTCCAGCCCTCCTCTCCTCTATTTATAGCTGTTGCAAGCCCCGCTCACTAATTTCCATTAGAAGTCTTACTTCCAAAAATTGGTAACTATCTCTTCTTAATTAAAATAGAAGTCTTACTTCCATTAATTAATTAGTAACTTATCATATCATAATTAGAAGTCTCACTTCAAATATGATTAGTAACTTTCCAATTCCTTTCTAATTAAAATAGAAGTCTCACTTCTACTAAAATTAGTAAGTCTACTATTACCACTATTAGAAGTCTCACTTCAAATAGAAATAGTAACTTTCCTTTTAGAGTTCTGTCGCGACCCCTGACTGGGTTAGGGAATCCAAATCCGGGATCGGGACTAATGATGCTGCGCCACGTGCATCTCTTTGGCTAACCCGCACACGGAATTAAGAAAATATTTATCCGTGCACGTGATTTCCCACAGGGTTCCGCGGTGAGGAATTATCCATACATATCATCTCACATATAATCATATCAAACATGTATTCGAGATTGCGGAAGCGTGTAGCAAATCATATTAATGCTATTCCATTCCATAAATAAGACTGATTCATAATTGACACGACAAGATATCAAAATGAGCAATGACATAAGCATATTTCCCAAAAGTAAAGTTAGTTGTATATACAAAAGATCAGTTGATTAATTTCCCCAAAATAATGGTCAACAAAGACCATACAACCAATAAAACCCAAAAGATGATATCACGAGTTCCCAAAATGTGTCGTTCTCAAGGCTAGGCCGAATGTCTCCATTACATCGTCAGCTTGCCACTCGATTGCGCGCTGCGGTTCACCGACCGCCTCCTCAGGCTCCTCCTCGATGGCAATAAGTTTGGGACCTGAGTACCAAAATAAAAGGATCAGACACGACGGTCTGGCAGGTGGGTGAAAAGATATGGCAATAACAAAACAATGATACTTTGCAAGGGTTTAGAAAAACCTGTGTATAAATAATGAATTTCATAAAAGATAATGCATCATTTATTAAATAACGACATGAACGATATAAAAAAATAGAGGTACCAAGAATAAGGGACTGTCAAGATGGTAACCACACAAAGCTACATCCTCTCTCACTAAAGTGAAGAGAGCGCATACCCTACAGGATCATTGACCTCAGTCACACAAGGTGAGGAGGGACAACGATAAAATACTATAATATACATATATATACTCTGCGGGACCACGGTAGCGAACCGGGTAAAAACTCTACGGATTCCAGACTGCAGCTGACTATCAGGAGGGGAAGGATCTCCAAGTCGGTGGATCAAACCGACAAGGTTGTCCAAGGTCAGTGGTGCCGACTCATAGGTCAAATACGAGAAATCAAATCAAATGCATAGTAAAGGAACGGGGTGCCAATAGGCATAAATACATATTCACATCAGGTTGACACATACAGGTTAGCAAAAGCTAAACACATCACTTCTAATATTCTCGGGACAGTCTAGTCATATCACATGGGTTTCAAATTCCAAATAAGAGTTTAGTTGAAAATCGAGCACAAATGGTTTCTCATATATTTTCGGGCTAGACAATGAGGTTCCCAAAATTGAGTCAGTGTGAATAGGGTCCCGTATGTCGGTCATGATATAAATTGGTACTCTTTAGGAATTAGAGACATTCCGAGTCCTTATGCACATTGACCAATCTAGAAATCCTCACCGAATCTCCATGATGAGGTTTCTCCTTCCTCCGGACTTCATACAACGCCTTACAAGTCCTTACATAGCATTGGGGCTCCAAACAATACCTCCCCACTACATCACATCACAATTTACCCAAATCTTTCATGGGCTTCTATGCATCATTACAGGTCCAATGGCTTCAAATAAGAAGAAAAGGGATTGGGCTGAATTGGACTTGAATATGGGCTTGAAGTGAGTATGGAGAACGGTCCAATAATCCCCTTTTTGCAGCTCTTCTCATTTCAGTCCGATCGATCGGACCTGAAATGCTCTCAGTTATTCACAGTCTGATCGATCGGACCTGAAATGCCCACAGTCCGATCGATCGAACAACGGCAAATCTCAGCCTATTTGGTTGGATCCCTCTTTTGTCCCATCCCTATCCATTTCCTTTCTTTCCCCTTCTTTCAAACACAACTCCATGAGTATTTGGGCCCTTTCTTGACCTCCTCAACTCTTCAAATCATCATTCAATAATCATTCTAAACAACCATTCAAACACTTTTAAATCAAAGATTTCCGCCATTCTTTGAACCCAAAGACTTGACATAAATAAAGCTAATTTCAAGATGACCAAATTCAAAAACCAAGTTCCAATCCATTGAAAAACAATAACACAAATAGATTCAAACATAAACATTAACTCATGGAAAATCCATAGATCACAAAGAGGTTTGAGCATAGAAAGAAATGCCATGAAATGAACTTATAAAGTAGAACCATCATATTAATTGTAGAATCCACTTGCCTTAGGTCCAATGCTAAGAAAATCAAGCCACTAACACCTCTCCAAGCCAAGACACCAAATCTACACAAAACCCCCAAATACAAACCCTAAAACCATCAAAACCAAACAATAGAAAGAGAAAGTTTGCAATAGCCAAGATTTAGTCTCTCTAGGGCTAGGAGAGTATGAATCTAGAAGATTGGAAGGATCACTTACCTAAAAGTGTTTCAAATAGGTAGAGAGAGCTCACAAGAAGCTCCAATGGTGAAGAATGTCTTCACAAATGATACCAATAGAAAGTCCTTGAGGAAGATGATCAAGAAGTCCATTCCTTGATTAAGAAGAGCTCTTGAGTTGATTAATGAGAAAAGAAGCAAGAGGAACAAGGGAGAAACCCTTGGGCTGGAACTTCCTCTTCTCCAAGGATTTAGCAAGAAGGGGGAAAATGAAGAAGAAAGCTCTCCTTATATAGCAAGGGGGGGATGGGGCCCACAACTTAAAAGACTTCTCGGGCTAAAAACATGGCTTTCGGGGCTTCAAACGGATTCGACGAAGAAGACAAAGTTGATCGGCGAAATTTCTAATTTCCAAAAAGTATATATTTTGCACGTTTTGGTGACATTGAAATTGATGTCCAGATTTTGGGTAAAAAGACCATTTTGCCCTCAAATTGCGAAAAGTCGGGTTTAGGGCTCTCGAATGGGAACGATGTCAACATGAAAGTTGTAGGGATTAACAAGATAAGTCAAATGGGGTTAAAAACATAATTTTTGGAAATCATTGGTAAACCCCAAGTCTCACACAATTCGTAGCAAGAACCCCCAAAGGGTCCCACAAGTAAAAGGCTCTCCAAATTCCCCAAAGCTATTATAAAAGCTATTCTAATCCCAAACTTAACCAAAATCCGCTAAGCACACTTAAAGCTAATGCACAACTTAATTAACTCTTATCGAGGTCTCTCGGGTCGGGGTTTTACATCCTCCACCCCTTAGGACATTTGGTCCTCCAAATGGAAATTAAAACTCACCTCCGGTAGGAGATGTGGGTACTTCTTCTGAACTTGATCCTGTGATTCCCATGTTGCTTCTTCCGGTCCATGATTCTCCCAAAGCACTTTGACCCACTGAATAGTCCGAGTTCTCAACTCTTGTTCCTTGGTGTCAATAATCTGCTTAGGCTTCTCAACATAAGTCGCATCTTCTCAGATTTCCAACGGCTCATAACGGAGTATGTGTAGTCTGTCGGGGACGTACTTCTTCAACATAGACACATGGAAAACATTGTGTACGCCAGAGAGTTCGGGTGGTAAGGCTAATCTGTTAGCCACATCACCAATCTTACTCACAATGTCATACGGTCCAATGTACCTCCGAGATAGCTTGCCCTTCTGTCAAAACCTCAAAGTTCCACGAGTAGGTGACACTTTCAAGAAAACCTTATCTCCCTCTTTGAACTGTAAATCCCTTCTGCGAGAATCTGGATAGCACTTCTGCCTACTCTGAGCCACTTTCAGATGTTCTTGGATCAACTTGACCTTGTCACTTGTCTCACTAACGATAGTCGGACCATGGAAATTGCGAGTGCCAACTTCTTCCCAACAAACAGGTGTCCTACACCTTCTGCCATACAAAGCCTCAAAAGGAGCCATTCCGATACTCGAGTGGAAAATGTTGTTGTAAGTGAACTCATACAACGGTAAGGCTTCATCCCACTGAGTCTTGAAATCTAACACACAAGCTCGGAGCATATCCTCAAGTGTCTGTATTGTCCTCTCTGACTGACCATCAGTCTGTGGGTGATAGGCTGTGCTGAACTGTAACTTCGTACCCATAGACTCATGCAGTGTCTTCCAAAATCTCGAGACAAATCTGCTGTCTCTATCGGATGTGATGGAAACTGGTTGTCCATGTCTACTGACGATCTCTGTGACAAACAACTGTGCCAAAGGTAACATATTCATCTTCTTCCCAGTTTTCATCGGTAGGAAATGAGCTGACTTGGAGAGACGGTCCACTATGACCCAAATAGCATCGTTGCCCTTGCTAGTCTTCAGTAATCCCGAGATAAAATCCATGGTAATGTGCTCCCATTTCCATTCCAGAATCTCTAATGGCCGTAGTAACCCTGGAGGCTTCTGATGTTCTGCCTTGATCAACTGACATGTCATACATCTAGAGAAAAAAGCTGCTATCTCTCTTTTCATGTTATTCCACCAAAATCTGCCCTTCAAGTTTTGGTACATCTTCGTACTGCCTGGATGTATGGAATACTTGGTGTTGTGAGCTTCTGTCATGATATCATTCCTCAAGTCCTCCAAGTTGGGCACACACAGACGATCTCGGTAGTATAAAACTCCATCTACAACACGAAAATCTGGACGATCTGCTATATGCTCAAAAATCTTAGCCAACTCTGGGTCTTGTAGCTGATTCTCTTTGATCTTTTGAATGAAAGAAGGCTCTGACACTGACATACTTGCCAACATGACACCCTCCCTTAGTGGCTAGAAATCTACTCCCAACTCCTCTAACTGTTGTACAACATAAGTTCCCCAAAGACTGGCCATGCTAACTGACTTCCTGCTCAAGGCATCTGCAACTACATTCGCTTTCCCCGGGTGATACTTGATTGGAAAATTGTAGTCTTTGATATATTCCATCCATCTTCTCTGCCTCATGTTCAACTCCTTCTGAGAAAACAAGTACTGTAGACTACGGTGGTCGGAGTGAACCTCAAACTTCTCTCCATAGAGGTAGTGTCTCCACATCTTCAATGCTAAAACAACTACTGCCAACTTGAGATCATGTGTTGCATAGTTCTTCTCATGATCTTTCAACTGCCGGGATCCATATGCAACTACCTTCCCATCTTGCATTAGAACACATCCGAGTCCAACATTGGAAGCATCGGTAAAAATGGTGAAACCGCCGCTCCCTGATGGCAAAGTAAGGACTGGAGCTATAGTCAATCTCTTTTTCAGCTCTTGGAAACTAGCCTCACACTTGTCTGTCCATACATATGGTGTGTTTTTCCTAGTCAACTTCATCAAAGGTGACGCAATCGACGAAAATCCTTGCATAAACCTCCGATAATACCCTGCCAATCCAAGAAAACTCCTGATCTCTGATGCATGCCATTCGGTCAGTCCCAACTCACAACTGCCTCAATCTTGGGCAGGTCCACTGATAATCCTTCCTTCGAGATGATATGACCCAAAAATGTGACTTGGTCCAACCAAAATTCACACTTACTAAGTTTTGCAAACAACTGGTTTTCCCTCAAAAGCTGGAGTGCTATCCTCAAATGTTCTTCGTGCTCTTCTTTGGTCTTGGAATGCACCAAAATATCATCAATAAACACCACTGTAAACTGATCCAAGTACTCTGCAACTATCTTGTTCATCAACGCCATGAAAACTGCCGGTGCATTAGTCAAACCAAATGGCATCACTAGAAACTCATAGTGTCCATATCTTGTCCGAAAGGCTATTTTTGGTACATCTGAATCTCTGACTCTCAAATGATGGTAGCCTGATCTCAAATCAATCTTCGAAAAGTAAGCAGCTCCCTGCAACTGATCGAACAATTCATCTATCCTTGGCAATGGATACTTGTTTTTTATGGTCACTTGGTTCAATCTTCTATAGTCGATGCACATTCTCATAAAACCATCTTTCTTCTTCACAAACAAAACTGGTGCTCCCCACGGTGACACACTAGGTCTCACAAAACCTTTGTCCAAAAGTTCTTGCAACTGTATCTTCAACTATCCCAATTCTATCGGAGCCATTCTGTAAGGTGCAATAGAAATCGGAGCGGTCCCCGGTAACAACTCGATAGTGAAGTCTATTTCTCTAATGGGTGGCAATCCTGGTATCTCCTCCGGGAAAACATCCGGAAACTCACAAATGATTGGGATCTCCTCCACCCCTTGGGACCGTTTATCCTCCGTGATAAATGCCAAATAAGCCTCACAACCACTTCTTAGAAGTCTATCAGCCTTCAATGCTGAAATAAACCCTGCACTAGGACTACTCCTCTCTCCCTGAAACAACACCCCTGCTTGGGTCTCCTCTAACTTAAAAGTTAGGGTCTTATGGAAAAAATCCACAGTAGCATGGTATCCTGCTAACCAATCCATCCCTAGGATGACATCAAAATCCTGCATCTCCAATAAAATGAGATATGCCGGTAATACTACTTCTCCTATCTTGACTGAACAACTAGGGTAAAAAGTTCTACAAACAACTTCGTTACCTAAAGGGGTAGCCACAGTCAAAATGAAACTCAACTCTCTAGCATGCATATCAATCATCTTAGCAAATTTTGGAGATAGGAATGATTGAGTAGAGCCAGGGTCAAACAAAACCCTAGCATCAAAACCACAGACGAGAAGTGTACCTTCCACTACATTGCCTTCTGCCTCTGCATCAGCTCTATTGACGGCATAGAGTTGTGCCCTCTGTTGTGGCCTGTTTTGTCCTTGTGGTTGCCTGCCCTGCTGTGCATTCCTGTTCTGATTCTGAGGACACTGATTTTGATTCTAATTTTGCCCTAGCTGACGGGCCCGTTGTTGCTGCTGTGGCCTATACTGCTGTTGTGGTGCCTGTTGCTATAGTGGCCTTGCCTGATTCTGGACTACTAACGCATTCTGAGGTGGTGCCTGACGCTGCACTCCCTGCTGCTGTCTATTCTATCTATCTGGCCTTGTGCAATCCCTCATCTGGTGGTCCAGCGAACCACATCTAAAACATGCCTCTGTGATAGAACGACATTGGGTATTCCCATGATATTTTCCACAATGGATGCAAGCCACTGGATTCTGTGCATTCTGTTCTTGCCTTGGCCTCTTATTCTGATTATTCCTCTGCTGATTGTTCTGTTGCTGGTGGCCTTGACCCCTTCCTTGGTTCTTGATGATTTTGTTATGAAAGTTCTCAAACTTGTATGCTCTTTTTACAGCTTCTTCAAAGGTGACGGGTGGTACAACCCCGGTAGCATCTCTCTCAATAATTGGGTGAAGCCCTTCAAGGAACTTAGTTATCTTCTTTTCCACCGTGTCCACCAACTCTGTGCATACCTAGACAATCTCTCGAATTTGGTGAGGTATTCGAGGACTGTCATATTCCCTTGCACAAGTTGCTGAAATTCTGCCGCCTTCTATCTCTTGACATGTGCCGGTACATATTTCTCTCCAAACTGCCTCTTGAAGTTAGTCCAAGCTTCTGCAACAGCCATTGTCCTGTATTCTGCCTTGATGGTCTTCCACCATATATCTGCTAAGCCCGTGAACATAGAAGCTGTGAGCTGCACTCGTTCTACACCCATACATTTGAAGATTTCAAATATATTCTCTGTGTGCTCAAGCCAGTCATCTGCTGCCATTGGATCCTAGGTTCCCAAGAACTGCTTCGGTCCTCTCTTCCTGAACCGTTCGTACAACATATTAGGGTTATTCCCTCTATTGTTGACCGGACCCGGTGGTGCAACTGGGATTGGTTCCGGTCTCCTCTCTAGCACACCCAACAACTGTGCTTGCATTTGAGCCATTTCCCTAGCATGATCCTCGTCTTTCTTAAGCATCTGTTCTTGCAATCTGGTTTGCGTCTCATGTGCTTGTGCTTGGAGTCTAGCCTAGTTCTCATTGGCCTGGCGTTGCTGGTCTAACATGGCCTGCATCATCTGTTGGAATTGGTTCTGCATATTGTTATCCTGTGTATCCTCTGTAATAGGCCCTGTATTCTCACTGTTACTAGCAACGTGGTTACTGTTTGCTGCTCGTTTGCGAGGTGGCATAACACTGCAAAACAATTCGTTAGCACATATAAATCAAGTACAAGGTGGTTACACATTGCTCACACGATTCTATTTAACGAGAGTCTAACGAATCCTTGCCACGTCCTTAAGATTTCTAGTTTCTTTTAATTGCTTGAAACATGTCCCGTTCTGATACCAGTCCTGTCGTGACCCCGGACCGGGTTAGAGAATCCAAATCCGAGATTGGGACTAATGATGCCACGCCACGTGCATCTCTTTGGCTAATCCGCACACGGAATTAAGAAATGCATTTATCCGTGCACGTGCAAGTGAATTCTCAAGGCTAGGCCTAATGTCTCCATTACATCGTCAGCTTACCACTCGATTACGCGCTGCGGTTCACCGACCGCCTCCTCAGGCTCCTCCTCGATGGCAATAAGTTCGGGACCTGAGTACCAAAATAAAAGGATCAGACACGACGGTCTGGCAGGTGGGTGAAAAGATATGGCAATAACAAAACAATGATACTTTGCAAGGGTTTAGAAAAACCTGTGTATAAATAATGAATTTCATAAAAGATAATGCATCATTTATTAAATAACGACATGAACGATATAAAAAAATAGAGGTACCAAGAATAAGGGACTGTCAAGATGGTAACCACACAAAGCTACATCCTCTCTCACTAAAGTGAAGAGAGCGCATACCCTATAGGATCATTGACCTCAGTCACACAAGGTGAGGAGGGAAAACGATAAAATACTATAATATACATATATATACTCTGCGGGACCACGGTAGCGAACCGGGTAAAAACTCTGCGGATTCCAGACTGCAGCTGACTATCAGGAGGGGAAGGATCTCCAAGTCGGTGGATCAAACCGACAAGGTTGTCCAAGGTCAGTGGTGCCGACTCATAGGTCAAATACGAGAAATCAAATCAAATGCATAGTAAAGGAACGGGGTGCCAATAGGCACAAATACATATTCACATCAGATTGACACATACAGGTTAGCAAAAGCTAAACACATCACTTCTAATATTCTCGGGACAGTCTAGTCATATCACATGGGTTTCAAATTCTAAATAAGAGTTTGGTTGAAAATCGAGTACGAATGGTTTCTCATATATTTTCGGGCTAGACAATGAGGTTCCCAGAATTGAGTCAGTGTGAATAGGGTCCCGTATGTCGGTCATGATATAAATTGGTACTCTTTAGGAATTAGAGACATTCCGAGTCCTTATGCACATTGACCAATCTAGAAATCCTCACCGAATCTCCATGATGAGGTTTCTCCTTCCTCCGGACTTCATACAACGCCTTACAAGTCCTTACATAGCATTGGGGCTCCAAACAATACCTCCCCACTACATCACATCACAATTTACCCAAATCTTTCATGGGCTTCTATGCATCATTACTGGTCCAATGGCTTCAAATAAGAAAAAAAGGGATTGGGCTGAATTGGACTTGAATATGGGCTTGAAGTGAGTCTGGAGAACAGTCCAATAATCCCCTTTTTGCAGCTCTTCTCATTTCAGTCCGATTGATCGGACCTGAAATGCTCTCAGTTATTCACAGTCTGATCGATCGGACCTGAAATGCCCACAGTCCGATCGATCTAGAAGATTGGAAGGATCACTTATCTAAAAGTGTTTCAAATAGGTAGAGAGAGCTCACAAGAAGCTCCAATGGTGAAGAATGTCTTCACAAATGATACCAATAGAAAGTCCTTGAGGCGAGGAAGATGATCAAGAAGTCCATTCCTTGATTGAGAAGAGCTCTTGAGTTGATTAATGAGAAAGGAAGCAAGAGGAGCAAGGGAGAAACCCTAGGGCTGGAACTTCCTCTTCTCCAAGGGTTTAGCAAGAAGGGGGAAAATGAAGAATAAAGCTCTCCTTATATAGCAAGGGGGGATGGGGCCCACAACGTAAAAGACTTCTCGGGCTAAAAACATGGCTTTTGGGGCTTCAAACGGATTAGACGAAGAAGACAAATTTGATCGGCGAAATTTCTAATTTCCAAAAAGTATATATTTTGCACGTTTTGGTGACATTGAAATTGGTGTCCAGATTTTGGGTAAAAAGACCATTTTGCCCTCAAATTGCGAAAAGTCGGGTTTAGGGCTTTCGAATGGGAATGATGTCAACATGAAAGTTGTAGGGATTAACAAGATAAGTCAAATGGGGTTAAAAACACAATTTTTGGAAATCATTGGTAAACCCCAAGTCTCACACAATTCGTAGCAAGAACCCCCAAAGGGTCCCACAAGTAAAAGGCTCTCCAAATTCCCCAAAGCTATTATAAAAGCTATTCTAATCCCAAACTTAACCAAAACCCGCTTAACACACTTAAAGCTAACTGCATAACTTAATTAACTCTAATCGAGGTCTCTCGGGTCAGGGTCTTACAAGTTCAACTAGAATTAGATACTTTCTAATAATTGGGCTAGCGTGGGGACCACTAGGGATTCCTTAGAAAGCGGGCTCCAACTGGGACACGCGACCCCGCATCTCATGTGTAATCCGGGCCCACAGTTAATTGCAAATAACTCCACTATATAAATGTAATTGAACTCCAGTCTTAGGAATATTACATAGAAGACCCTAAACTTCCACATTAACAGAAGTAGACCCCTCTATCAATATCCATGGATCAATTGGACCTGTCTTCCAAACTACATCCATATCTTATTATCCTTGAGCCCCAATTAATTATAATGATCATAGGTACTGTAGGAGGATATCCGAACTGAGCAGGGGAGCCCGTTCTCGGTGGCCCTGCCACCCGTCGGTGCCCACCCAGCTGGACCCTCTACAGGGGATATGCGGGGCCCAGAGCCCCGCGCCTATTGTGTACACTCGGGAGAGGTAACCCGGAGGAGTCTCCCTTGTGCGTTTGTCCCACATCGAGTGTGAGGGCCTCCCACCCCCGGTATAATAGCCTGAGCGTAACCAAAGGGTGTACCACCACACTCCTCACGTGAGGTGTGGTGGTACACCCTTTGGTTACGCTCAGGCTATTATACCGGGGGTGGGAGGCCCTCACACTCGATGTGGGACAAACGCACAAGGGAGACTCCTCCGGGTTACCTCTCCCGAGTGTACACAATAGGCGCGGGGCTCTGGGCCCCGCCTATCCCCTGTAGAGGGTCCAGCTGGGTGGGCACCGACGGGTGGCAGGGCCACCGAGAACGGGCTCCCCTGCTCAGTTCGGATATCCTCCTACAAAAAGGCCTCTACAGGGGATAGGCGGGGCCCAGAGCCCCGCGCCTATTGTGTACACTCGGGAGAGGTAACCCGGAGGAGTCTCCCTTGTGCGTTTGTCCCACATCGAGTGTGAGGGCCTCCCACCCCCGGTATAATAGCCTGAGTGTAACCAAAGGGTCTCCTCCGGGTTACCTCTCCCGAGTGTACACAATAGGCGCGGGGCTCTGGGCCCCGCCTATCCCCTGTAGAGGGTCCAGCTGGGTGGGCACCGACGGGTGGCAGGGCCACCGAGAACGGGCTCCCCTGCTCAGTTCGGATATCCTCCTACAGGTACCTTTCCAATTAACTCTTAATCGGAATGGGTGCGCACTTACCAATGATAAATCCATTAATTGGCACAAGGGGATATTAGAGATAGATTCCATCTTGACCATTGAATGTTCCCACAGCTCTACTACCGCGTACCCAAATCACCGAGGTGTGGACCTACAGTTGGCCTCACTCATTGGTGACTTAAAGCAAATGAATAGATAGAAACTTGAGTTCATTAATGTCTCAGGATTGAGAGCCTATTGCTAGGGAATTATGAGAGCAGACCTTAAAGGAAAGACAGTGTTTATAAGGTGCTTCTCATGGTCCTTCAATACATCCAATGTACTAGCACTATGATCCAGAATCTTACATTCTGATGATCGAGACAAATTACACTATCTCATAGTGATCCAAGTGCTGCAACCTTGTCAGTATGAGATGTCCAGTCTCATCACTGGTTGTAAAGATATTTAAGTATAAGATTTGTCACACATGTCTCCCGTATGTGGATCTCATCCATACACATGTGTTACATCTAATATACTTGTGGACTCCATTCATCTCATGAACCATCATGTCATTCGTATTGGTTATGTGCATGTATATAATAAATCACCATTCATCTCATGAAAGGAAAACATGAATATACTGATAAATAAAGAAATTAATCAATTTATTATATCACCTACTGGATCGAGTCCATAAAACTAACAATCTCCCACTTGGGCTCAATGCCAGTTAGAGTTGCATCTCATGCACATCCCTTTTACATACTGCTCAAAGACTTTGGTAGTCAAAGGCTTAGTAAAGGGATCTACCGGATTGTTTGCAGAGGCTATCTTGGTGATCGTACATCACCTCTCTGCACAATCTATCTGACCATGTATAACTTCCTATGTACATGCTTTTTGGCTCTTGGGTTATTTGGACTTAGCGACTGCCCTGCTGTTATCACAGTAAACTGTGAGCGGCTGTCTTGCCAAAAATACCACTCCAAGTTCCATAAGGAATCTTTTGAGTCAATCTGCTACCTTAGCTACTTCTCAAGTTGCTACAACATAAGCACATACCCAGAAGTTGATTTCCTGGAATCCTGATCTGACTAAAAGTCAGTATCTATGTAACTGACTAGAATCAACTCATCACTACTGTAACTCAACATGTGATCTCTAGTTTTTCTCAAGTATTTGAGAACACATCTTACAGCAGTCAATGATAAAGACCTGAGCTAGACTTATATCTGCTGACTAGGCATACTTCGTGACAGATATCTGGTCTAGTACAAAGCATAGCTTACCGTACCAGAACCTTATCTATGTACACATCATTGGGATAAGCCTATCATCCTATTTTTCCGGTCTCAATGGAAATTTATCCTTAGGATGTACCTGGCTTCTCCAAAGTCCATTATTATCAGAAGTCTTAGCCAACCAAAACTTTTACTGTTGACGATATCCCTATGTCACTCAATGGGAGAAGGATGTCGTCGACATATAATACCAGAAAAACTACCATGCCTTCTTGACTTTTCATTTACACATGACTTATCCGGATTCTGACAAAAATCAAGTGCTTGATTTCCTTGTCAAAAATGGATGTTCCTGTTCAGGGATACCTGCTTTAATCCATAAATGGATTTATGCAGCTTGCAAACAATTTGCACTTGGTCATCAGCTATAAAACCGTCTGGCTGCATCATATAGATGTCTTCCTCAAGATTGCCGTCGTGAGATGCTGTCTTGACATCCATTTGCCAAATCTCGTCACCGAGATGAACCGCAATAGATAAGTGTATCCGGATGGAACTCTTCCATCTGGCTCTCCTTTTCTCTTGTAGACTCACTTGCACCTAACAGGTTTGCTATTTGCAGGCAAGTCCACAAGTATCCAGACCCGATTGGAGTACAAAGACTCCACCTTAGCTTTCATAGCATCTAACCAACGTTCCGAAACTATGTCATTAACTGCTTTATCATAGTTACAGGGATCTTGTTCCGGTTCTTCCAGGATTGCCTCGTAAGACTTTCCCAAGGCCGAGAACTTTTCAAGGGTCCTGACAATACTCCTACTACGACAAGGCACTGGTGTAACTACTGGGTCTGGTATGGGCGGATTTTCTTAAAGTTTGGTTATTCTTGGATTTGGAATTGATTTCTCTTGAATTTCTTCCAAGATAACCATTTCTAAAGATTTCCAGTAAATCTTATAATCTCCCTCCAGAAAACCGCATTGGTGCTGCGAAGCACCTTTTGCTCTCTGGGATTATAGAGCAACCAACCTTTAGTTACTTTTTGGGATATAATATAAACATATATACTTCCGACTTCGATTCCAACTAATCCGTCTTATTCTTCAGCACGTGTGCCGGACAACCCTGAAAACGTTGTAGACTAGGCTTTTGCCCTGTCCATAACTCCTTGGGAGTCTCCAGTATAGACTTAGATGGAATGAGGTTTAGTATATACATTTCAGTTTCCATATCCCAAAATATAGGTAATCTGTAGAAACTCAATCATAGACTTGATCATATCTAAAAGAGTCTTGTTCCTTCTTTCTACTACTCCGTTCTTTTTAGGTAAACTAGGAGCAGACTACTGGGATCAAATCCCATTTTCTGATAAGTATCCCATAAAATTAGCGGAGAGATATTCGCCTCATCGATCTCATCGAAGAGTATTTATACTTTTACCTAATTATTTTTCCGCTTCCGGTCGAAACTCTTTGAACTATTCAAAAAATCTCGGACTTGCAGTGCATAAGGTATATGTATCCACATCTCGAGTAATCATTGGTGAAAGTGATGAAATAATTGTATCAATCTCTCGCACTAATATTATGGGTCCATACACATCAGTATACACTAACTCCAATAAATCTTTGGCCCTACTGCCCTTAGATGAATAAGGGTCTTTTGGTCATTTTACCTTCCAGACAAGATTTACAAACAGGCATTGGTTCTACCACCAATGAACGAAAGATACCATCTTTCACTAGCCTGTCAATCATGTTTATGTTTATATGACCAAGCCTCTGGTGCCAAAGGTTGTTGGATTAGATGAAGGTGACTACCTCTTTAATGATGGTCTATTATTAACATCAGTGTCATGTATCTCATACATTGTGGGAGTTAACAAATAAAATCCATTGATTACCGTGTCAGAATACATAAGAGTACCGTTCCTCTTTAAGACAATTTAATTACCAAAAGTAACAGAATAACTCTTATTCATCATACTAGAAATTAAAATTCCGTCTTAAAATGGTACATATAATGTATCTGACAAAATCAACTTAATATCTGTAAACAACTAAATTACTACTCCCACTGACACTGCTTCTGCCTTGGCTTCCGATCCCAGGTTAATACTGATTTCCCCGTCATTAATCCTCCTGGTTACCTGTAACTCCTACAACATATTACTGATGTAATTAGTTGCACCGAAGTCTACAAACCAAGATTCTGAAGCACTAGTTGTAAAACTAACTTCAGAAACAAGTGACTCAATCATACCTGAGGTCTTTTCCTTTGACAGAAATTGTGGACAATTCCTCTTCCAATATCCTGTCATACCACAGTGGACACAGTTTCCCTTTGCTCCCTATCCTTGACCTTGGCCACACCACTAGTGGAACCATCCTCCACCTTAGGACCTTTGATGACTGATTTATTCTTGCTATCCTGGTCTTTGCCTTTCGGCTTAGACTTAGCAAATGACTCTTCTGTCATGAGGGTAGTTGGTATTTTCTTCATGATTTCCTCAAACACTACCAGCTGGCGAGACATCTCAGCTATGGTCATTTCCAATTTATTATAATTGATCTCGAAATGTTTGAATGAGTCCGGTAGTGATTGAATGATCATGTCGATCTGCGATTCTATATCAATCATAGTCCCCAGTACATCTAACTCATTCAATGCCAACTTCATTTTAAACAAATGTTTTTGTACTGGGGTTTCCTCAGCCATCTTAGTCTCCATCAGCACTTTTATAGCAGCCTGCCTAGCAGGCCTAACCTGTTCTGCAAACATCTCCTTTAAGTTCGATATAATATCATATGCTGACTTATAGGATTGATGTTGTTATTGCAAAACAGTAGACATGGATGCCTGAATAAAACATCTGGCCATCTCATTGTCTTTGGTCCACTTGGTGTAAAAGTTTTTCACAATCTGTGGTGCATCAGGCTCAGGCTCAGGAAGGGAGGGTATAGTAAGGACATATTTGCCTCTTGAAGCTGTCAAGATAATATCCAAGTTCCTTTTCCAGTCTACATAGTTGGATCCCATCAACTGGTTCTGGTTGAGGATGGTCGCAAGTGGATTGAAAGTATTCAAATTCATGCTGTATAAACTAAAGCACGTAACCATACATTCAATGAAAGAATATAAATGACATTAGGGTTTAGTATTCTACCAAATTCGTGTGGGAATCCTCATAAGCACTGAATTTAGAATACATCGGAATCCCAATCCCTTAGGGCATGCCTCCTAGGGGAGTGCGAATGTCCTTGGATTGGTGCGGATCAAAGTTCGTCAAAATTAGAATTAAGACTAACTATCCATGATCCCCATTATTCATTATCATCTAGGTATCTCATACCAAATAATGTATGACTCCCGATTAGCTTTGGTTTCTAAAATACATGAGGCAAATCCTAGGGGATACTACATCCTTATTTTAGTTAAGTGTGACCCACCAACTAGCATTGCATGACAACCGTTGTGAGCAGCTCCTCCTAGGGGAGTAAGCTCCCACCCCGTCTCACCAACACTATCTATAGGAGATTCATATCTAGTAACCAGATGTCGCGACCCCGAACCAAGATCCAAGGATTAAGGCCCGGGCCCGCGACGGTGATTACATATTGATTTGCTTTTCCCACAGGTTACTGCGGTGAGGATCCCAAGACACGCGGATTTAACTCACATGTACAAATATGCGGAAGCGCGTAGCAAGAACATATTCCATCATGCTACAAACATTTTAAGAATCTCACAAATAGGATCACATGGAGACGTAATATCAGAAAGAGATTCATAATATGGCATTTCTATCATTGTTAAAGTTTTCAAAATAACAAGATGAATTAAGTTAACACATCTACAAAAATAAGAGGCCAACAAAGGCCAATACATCTAAAGTTTCCCAAAAGTATCCCAAAACTAGGTGAAATGAATATTAAGACCCCATCTGACGTCTAGATGACGTCATCGGGCTGCCACTCTCATGCTGGGGTTGGCTCAACAGCCTCCTCTGGGCACTCCTCCTCAAAGGTAACACCTCCTGCACCTGGGCACCAAAATAACAAGCATCAAACACGACGGTTTGGCAAATAATCAGTTTAGGAATAAATATGAAAATAATATTAAAATAGTTTGATAAGATTGAAATAGTTCAAGATTAGATATACATGTCGAATATACGAAACTAGCATAAATACTGATGATATCATGAAAAGGTAAATTCACATTGAGCTCATCCTTTCTCTATCATAAAAATGACAAGAGTAAGCACACACGATATCACGACACGCTAATCACGATCCCACGCTACACAAGGTAAACGGGGAGGCCGGCCGCGGAACCGGGAACACGCACGATGTGTATACAATACACGACTAGTCTGCAGACAGTCCACAAGTTTAAGGACCCCCGGACAGTGGATCAAATCGAAGGGGCAGTCCAAGCTCAGTGATATTTACTTGAATCATGAATGCACAAACACGATAAAATACTTATCAAACTTATTGAATTTTTAGGGAAGTCACTTGTCAAAACGAAACAAGGCATGGCTAACAAAATGGCATAATATATATATGCATAACAAGCTTAGGAAGTGATCCCATTCTTTGTTCTAAAAACAATCTCAAATAAACTTATACTTGAAATTCAAAATAATACACGAATATATTTTGGATATCAAAACTAAGGTTCGAAAAGCAAGGTCTATCGAGCATGTGCTAAAAACTCCCATTGATTCCTGTGTATTTGAAATCCAATGTCGGAAGAATAGGAATGAAATTGCTGCCTCCGAAGTTAGGACACTTTTAAATTTCAAATGCACAACATTCGAATAGAAGTCTCTTAACATAATCTAAAGTTTTCAATCCTCACGAAACCATGAAAGCATGTAAATCAATCCAAGAATCAATTCAGGCCCCAAAAATTAGTGTAAAAACATAAAATAGGCCTAAAAAATGAAAGGGGCAGAAACTGGGCCCGCTCGAGCGGGCATGGGTCCGCTCGAGCGGATCTCCCAAAAGGTGGTCTCGCTAGAGCGAGCCTGCTCTCTGCCTGGCCCGCCTGGAAGTGCATTTCTGCACTGTTTTGGGGCTCCTTTTGCACTTCTTTGAATCTTTTCTATCCTCCTTCACTAACAAGCATTCTAAAACATTCAAAATTGATTTGATTCTTGTCCAACCATTATTCATTCTTCACTAAACTAAAACATCACATTTCATTTACAAAATCAACATGGAAATCAAAATTTAAACATGAGAAGGATACAAAAATCTGAGTTGAGCTCTTTCCAATGAGATGTCACTAGTAAAAGAAAAGAACTTCTCATATCAATCTAATAAAAATCAAGTCCAAGATGAGCATAAATTTGAAGAACATGAATATGACATAAATTAAGAGTTTGAGCAATAAAATCATGCATTTCCACAAATGAAAAATAGTCCATAATTCCCATACACATAGAACCTATAGAGATTACTTGCCTTAGCCTCAATGCCAAGCAAAACTTCACACAAATCCAATCAAGGAAGAGGTCCATGAAATCTACACAAAACCCCCAAAATAGAACATACAAAAATCATATTTTTGGTCACCATAAATCCCCATTTCGAAAATGGGTTTGATAGTATGAAAAACAAGCTCTATGTGAGCTAAAAGAACAATAATGAAAAGATGGGTTCAAGCTCTAACCTTTTGCTAATCAAACAAGGAGAAGAGAGCTAGAAGATGATGAATAGTAGCAGGGATTTGTCCCAAAAAGTGTCCAGCTGAAGCTCAAGAAGAGAGGAAGAGAATGACGGAGTCGGATTGAGATTTGGAGCCTCCTAGCTAGATCAATCCCATGGAAGAAGACTAAGGAGAAAACTTTTTCTCTCTTTGCTCTAGGGTTAGAAAAGTTGCAGGAATTTGGTAAAGGTGAAAGAGAGAATAAGAGAGTATTGACAGCTTTTGAAAGTGGGTCCCTTTCAGCTGAAACTTGAAACGATTAAAACATGGTCTTGTGGACCTTGGATGAGATCGACGAAGAAGAACAAAACGATCATCAAAATAACTAATTTCAGAAAAGTATAATCTTGACATGGTTTTGAGATTTCGAAATTTGTGCCCAGATTTGGCATGAATAGTCAGATTTACCCTTTTGGGCCAAAACTTGAGTTTCTGGGTCTCAAACACCAATGGGCTATAAACGAAAGTTGTAACAAATAATAAAATCATTCATATGACATAAAAACCACAATCAAAATCACAAAAATTGGAATGAACACCCCTTTCACGCGTGCACTCAGGGCGTCCCTGAGTGTGACTAACTAATCTTAAACGATCTCACAGTTTCCAAAACTAAACTAAGACTAAATCTAATCATATTCTCACCCAACTAATACTAAAACTCACTTAAGGCTAAACACTCACTTAATTATTACTAATCGAGTTGGTCCGGGTCGGGTCTAACACCAGACAAGTAAAAACCCTCCGAAGGAACGGCCACACTCTTGGTGGCGCGAGGCTAATACTTTCCTTACAATGGACCTATGGTGGAAACCATTGGGATTTCTCAATTTAAATGCCCCGCTCCCACTTAATATTTTGAATTGAGGATTTCCTTTTAAGGTATTAGGCCCCCCCCCCCCCCCCACACACACATATATATATATATGAATCATCAAATCATCTCATGATTTGATCCAAGATTGATTCCAAGTCAAGTTATTTTAAGGAAACTCCAGTTTCTTAAATTAGTGTTACCAATGTGTCCATCTCATGGGTCATCAACACTAATTAGAACTCTTTTCAAAAATTAATTTGATTTGACCAATTTTAGTAACTTGCTACGTTTAAATCAGATTTGGAAACATTCTAAATCAAACATTCAACCATAAATAGAAAATGCTAAAATTAGAAACTAGTCCTCTCCTCCACATGGCCCAAGCGGAATAGACTTCTTGGACTTCTAGACTTTCCAAAAATTTGGAATTCCTCAAACACTTTGGGAAACTCTAAAACACCTTTGGTAATCTTCAAACTCTTTGATTAGGAGTCCAGCTTCACTTTCCTTCTTCGTCTCAGACATTGCCAGAATTTACAAATTTAGAAAATTACATAAATTCATATGTCTCTACGATGAGACTTACATGATAATTTATTAATGGAAATAAAAGGCTCATAGGGAATTTCACCATGCCTTGCCCTAAACTGGGAAACCAAGGAAACCATGATGCCCTTTACAACTTGCCAAAAATAAATATTCATCCATAAAGAAAGTAAAAGACTTGTGGGCTATATGGAGGGAACATGATAACCTGCATGTTAGTATCTCATACTAGCAAAGTAATTCACAAAATCGGGTTACCAAACAACAATGGAATGATAAGATGCCAAAAATTGCCACTACTATAATTCATGCGCTACGCAGAGGGGGTCCGGGGGTGTCCCCCGGCGGGGGTTGAGCTGCCCGGTCAGCTTGCGGGGGCCCAGGGGGCAGCGCCCTCCAAACAAAAACAAAAACTGCGATCTGCTGTGTCAGTATCTTATCGGTCGACCGACCTGAGTGTCTTCGGTCGACCGACCTGACGGAAATCTGCAGGTTGAGTTTTTCTATTTCGTGTCCAAACATCTCTAGAACTCTTCTGAAGACTCCCAATGACTTCTGATAAATAAAGAAATTAATCAATTTATTATATCATCTACTGGATTGAGTCCATAAAACTAACAGAAGAACCCTAAAATCAATCTTCATAAATCTCAAGGGAAAACTCTTGCATGTGTGATGAAAACACTCCAAATAAAGAGGAAAACAAAGATTTCAAGATTGGAAAGCCATTGCTAACCTTGAAGAGCTCAAACAATGAAGAGAAGCTTGAAAGAAAGCCTTGCCCTAGCTCAAATCCTTTGAAAATGGGTTCTATGAGAAGCTTGAATGATTAGGAAGAAGTCTAGGAGATCAAATCTTCAAGAAATCTCTAAGAGATGAGTGTTCCAGAGGAGAGAGAGTGCTGGGAGAGAGGAAAAACCCTTGGCTCCAAAACGTTGCAGGAAGAGGATAGAATGAAGGAGAAGAGAACTCTTCCTCTTAAAAGATGGGTTTGTGGGTCCCAATCTTCACAAGGCTAAAAATGGTATTTGCGGGCCCCGAATGGAAACGACAAAGAATACAAAACTGATCAACAAAATTTCTACTTTCCAAAAAGTATATTTTTGTCAATTTCTGAAATTTTTGAAATTTGGGTACAGATTTTGTGTGAAAGGTCAATTTTGCCCTTTTTCTCGAAAAACGTGATTTCTGATCATTAGATCCAAAAGGTCAAAACATAAAAATTGATAATCTAAGTGAAATGAGTCAAAATAAATGAAAGTTGGGATTTTATAGAAATCAGGGTTAAACTCCCAAGTTCACACACAACACACGGGCGCCCCGGCCCGCGTCAAACCTAAGTCAACAACTCTCGAAAATTCCGAAAGCTATTCCAACATTCTAATCTAGCTTAAACAAAATAAGCTAATCGTCCACTAAACCCCACTTATCAACTAATCACGGTTAAAATATAATTAAATATTCCAAACCTGGGTCGGGGTCTGACAATATTTACTACAAAATGTAAGTTTTGTATGAATATAACTGAGTTTTATGAATTTTAATTTTTTTTAAATCAGTTTAATCAATGTATATTACTACACAGAGTTCAACTTTGTTAAACCTGCCACTCAATACCGTGGGAACTCACAAGTCGAGCCCATGTCAGACTATGCTGACTATCGAGAGAAGGATGGGGATGAAAATATCTCAATGAAACCCAAGTGTATGCAAACTTCAAATCTATTAGATCATCCCAGCCCCTTCATCTATGACTCTAGTTTAATACTTTTAAAAGGGTTTTTTCTTTTCTTTTTTTCTTTCAATCCAACAACGTCCGCACTCCATTCTCTTAAACCTTGCGGTTCTTCTAGGACAGCCGGAGTTTTCTTCTTATTGGTAAATGGCTCATCACCTACAGCAATTGGAAGTAGGTGGGCCTCATGGATAGGTTTTTCAAAACTTTTGACCCACTTGAAGCAAGGATCAAGTATCCATAAGGCCAAAAACTCAATCCAAGATCCAAAACCTCTTTCTCATGAATCATGATCAGAAGATACACTATCTAGAAGATAGAAAATAGCAGCAACAAGCAACCACGAAAATCTACAGAATAGATGATGTAGATCTAACCTTGGGAGCCCGGTTGTGCTCTAATGGAGAAGTTGATCACTTGGCTTGTTGATGAACTCTTTCACAAGAACAAAAAGGATCTCCAATACCTCGTAGTCTTCCACGCTATGACCCTCTATCAGATTACTTCACAAGGAGAATGGAGGAATCTCCAAAAGAAGAAATTCCTAGAATCTCCAGAGGAGAAAAGAGGAAGAGGAGACAGGGGCTTGGGCGTGTGCAAATTGATTATGGACGTCTAGCCCTCTCTTCTCTTATATAGCTTTAGAGCACCTCTTCTTCTATTATAATTAGAAGTCTCAGTTCTATTATAAGCATGTATCATTCTCCTCCTTCCCTTAAGAGTTCAAATAGGATTAGAAACAATCTCTTATTAGGGTTAGCGTGGGGATCACTAGAGATTCCTTAGAAGTTGGCTCCAACTGGGATATCCGGACCCCACATCTCATGTGCAATCTGGACCTACAATTAATTAAAAATAACTCTACTAAATAAATGCAATTAAACTCCATTCTTAGGAATAAATTATAAGAAGACCATAATCTTCCCTATTACTATAAGTAGGCCCCTCCATCAGTTATATCCACGGATCAATTAGATTAAACCTGTCCACTTAAATTAGATCCATATCTTATTATACTTGTGACCCAATTAATCACAGTGATCATCAGTACCATCCAATTAACTCTTAATTGAGAAGGGTACATACTTACCAATGATAACTCCATTAATTGGCACAAGGGGATATATCTATATGAGGATAGATTTCATCTTGATAATTATGTGTTCCCACAACCCTACTACCACGTATCCAAGACACCGAGGTGTTGACCTACAATTGGCCTCACTCATTGGTGATTCAAAGCAAATGCATAGCAAGAACTTGAGTTCATTAATATCTCAGGATTAAGAGCCTATTGCTAGGGAATTATGAGAGCAGTCCTTAAATCAAAGAAGATTTTCATAAGGTGCAAGTACATATGATGTACCAGCACAATAATCCAGAGTTTTATACTCTGATGATTGAGACAAATCTTACTATCTCATAGTGATCATAATGCAGCAACCTTGTCAGAGGAGATGCCCAATCTCATCACTGGTTGTGAATCAATTCAAGTATAGGAATTGTGATATATGTCTCTTGTATGTAAATCTCATCCACACACATGGATTACATCTAATATACTTTTGGGCTCTGGTTCATCTTATGAACCATCATGTCATATCGTATTGGTTATGTGCAAACATGGAATAAAATACCATTCATGTCATGAAATAAAAGCTATTCATCACATGAATAAAACATGATTATATTAATTAAGAAATAAATCAATTTATTTACATCATCAACTGGATTGAGACCATATAATCTAACAACAACATCAAGTGTTGTATCAGACAAATGTCTGGCAAGGTAGTTAACATAAATAAAATACGATATGTACATCAATATTATATATATAATGACAGCAACCCACTTCATGGGAGAGCGACACGTGGCGCATCCAAGAATTTTTCGTAATGTAACATTCTGGAATTTCGAGAATCATACATTTTATACCCTTCCATAGAACTCAAATAGAGTTACCCAGATCTCCTCTTATTTTGGTTCAACTAACCTTATCTCCTAATTTAACTCTACTTATGAACCTATCCAAAAAATTTCCCTCTTTCCTCTCATACCTCTCAAATGAACTCTCATAATACCCTTCCCCTATTAATTAGGTAATACGTATTGAATATGATACGAGTTTTCATAGTCATATTACCCATCCCCTATTAACTTTATATCAAATGTAGGATTTTCCTAAAAAATTCTTTCTTTTAAATTGAAAATCGCCAAGATGATACAGTTGTTAATTTGGGTACACATTATTAATTGAGGAACGACATGGTATCTTGATGGATTGTTTCAATTTGGGTGAGGGGTTTTCACGTAGGTGGGCTTTTTTTCCTTCTATTCAATTTTCCATCTTTGCTTTGTTCTCCTTTTTTGACCCAGATGGGTTTAGATTTTGATGTGTAATATTAAATAATTTTAAATTTAATGCTTAGATATAGTGTAAATTTATTATGATAAAAACTAACATTGATTAATGTCTTTATTATTGTCAAAACAGTGCCACATGAGCATTGGTGTTTTTAGATGCTTGGAAAGCATGGATGGTCATGTGTTCAATCATCCATTAGATGGGTTGCAATGGACTATCAATTTTTTTCCCGAAAGCATAACTATCATCAAGAGCTTGGATCTCCTACAGTCGTATCTTCATTCTCTTATGTTTTCTTTCTTTTGGGTGACTATGTGAAAGAAAGAAAGAAAGCCATTTTATAAAGCAGTGAATTTTTATTCTTAACTTTTATTCTTTTTTGTTTTTTTAGAAAAATGACTATATTAAGAAGAAAAGCTATACAATATAAGGGAAGTATACTGTAACAAAAGATGCATGAAGCCTAGACCCAAACAAAATTAAGGGTCCCACCCCATATCAAAAGACTACAAACAAGAAAAGAAAAAAGGGAAAAAACTACAGGGGATACACTATAACTCGCTACACATTACGAGATGCCCCTTCTTGGCTAGGAGATCGGCTTCTGAGTTAGCACTTCAACCAATATGGGAAAAGGCCACCTGAATACTAACGAAAGGGTTTAATAATGATGGAAGGAAGGTAGGAAGCCATTGAAACACTTTAGAAGAGTTTTGGAGTTGAATGGACAAGAACAGAAAACCCAAATTTCTGATCTTCGTCAGTCCGGTCGACCGGGTGACTGCAGGTCGGTCGACCGAGGACACTGTTACAGCAAGCTTCAGATTTTGTTTTTTCAGTTTCGGGTCTTCTTTTGAGTCCTGTTTTTCCAGCATTGTTTGGCATGCCTTGTTTTGTGTTTTGTATCGTTGTATGAGATAATAACATGCAGGTTATCTTGTCCTCTCCATGTGGCCCACAAGTCTTTTACTTTCTTTTATGGTTGTTGATTTATTTGAGGCTAAGTGTAAAGGGCATCATGGTTTCCTTGGTTTCCCGTTAAAGGGTAAGGCATGGTGAATTTCCCTATAGCCCTTTTTATTTCCATTATTAGATTACCATGTAAGTCTCATCGTCGAGACATAGGAATTCATGTAATTTTATATTCTTAGCGGGAGACGAAGAAGGAAAGTGAAGTTGGACTCCTAATCAAAGAGTTTTAAGATTACCAAAAGTGTTTTGGAGATGCCCAAAGAGTTTGAGGAATCCCAAAGTTTGGAAAGTCTAGTAGTCCAAGAAGTTTATTCCGCTTGGGCCATGTGGAGGAGATGACTAGTTTCTATTTTTAGCATTTTCTATTTATGGATGAATGCTTTTATAGAATGTTTCCAAATCTGATCCAAACATAGTAGTTACCAAAATTGGTCAAATCAAATTAATTTATTGGAAAGAGCTCTTCTAATTAGTGTCGGTGGACTCATGAGATGGACCCATTGGTAACACTAATCTTAGAAACTGGACTTTCCTTAAATATAACTTGACTTGGAACCAATCATTGGTCATATCATGAGATGATTTGATATTTATATATGTGGGCCCTAATACCTTAAAAGGAAATCATCAATTCTAAAATATTAAGTTGGAGCGGGGCATTTAAATTGAGATATCCTCATGGTTTTCCACTATAGGTTCATTGTAAGGAAAGTATTAGCCTCGCGCCATCTTTAGAATGGACGTTTCCCATGGAGGGCTTTTATTTGTCTGGTTACTAGATATGGATCTCCTTAGGGTAGTGTTGGTGAGACGTGATGGGGGCCACTCCCCAAGGAGGAGCTGCCCAAAATGGTTGTCACGCAATACTAATTGGTGGATCACACTTAACTAAAATAGTGATGTAGTATCTCCAAGGATTTGCCTCATGTATTTTAGATACCAAAGATAATCCGAGTCATACATTATTTGGTATGAGATACCTAGATGACAATGAATGATGGGGATCATGGATAGTTAGTCTTAATCCTAATTTTGACCAACTTTGATCCGCACCAATCTAAGTAGCATTCGCACTTCCCAAGAGGCATGCCCTAAAGGATTGGAATTCTGATGTATTTCTAAATTTAGTGGTTATGAGGATTCCCATATGAATTTGGTAGAATACTAAACCGTAATGTCATATTTTTTTTAATTGAATGTATGGTTATGTGCTACAGCTTTTCAAGCATGAATTCGAATACTTTCAATCCACATGCAACCATCCTCAACTAGAATAAGTTGGTGGGATCCAACTACATAGACTGGAAAAGGAACCTGGATATTGTCCTGACTGCTTCAGAATACATATATGTCCTTACCATTGCCCCCCCCCTTGAAGAGCCTGTGCCAGATGCACCACAGGACCAGATAGACCTTTACGCTAAATGGACCATAGACGATGTGATGGCCAGATGTTATATACATGCATCTATGTCTAGTGTTTTACAACACCAACATCAATCATATAAGACTGCATATGATACAATATTGAACTTAAATGAGATGTTTGCGAACCAGGACAGGCCTGCTAGGTAGGCTGCTACGAGGGTGCTTATAAGCACCAAGATGGCTTCCTCTTCAATAGAAGAACCCGTGTGAGTGGGAGGGGATTGATTCATTCATTCATCAGATACGTCTTCTTCCATGATTCGTTTCAAGTAAACTCTAATTAGTTATCAAAAGGCCTACTTTACAAAGGGAACGTCGTTTCCCGGGAACCGACGTTGGTTGGTTTGTTCAAACAAGCAGCGTGATTGGGGGGGGGGGGCGTGTTGCTTCACAAGGTAGTTAGTTTGTTCACACAGGCATGATAGTACTCAACTGCTACAAACTAGTAAGGATTGTGCCTGCCATCAAATTCGTGCCGCATGGCGGGATTACTCTAGCCTCTAGGAAGCCATGGTTCGAGGATGGTGGTTGGTATTTTCTCGGTGGGTGTGCAGTTTTTCTCTTCGTTGTTGTGTCTCAATGGTGGATCTGAGTGCAAATCGTCTATCGGAGTCCCTATGTGGAGTGTTGTGCACAGCACTTGATCTGGAAGAAGAAGAAGCAAAGTGTGGATGCTCGAACAAGATGGAGGATCTGCAATACTCCCCGAGTTCTGCGCCGACGGTTCGTGATGATAGCGCATGATTCAAACCATTGATTCGGGTGAAGATTGCCTTTCCTATAACAGAAGAAAGATTGGTCCGCTATCTCCCTATGGCTTTCTAAGAAGCTAGACCCAATAACCAATAATCAGCCCTTAGTTGCCCATCTCTTTCTTTCTTTCTTTAGGTATCTTCCGAGTCTTCTTTATACGAGTTGGGTGTGTTAAGCATATAAATAGGGTTCTTCCCTTCTATCAAAATACGATAGAATGGATTGGAAGTAGCCCTTTCTCTTTTGATAGCTAGTCTCTTTTTGCCCGAGTTAATTACACCTAACTAGAAGATTGAACCTCTGGAAAGCGCCTAGCTTTCTTTCCAACCCTCGGATTCAACTACTTTATACATACTATTCCGTCTGGTTTTTGGTTCCTAGTCCTATTTTATTAGTAGCCATGATTGGGGCTATAGTACTGACTATGCATAGGACTACTAAGGTGAAAAGACAGGATGCATTCCAACAAAAAGCTATTGATTCTAGGAGGACTATAATTCCCATTCATTATGTAGGAGATCAGGTGGAGGTGGATGTAGTAGTTGATGGGTCAGGCAGATTGGAGGAGCAAGCGGTTGAGGAGAGTGAGCATGAGTGCAGGGAGGTGAGAATGGGTAAGAGATCCAGATGGAGGAAAACCCATGGCTATCGATGAATCTTAACATCTTATCATGGAATGAGAGAGGTCTGGGGACAAGGGATAGGAGATTTGTGGTAAAGAGTTTAGTAAAGAAATGGGAGGCTTCCATTGTTATCCTTAAGGAAACCAAGCTTGACTCGTTTGACAGATCGATTGTCGCGGACCTATGGGGTAGTAGGGGGTATTGAGATTCTGTGGAAAAAAAGATCATGGATGTCAAAGAGGTTCAATGAAGAACACCAGTACAGGACCACATGCTGAAAATGATGGACTCATTGAATGAGTTAGATGTACTGGGTGTTGCGATTGATGCAGAATCATAGATCGACATAATCCTCGAGTCGCTGCCAGATTCATTCAACCATTTTAAGATCAATTATAAAATGAACAATATGAATTTGACCATAACTGAGCTGTCTAGCTAGCTGGTAGCGATTGAGGGGATCATAAAGAAAAAGCCAACTGCCCTGATGACATAAAAGTTATTTGCTAGGTCCAAGTCGAAAGGCAAGAAGAAATCAGTCCCCAAGGGTGCTAAGGAAGAGAATGGTACTACTGGTGGTGTGGCAAAGGCTAAGGGTATAGGAACCAATGGAAGATGTTTCCACTGTGGTATGACAGGACATTGGAAGGGGAATTGTCCTGATTTCCTATTTAAGAAAAAGATCTCAGGTATGATTAAGTCATTTGTTTCTGAAGTTAGTTTTGCAACTGGTACTTCAAAATCCTGGTGTGTTGACTCCGTTGCAACTAATCATATCTATAATTCATTGCAGGGGTTCCTGGGAAACAAGGAGGCTTGGTGACAGGGAGATCATTGTCAACCTAGGATCTGATGCTAAGGTGGAAGCAGTTACAATGGGAGTTATTACTTTACTATTTTCAGATAATAAATTGATTTTGTCAGATACTCTTTATGTACCTTTTTTAAGACGGAATTTAGTTTCAGTTTCTAGTTTGGTGAATAAAAGTTATTCTATTACTTTTGGTACTGAAGTTGTCATAAAGAGGAATGATACTTTTATATGTTTTGACAAGGTAATCAATGGCCTTTATTTATTAACTCCCAGAATGTATGAGATAGATGATACCGAAATGAATAATAGACCATCATTAAAGAGGAAGTCACCTTCATCTAATCCAACAACTTTGGCACCTGAGGCTAGGTCATTTAAACCTAAACAGAATTGACAGGCTAGTGAAAGATGGTATCTTGCCTTCATTGGTGATAGAAACAATGCCTGTCTGTGAGTCCTGACTGGAAGGCAAAATGACCAAACGACCTTTTTCATCTAAATGCAATAGGGCCAAAGATTTATTGGAGTTCCTGTATACTGATGTGTGTGAACCCATAAATGTTAGAGCGAGAGGAGGATACGAGTACTTTATCACTTGCACCACTGTTTACTCAAGATATGGATACATATACCTTATGCACCGAAAGTCCGAGGCTTTTGAAAAGTTCAAAGAGTTTCGAGCGGAAGCGAAAAACCAATTAGGTGAAAGTATAAAAACTCTTCGATCAGATCAAGGAGGCAAATATCTCTCTGCTGATTTTATGGGATACTTATCAGAAAATGGGATTCTATCCCAGTTGTCTGCTCCTGGTATACCTCAACAGAATGGAGTAGCAGAAAGAAGGAACCAGACTCTTTTGGATATGATCAGTTCCATATTGAGTTTCTCAGGATTACCTATATTCTTTTGGGGATATGCTTTGGAAACTGCCACGTATATACTAAACCTCATTCCATCTAAGTCTGTACCTAACACTCCTCGGGAGTTGTGGGCCGGGCGAAAGCCTAGTCTACAACATTTACATATTTGGGGTTGTCTGACACACGTGCTGAAGGTTAAGACAGATAAGTTGGAATCGAAGTCGGAAGTATGCACTTTTATAGAATATCCCAAAGGAACTAAAGGTTGGTTATTTTATAATCCCAGAGAATAGAAAGTGCTTGTCAGCACCAATGTGGTTTTTCTAGAGGAAGATTATATAATTGACCGAAAATCTTTAAAAAATGTTATCTTGGAAGAAATTCAAGTGCGATTAATTCCAAATCCAAGTATGACCAAACTTGAAGAGAATCCGCCCATACCTGACCCGGTAGTTACACCAGTGCCTCATCGTAGTGGGAGAATTGTCAGGCCCCGTGACAGGTTCTCATTTTTGGAAGAGTCTTACGAGGCAATCTCGGAAGAACTGGAACAAGATTCTTGTAACTATGATGAAGCAATCAATGACATAGATTCGGAACGATGGCAAGATGCTATGAAAGCTGAGATATGGAGTCTATGTATTCCAACCAGGTCTGGACACTTGTGGACTTGCTTGCTAATATTAAACCTATTGGGTGCAAGTGGGTCTACAAGAGAAAGAGAGAACCAGATGGAAGAGTTGAGACCTTTAAGGCCAGGCTTGTTGCGAAAGGATATACTCCGAAAGAAGGTATCAATTATGAGGAAACCTTCTCACCGATAGCCATGCTCAAGTCCATCCGGATACTCTTATCCATTCCAGCTCATCTCGATTACGAGATTTGGCAAATGGATGTCAAGACGGCATTTTTCAACGGCCATCTTGAGGAAGACATCTATATGATGCAGCCAGATGTTTTTGTAGCTAATAACCAAGAGCAAAGAATTTGTAAGCTACAGAAGTCCATTTATGGACTGAAGCAGGCATTCCGGAGATGGAACATCCGTTTTGACCAGGTAATCAAGTCATTTGGTTTTTGTCAGAATTCGGATGAGTCATGTGTGTACATGAAAAATGAAGGAGGCAGGGTAGTATTTCTGATATTATACGTTGATGACATCCTTCTCCTAGGGAGTGACATAGTAATGTTGTCAATAGTAAATGTTTGGTTGGCTAAGACTTTTGATATGAAGGACTTGGGAGAAGCTAGTTACATCATGGGGATCAAACTCCATCGAGACTGAAAAAATAGGATGATAGGCTTATCCCAAGCTACGTACATAGATAAAGTACTGGTACGGTTTGATATGCACGATTTCAAGAAGGGTATCACACCTTTCAGGCATGGAATACACTTTTCCAAGGATCGGTGTCCCAAGACACCTAAGGAAAAGGAGCATATGAGAGCGATACCATATGCTTTGGCTGTTGGTAGCCTAATGTATGTTATGCTATGTACTAGACTGGATATCTGTTCTGCAGTAGGCCTAGTCAGCAGATATCAGTCTAACTCAGGTCCTAACCATTGGACCGCAGTAAAATGTGTTCTCAAATACTTGAGAAGGACTAGAGATTACATGTTGATTTACGGCAGTGATGAGTTGATTCCAGTCGGATATACAGATTCTGACTTCATGTCAGATAAGGATTATAGGAAAACAACTTCTGTATATGTGTTTATGCTTGGTGGCAGAGCTATCACCTGGAGGAGTATTAAATAGGAATGTACCGCCAATTCCACCTTGGAGGCTGAATACGTAGCGGCTTGTAAAGCAGCTAAGGATGCATGGCTCAAAAGATTCCTTCTGGAACTTGGAGTGGTACCTTCGGCGTGACAGCCGCTCACAGTTTATTGTGACAGCAGAGGGGCAGTTGCACAGTCCAAGGAACCTAGGAGCCATAAGAGCAAAAAACATGTACAGAGGAAGTATCACTTGATCAGAGAGATTGTGCAGAGAGGTGATATTGCAATCACCAAGATTGCCTCTTCAGACAATCTGGCAAATCCCTTTACTAAGCCGTTGACCACCAAAGTCTTTGAGCAGCATGTAGACGGAATGGGCATGAGATGCAACCCTGACTGGCATTGAGCCAAAGTAGGAGATTGTTAGTTTATGTGGTCTCAATCTAGTATATGATGTAATAAATTGATTAATTTCTTTATTTATCAATATAATCATGCTTTCCTTTCATGAGATGAATGGTGATTTATTACTTTTTGCACATAACCAATATGTATGACATGATGGTTCATGAGATGAACCGGAGTCCATAAGTATATTAGATGTAATACATGTGTATGGATGAGATCCACATACAGGAGACATGTGTCGCAAATCTTATAGTTAAATATCTTCACAACCAGTGATGAGATTGGGCAAATCATCTGACAATGTTGCAACATTTTGATCACTATAAGATAGTGTGATTTGTCTCGATCATTAGAATGTAAGATTCTGGACCATAGTACCTGGTACATTGGATGTATTGAAAGACCATGAGAAGCACCTTATAAATATTGTCCTTACTTTAAGGTCTGCTCTCATAATTCCCTAGCAATAGGCTCATAATCCTGAAACATTAATGAACTCAAGTCTCTATCTATTCATTTGCTTTGAGTAACCAATGAGCGAGGCCAATTGTATGTCAACACCTCGGTGTCTTGGGTACGTGGTAGTAGGACTGTGGGAACATTCAATGGTCAAGATGGAAACTATCCTTATTATTTCCTTATGTCAATTAATGAATTTATCACTGGTAGGTGCACACCCATCCCAATTAAGAGTTAATTGGATAGGTACCGATGGTCACTATAATTAATGGGGCTCAAGGATAATAAGATATGGATCTAATTTGGAGGACGGGTCCAATTGATCCATGGATATAGATGGAGGGGCCTACTTGTAGTCGTAGGGAAGTTTAGGGTCTTATTTGTAACTTATTCCTAATACTGGAGTACAATTGCATTTATATAGTGAAATTATTTACAATTAATTGTGGGCCCGGATTGCATATGAGATACGGATCGCGGTATCCTAGTTGGAGCCAGCTTTCTATGGAATCCCTAGTGGTTCCCACCCTAGCCCAAGTTATTAGAAAGTTACTAATTCTACTTGAACTCTAAAAGGAAGGAATTAGAAAGTTACTATTTTTATTTGAAGTGAGACTTCTAATAGTAGTAATAGAAAGTTACTAATTGTTATGGAAGTAAAACTTCTATTTCTATTAGTAAAGAAGAGATTGCTTTGGGCTATATAAAAAGAGGAGAGGGGCTGGGACGTCCATGTTAGAGTTTTTATTTTGTTGCAATTTGATAGGTTGCATTCATTTTCATAGGCTTGACCTCTTATTCATTCATGTTCTTAATCTTAGGATCATCATGCATATTTCACAGTCATAATCTTTTATTTTTACATGATATGCATGGTTTTCAAAATCTTTATGTCTCTTGAGTTTTTGAAGCTTTCAACTCAGATTTTATATATTTCATTTCAGAGCTTTCAAATTGTTTTCTCTCAAAAATCCTTCAGAGCTTCAGAACTTCTAACTGAATAGCTTATCGGTCACCTGTCCATCAGGTGTCGGCTAACCGACATGTGAACCGAGCTCAACCGAGATTCTGTTGATTCCATTTCCAGAGAGCTACATTTTTTAAATATTTTCTTGTCGGTCAGGCTGTCGGTTAAGGATCGGTTAACCGATTGTGGTTCATGTCACACCCCGAAACCGGGCCCTGCAGCGATCCGATCTCGGGATGCGAAATTTTGGAATAAATTTGAAACTTTTGTTATATTTCCCAAGATCCACGTGAATGAGGATAATCAAATTCCATCACGATCAGAGTATATTTTCGCGGAAGCTAAACATGGTGTTACGACTCGGAATCCGTGGCCATCGGGTTCCGTGTCGCACGCAACCAATATCATAAAACCATCACATAAGCAGACTGACACAAATCATAATCCAAAGAACACTGAGCTGGTAGTAACAAGACTATTTATTTCCCACATATTCAAATTACAATTAACAAGTGTCTTAATTACAAACCCAATGAAAAAGGCTAACAAAGCCATACAAATAAACCACTAAGTGACATACTACCCCAAGTGATATTACGAGCTCCGGTGCCAAACTTGACATCTAGATGATATCAATGGGCAGCCTCTCACGTCAGACCGGCGGCTCCACCGCCTCCTCCGATCAAACACCTAAAAACAGAAAGAGAGGAAACTGGCACCAAACAAACAAGGTCAGACACGACGGTCTGGCAAGTAAATAAATAAGTAATATGAAACAAAATGACATACATAAAACCTTATGGAATCATTGTAAAACCGATTAAAGAGTCTAAACAATTATAGCAGTAAATCATAATAAATGATCAAAAGACCGAACATAAATATCAAAGCAAATAAATGAACAGTCTCTGAAGTATGAATGTCTTGAAAAGATAGTAGCCTGCATAAAACATTTAATAATTGGAAATACATTTAAAATCCTGAATAATCGAGAGACAATACGATGAAAGATCGATATCATAAACATTAACAAATTCCAAGAATATAATGAGTATAAACAAATAAGAATCATAGAACAGATAAAACATTGGCAACCACACATAGCCATATTCTCCTATTACCGAAGTAACAAGAGCAGACAGAACCGTAGCCACTACACGTGGGACCGAAAATAGAATCAGAACTGTAGCCATACAAATGGGACCGGCATATCAAAATCAGAACCGTAGCCACTACACGTGGGACCGGCAGATAAAAACCGTTGCCATGGTCGGTACAGACAGAATCCAAGCTGCAGCTGGCGGACAAATTAAAGATCCCAAGCCGAGTGATCAGCCCGACAAGGTGACCTAAGCCTAGTGGTGCCTTTAGTTTTCGAAACCCAAACCGATACAACTCAAACCATAATAATCCCTTCGGCTCATGGTCTCACACTACAAAGCTCTGGCCCCATCTTGCCTCGAGGTTTTGTTTTTGAAATCATAGTCTCTTTGGCTCATGGGCTCGCACTACAAAGCTCTGGCCCCGTCTTGCCTCGAGGTTTTATTTTCAAAATACTAGTCTTATCGATGAAATCCCGAATGTGGCGAACCACTCCAATCTTCTTTCAAATCGATTCGGAGAAACATACAAATTTTCCAAGGTAACCGCGATTCAGATCTGAAACTTCTCAAAAAGAGACTACTATGGCTGATGCAAAGCATGACAGATTTTAAAAAATCTGATTTCTGCACTATGCAGCGGAAATCGGCCATAAAGAATCGCATAGAAACTCCATTAAATCATGATCAACATGTGTCTAATTAATAGAGATGATAGAAGACTAATACCTCGAAGATTTGTAGACTTCAAATCTCTGAAAAATAGATCCAAAGGCCCGAACTCAGACTTGCAATCAGCAAACAAGTTGCTGGAATTTTCTGCACTAGTATTGCCTTTGATCTTCTCCTCTATCTCACTTCCAAATCTGATTGGCTAAGATGGTGGGATCTTAATCTAGGAAACAAGAACTATTTCTCCAAGGGAAAATCTCAGACCTTAAGCTCTCAACTATCAAGAAGAGAACCTCCAAAGGGCTGGGCGTGTGGCTCTCCTAGTGTCTCACAAAGTGTTGGACGTCCATGGGGATGCTTGGTTTCTTTTATAGAAACTTTGGGATAGCTTTCCCACAAAGTTATCTCTTCTAATTCTCATTGATGTCCAAAAAGGAAAGACTTATTTCCTTTAAGAAACACTCTAAGAAACGGAAACCAAAAGGAACTTTCCATACAATTAGTAATCCTAGTTGTAGAACACTTACTAATTTTAAGTTCCTAATCCAAAAAGGAAACCTTCTCATAAGAATACTAATCCAAAGAGGAGTCCAACTTTCCAAGTAGAGAGTCCTACTCAAAGTTGGAAACCTTACCCATGGAAATCTTATTATGGACGTCCCTTATGATAATGCACACCATGGCCCACATACAATTTATCTAGAGTTAAATTCATGTATGCCTTCAAAGGCCTATTTGAATTTAAACTCAAAATTATTTTTCTACTAAAATAATTCATCCTTATGTTATCTAAACATTTTAGGAAACCATGCCAATCTTGGTAAGTGACTAGAGAAGGGACCAAAAGACATATTTGCCATTGGCTCCCAAAATGACCAAATGTCCATGCTAAACCCATAGCAACATTAAGACCATTTTAACCTTAACTCATTCCACTAAAGAGTTATGGTTGAACTCCAAGGACAAATATATAATATAATAAGCTCGTCATAAAATGACGGTTGTCTTCGACCTACTAAGTGTAATGACCTGAATGCCCCTCTATGTAACATCCATAATCGAGTCAGGTTATCTCATGTACTATCAACCTTCCCGATTACATCTAAACCTTAGAACTTCATATCCTTAACATAATCATCATTCGAATATCATTCTCTTGATCCAGGGAGCGACCCACAAGTTCAATATCCATATGGAACATCCATAAACTAAGATCTTAGATTTTGATGATTAATCGGATAATTCTAAGGGGACGATTATTCCATCATCTGATGGCATAGATTCTATATTGCATCTGCACGTCCCAACTGATCAAGTCCGAGTACCCAAAACACAGAGCTGTTGACCCATGAAAAGAATCTCACCTATAGTGAATTAAAGCACAAGAACTTGACTTCGTCAGTTCATCCACAAATGCATAAGATTAAGAGCACCGGTTACTCAGTAGCATGAGGTGACTTGATCTCTTTTCTGTGATAGTACTATTTTAGAGATCACACCTACCATGGTCTTGTTCAATGCATGACACATGCACTAATGAGATAGATCCGGGAAAGCCCTCCCATGACTTAGGTAAGTCACCCTGAATACAGGAGTGTCACGCCCCGAAACCGGGCCCTGCAGTGATCCGACCTCGGGGTGCGAAATTTTGGGATAATTTGAAACTTTTGTTATGTTTCCCAAGATCCGCGTGAATGAGGATAAACAAATCCCATCACAATCAGAGTATATTTTTCGCGGAAGCTAAACATGGTGTTACGACCCGGAATCCGTGGCCATCGGGTTCCGTGTCGCACTCAACCAATATCATAAAGCCATCAAATAGGCAGACTGGCATAAATCATATATCAAAGCACACTGAGCTGGTAGTAACAAGACTAATTAATTCCCACATGTTCAGATTACAATTAACAAATGTCTTAATTACAAACCCAAAAGAAAAAGGCTGATAAAGCCATACAAAATATCCAACTAAATAGAAATACTACCCCAACATTTCAATACGAACTCTGGTGCCAAACTTGACATCTAGATGATATCAATGGGCAGCCTCTCACGTCAGACCGGCGGTCCCACCGCCTCCTCTGATCAAACACCTACAAGCAGAAAAGAAGAAACTGGCACCAAACAAAAAGGTTCAGACACGACGGTCTGGCAAGCAAATAAACAAGTAATATGAAACAAAAGAACATACATAAAACCAGACGAAATCCTCGTAAAACCGAATAAAGAGTCTAACCAATAATAACAATAAGTCACGATAAAATGATCGAAAGACCGAACATAAATATCAAAGCAATAAAAGGACAATCTCAGAAGTACGAATGTCTCGAAAGATAGTAGCCCGCATAAAACATTTAATGGTTGGAAATACCTTTCAAATCCTAAATAAAGGCAATAATACGATAAATGATCGACATCGTAAACATTAACCAAATCAAAGCATAAGGGTATAACCCACAAGAATCATGAAATAAAGTAATATACAGATAAAACCTTGGCGACCACAAATAGCTAAATCCTCCTATCACCGAAGTAATAAGAGCAGACAGAACGTAGCCACTGAACGTGGTACTAAAAATAGGATCAGAACCGTAGCCATACAAATGGGACCGGCAGATAAAACCGTTGCCATGGTCGGTACAGACAGAATCCAAGCTGCAGCTGGCGGACAAATTAAAGATCCCAAGCCGGGTGATCAGCCCGACAAGGTGACCTAAGCCTAGTGGTGCCTTTAGTTTTCAAAACTCAAACCGATACAAATCTAACATAATACTAATCCCTTTGGCTCAGGGGCTCACACCACATAGCTCTGGCCCCGTCTTGCCTCGGGGTTTTGTTTTCGGAATCATAGCCTCTTTGGCTCATGGGCTCGCACCACATAGCTCTGGCCCCGTCTTGCCTCGAGGTTTTTATTTTCAAATACTAGTGTTATCAAAACAATAGTCTTATCGAAGAAATCCCGAATGTGACAAACATACTCCAATCTCTTTTCAAATTGAATCGGAGAAAACATACGAATATCAATGGTAAACCGTTCAAATACGCATCAAGGTGATTTGTATAAAATCATACGGTCAATCCTTTCGAACGTGGAAAACCACATGATTTTATAACCAATCATCGATGCTATTTAAATTAGTTCACCAAAGAAAACAAATACAAATACATTTTTCTGACTTGAAATGGAATGGACAGTGGAGAATGACTTAATGACTTACCAAGGAACCATCTCAATGCACATTTAACCTTTAAACATTGATTGATAGAAAGTGTGTTTGATGCCAATGAAAATCCACAATGTTTAAATGAGAAGGTGCGCATTGAGACCCAAACGATTCCCGGGTAATTTCACATACACTCATTTCCACAATGATCCCATTCCCATTTCACAAATTCCAAGTATCACAAATAATCTCAATTCTCTTTAAAACAGGCCCATAACTGGCCTTGAACCAAACCCCAAAACAATCCTTTAAATCCGGCCCAAATAGACCTTGAAATTAGTTCATAAACTAAACCTTGAATGGCCCACAATACATATCTTAAAAACAGCCCAAAGCTAAACATTTATTGGCCCACAAAACAATCTTTAAAAACAGCCTAAGACTAACCTGAACCAGGCCCACAAAACAGATTTTAAACACAGTCTAAAATTAACCTGAACAGGCCAACAAAACGATCTTAAAAACAGCCCAAAACCAAACTTGAATGGCCCACAAAACTGATTTTTAAAACAACCCAAAACTGAACCTTAACCAAGCCCACGAAACAAGTTTTAAATCAGTCCAATATCAGGCCCAAAGATGACCCAATATCAGATTTTAAAATGGCTCAAAACTATCTTGAATCAGGCCCAAAAAGTCCCTCAAAATTCCCCTCAAACTAGGCCCTGAAAAGGGCCCAGAACTGGGCTGGGTCCGCTCGAGCGACCCAGGGTCCGCTCGAGCGGACCCCTTCCAGAACCTGGGTCGCTCGAGCGGCCCACTGGGTCGCTCGAGCGGACCCAGTTCTGGCTGGGTCCGAATGAGTGCAGAATTGCACTCCTCTTCCTCTTTTTTTTTTTATTTTCTTTCTCCCCTCCTTTCCTACAACAATTCCCCCATGAAGTAGATCCTCAATGAACATATTTAACTCTTCAAATCATCAAATCACCTTCCTTAATCAAATCCATTAAAACAAACACAATACTTTAAAAATCAAAGTCTTTCTCCTTTGTTTTGAACACAAACACTTAACATGAGGAAAGCAAATTCTCAAGATGACCAAAGTGGAGATAACTTCAAATTCATTATAAAACAATATCATAAGTGAAATCACATACCACATTTCTCCATTCAAACAAAAGAAATCCATGAAACATAGGGAGATTAGAACATAGCATGATATGAAGCAAAATAAATGAAATCAACATATTAATTGGAAATCCACTTGCCTTAAGTCAAGAGAAGATGCAAAACACTCCAAGATGGTGCTCTTAAAGCCCCAAGCTCCAAAATCACAAAACCCCCAAAATGGCTAAAGAAGAAGCCCTAGAAACAACCATTTTCCAAACTCCATGAAAACCCATTGCATAAAAGATGAAAACACTCAAAATGAAGAGGAGAACCAAGATCTAAAGTTTGGAAAGCCATTGCAAACCTTGAAAAGCCCAAACGAAGAAGAGAAGCTTGGATGAGGGGTTTCTCCTAGCTCAAAATCCTTGCAAATGGGTTCTTTGGAAAGCCAAGAGGGAGGAGAAGAACTTTGGGAGATCATTTCTCCAAGAAAACTCCAAGAAATGAGAGTTTCAGAAGAGAGAGAAAGTGCTGGAGGAGAGGGAAAGAGCCAAGCTCCAAACCGTGCAGGGAGAGGAAATGAAAGAGAAGAAGAGGGGTTCCCTTCTTATAAGATGGGTCTTGTGGGCCCCATTCTTCACAAGGCTGAAACTCACATTTGCGGGCCCCGAACGAAAACGACGAAGAAGACAAAAACGATCGGCGAAATATCTAGTTTCCAAAAAGTATATTTTCCCCAAATTCTGAAATTTTCGAAATTCATGGACAGATTTAGTGAAAATGTCATTTTTGCCCATTTTCCTCGAAAAACGTGATTTCTGAGTATCAAATCGAAATGATCAAAACATGAAAGTTGTTAAACTTCATCAAATGAGTCAAAATATGTCAAATCCAAAATTTTTAGAAATGAAAAGTAATTTCTCATAAAAATACAAATCATATGGACCGGGTCAAACCAAAGTCAACGGTCTACAAAATCTCAAAGACTAAGGAAAGATCTAGTCAAACTCAAAAACAAGATCAAACTAAATCAAATCTCACTTAACAAGCTAAACCACGATTAAAACAATACTAAACAAAAGGACTGGGGTCGGGATCTTACATCCTCCCCCCCTTAAAAATCCATTTGGTCCTCCAAATGGCTTAAACCAAATCAAAATCAAAACCCAAAAGACAAACGAAAACACTGACAACCTATGCTAGACCTTGGTGACTGAGAGACTCTCTGATCAAACCCGACGTTGAGATGCACGGTCAACCACATTCTGGTTCGGTTGAAAGCTTCACACTGTTCCACACATCTGCTTGAAACATACTCCTCTGACCAAACTAGTGCCCAACACTCCCAAGTATCCTTGGTGTCATCTGTATTTCTTGCACTGGATCAAATCATTTTACTTAACTCGTCAGTCACTGTCAGTCCAAGAACTACAAATTCTGCCTCCTTCTATCAGCTTGGAATCCTGTGCCTTAAGTCCTTCAAAGTTGTACACGGTGCTCCCGATGCTTGCATGAAGGTGTGATCGTAGACATGTTTTCTCCGAAATAATTCCCACTTCGAAAATTCCTGGAATTCCATACGCCTACTTACGCTGTACCATTCAGATTCTTGGCTCCAAAAATACCGTCAATACTTCTTCATTCTGAAATCACAACTCCAAATTTCCAATCTTTCTATGCTGTACTCAGAATTCTTGCCCACATCTGATTCTATCTACTTGTTGTTCTTGATCTCTTACCTGATACGGTGTTATCAATAAAACACATCTACTAATCTGATGTTAATTCCCGAAGAACTGAAACTTCCAATCCCTGTCTTGAATGATGTTTACTCTCTCATAAATCCAACTTTGTTTTCCAACTGAACCGGTACACATCCTGACATCCATCCACCCTTCAATCCATACACCTCCAAACTCCAACCATAGGCTATTACAACTCATTCCATACGATGCAAAATAAATCTTAAAATTTTAAACATGATGACTAAACAATTACTTAGTTGAACTACACCATTTTTAAAACATAGTAAAAACCGAACCTCCAAATTGTCAAGTAAAGCTTAAAAAAATAAAGTTTATCAAAGTTTGAACATGAAACAACATTATTCGTTTTGAAAATCATGTTTTCATAACCCAACAAATCCTTGAAATACTCAACAATCTCAAATTAGGATTTTCAAAAATAAATCAAATTCATGTAGTATAACCATACATTAAATTTTATTGAAATCCATTTCCAACCAAACATATACAAGATTTTGAAATCGTCAAGGTTTTGAAATGTAAGTGTCAACATTTAAGAGAATTAAAACAAGAGCAAAATTTCAAGATCATTGTGTAACAACGTCTTAAGAAGATTAAATAAAAGTTCGAAACACGATTCCTTATGAAAACAAAATCATGTGACTCCTGAAAAGAGTATGATAATATAGTTTATTTCAAAATAGCCTTAAAGAAGAAACATAAATCCATTGTTTAAACTCTACAAAGATAGATCATAGACATTAAGGAAAAACTAAATAAAAGATGAAACCATCGCGAAAATCATTCTCACTAAGAAAAGGGGCATCCAACCCACTGAGGTATACCCTTGCATCTGCATGTTGTCCAATCCAATATCCTATAAGTCGGTAAAATCCACAAAGTTTCTTCTGCTGCCAAACATTATCTTAACTACAACTAACCATCCACTTGGTATCCCTGCTGAACCAACTACACTAGCTAAGCTGCAAGTCACGGAAATTCTCAACCAAAACTACGACAAGGCTCATTAAATCTGGGAAATCCCTGAGTTTCTTGTACCAACTTCTAATCTTACTAACTAAGAGTCACTTCTCACTTCATAAAATCAATAGCCAATATGCCTCTTGCAGTCCTTCATCTTGGAAAGATGGTCTGAGTTCCCCCAAAATTCCACATTTACTTACCTTGGTACGCTGCATGACGATCCTTGATTAGCTGAAAGGGGGTCTTCGAATACTACTCAAGTCCTACTTTGACGGAAAAATGCACATGTCTTCTCTCATTAACCACAATGAAGACGCTGAAGGCTGAAAGTCTGCTGATGTTCTCCGAAAACAACATACCAAGTCCAGAGGGTTCTCAGTCTCCGACACAAGCACAGAGAAAAGACACTGAACAAGAGTATGGAGACTTTAAATTCTCCACCACTAAGGAGGAAATTTGGTCATCCAAATCTCCTAACAACAAGAACTAAAAGACAAGACAAGCAAAATCTCCCGAACTGAAAGAAAAGCCGACTCAAATCCAAAGAAACAAGGACACGAGAAAACAAATCGACACAATCTAACGAATCCTCATCACACGTCTTAATGTCTCTAGAGTATTTTATTTCCTAGAAACTAACCAGCTCTGATGCCAAACCTGTCACGCCCCGAAACCGGGCCCTGCAGTGATCCGACCTCGGGGTGCGAAATTTTGGGATAATTTGAAACTTTTGTTATGTTTCCCAAGATCCGCGTGAATGAGGATAAACAAATCCCATCACAATCAGAGTATATTTTTCGCGGAAGCTAAACATGGTGTTACGACCCGGAATCCGTGGCCATCGGGTTCCGTGTCGCACTCAGCCAATATCATAAAGCCATCAAATAGGCAGACTGGCATAAATCATATATCAAAGCACACTGAGCTGGTAGTAACAAGACTAATTAATTCCCACATGTTCAGATTACAATTAACAAATGTCTTAATTACAAACCCAAAAGAAAAAGGCTGATAAAGCCATACAAAATATCCAACTAAACAGAAATACTACCCCAACATTTCAATACGAACTCTGGTGCCAAACTTGACATCTAGATGATATCAATGGGCAGCCTCTCACGTCAGACCGGCGGTCCCACCGCCTCCTCTGATCAAACACCTACAAGCAGAAAAGAAGAAACTGGCACCAAACAAAAAGGTTCAGACACGACGGTCTGGCAAGCAAATAAACAAGTAATATGAACAAAAGGAACATACATAAAACCAGACGAAATCATCGTAAAACCGAATAAAGAGTCTAACCAATAATAACAATAAATCACGATAAAACGATCGAAAGACCGAACATAAATATCAAAGCAATAAAAGGACAATCTCAGAAGTACGAATGTCTCGAAAGATAGTAGCCCGCATAAAGCATTTAATGGTTGGAAATACCTTTCAAATCCTAAATAAAGGCAATAATACGATAAATGATCGACATCGTAAACATTAACCAAATCAAAGCATAAGGGTATAACCCACAAGAATCATGAAATAAAGTAATATACAGATAAAACCTTGGCGACCACAAATAGCTAAATCCTCCTATCACCGAAGTAATAAGAGCAGACAGAACGTAGCCACTGAACGTGGTACTAAAAATAGGATCAGAACCGTAGCCATACAAATGGGACCGGCAGATAAAACCGTTGCCATGGTCGGTACAGACAGAATCCAAGCTGCAGCTGGCGGACAAATTAAAGATCCCAAGCCGGGTGATCAGCCCGACAAGGTGACCTAAGCCTAGTGGTGCCTTTAGTTTTCAAAACTCAAACCGATACAAATCTAACATAATACTAATCCCTTTGGCTCAGGGCTCACACCACATAGCTCTGGCCCCGTCTTGCCTCGGGGTTTTGTTTTCGGAATCATAGCCTCTTTGGCTCATGGGCTCGCACCACATAGCTCTGGCCCCGTCTTGCCTCGAGGTTTTTATTTTCAAATACTAGTGTTATCAAAACAATAGTCTTATCGAAGAAATCCCGAATGTGACAAACATACTCCAATCTCTTTTCAAATTGAATCGGAGAAAACATACGAATATCAATGGTAAACCGTTCAAATACGCATCAAGGTGATTTGTATAAAATCATACGGTCAATCCTTTCGAACGTGGAAAACCACATGATTTTATAACCAATCATCGATGCTATTTAAATTAGTTCACCAAAGAAAACAAATACAAATACATTTTTCTGACTTGAAATGGAATGGACAGTGGAGAATGACTTAATGACTTACCAAGGAACCATCTCAATGCACATTTAACCTTTAAACATTGATTGATAGAAAGTGTGTTTGATGCCAATGAAAATCCACAATGTTTAAATGAGAAGGTGCGCATTGAGACCCAAACGATTCCCGGGTAATTTCACATACACTCATTTCCACAATGATCCCATTCCCATTTCACAAATTCCAAGTATCACAAATAATCTCAATTCTCTTTAAAACAGGCCCATAACTGGCCTTGAACCAAACCCCAAAACAATCCTTTAAATCCGGCCCAAATAGACCTTGAAATTAGTTCATAAACTAAACCTTGAATGGCCCACAATACATATCTTAAAAACAGCCCAAAGCTAAACATTTATTGGCCCACAAAACAATCTTTAAAAACAGCCTAAGACTAACCTGAACCAGGCCCACAAAACAGATTTTAAACACAGTCTAAAATTAACCTGAACAGGCCAACAAAACGATCTTAAAAACAGCCCAAAACCAAACTTGAATGGCCCACAAAACTGATTTTTAAAACAACCCAAAACTGAACCTTAACCAAGCCCACGAAACAAGTTTTAAATCAGTCCAATATCAGGCCCAAAGATGACCCAATATCAGATTTTAAAATGGCTCAAAACTATCTTGAATCAGGCCCAAAAAGTCCCTCAAAATTCCCCTCAAACCAGGCCCTGAAAAGGGCCCAGAACTGGGCTGGGTCCGCTCGAGTGACCCAGGGTCCGCTCGAGCGGACCCCTTCCAGAACCTGGGTCGCTCGAGCGGCCCACTGGGTCGCTCGAGCGGACCCAGTTCTGGCTGGGTCCGAATGAGTGCAGAATTGCACTCCTCTTCCTCTTTTTTTTTTGATTTTCTTTCTCCCCTCCTTTCCTACAACAATTCCCCCATGAAGTAGATCCTCAATGAACATATTTAACTCTTCAAATCATCAAATCACCTTCCTTAATCAAATCCATTAAAACAAACACAATACTTTAAAAATCAAAGTCTTTCTCCTTTGTTTTGAACACAAACACTTAACATGAGGAAAGCAAATTCTCAAGATGACCAAAGTGGAGATAACTTCAAATTCATTATAAAACAATATCATAAGTGAAATCACATACCACATTTCTCCATTCAAACAAAAGAAATCCATGAAACATAGGGAGATTAGAACATAGCATGATATGAAGCAAAATAAATGAAATCAACATATTAATTGGAAATCCACTTGCCTTAAGTCAAGAGAAGATGCAAAACACTCCAAGATGGTGCTCTTAAAGCCCCAAGCTCCAAAATCACAAAACCCCCAAAATGGCTAAAGAAGAAGCCCTAGAAACAACCATTTTCCAAACTCCATGAAAACCCATTGCATAAAAGGTGAAAACACTCAAAATGAAGAGGAGAACCAAGATCTAAAGTTTGGAAAGCCATTGCAAACCTTGAAAAGCCCAAACGAAGAAGAGAAGCTTGGATGAGGGGTTTCTCCTAGCTCAAAATCCTTGCAAATGGGTTCTTTGGAAAGCCAAGAGGGAGGAGAAGAACTTTGGGAGATCATTTCTCCAAGAAAACTCCAAGAAATGAGAGTTTCAGAAGAGAGAGAAAGTGCTGGAGGAGAGGGAAAGAGCCAAGCTCCAAACCGTGCAGGGAGAGGAAATGAAAGAGAAGAAGAGGGGTTCCCTTCTTATAAGATGGGTCTTGTGGGCCCCATTCTTCACAAGGCTGAAACTCACATTTGCGGGCCCCGAACGAAAACGACGAAGAAGACAAAAACGATCGGCGAAATATCTAGTTTCCAAAAAGTATATTTTCCCCAAATTCTGAAATTTTCGAAATTCATGGACAGATTTAGTGAAAATGTCATTTTTGCCCATTTTCCTCGAAAAACGTGATTTCTGAGTATCAAATCGAAATGATCAAAACATGAAAGTTGTTAAACTTCATCAAATGAGTCAAAATATGTCAAATCCAAAATTTTTAGAAATGAAAAGTAATTTCTCATAAAAATACAAATCATATGGACCGGGTCAAACCAAAGTCAACGGTCTACAAAATCTCAAAGACTAAGGAAAGATCTAGTCAAACTCAAAAACAAGATCAAACTAAATCAAATCTCACTTAACAAGCTAAACCACGATTAAAACAATACTAAACAAAAGGACTGGGGTCGGGATCTTACAAGGAGAGTCTCTCATTATAACTTCTACCAAGATGAAGTGCCCAGCTCCATCTTTCAGTTATGAACAAATATGATGTTTCCAGTGTCTATGAATTAGACCTATCTGTGCGTAGACACTACACACCTAATTCATTTACTAGAAACAATGGGCCTTACACAACCATACATATATACATGTTTAAGCATAAAAGAGTCATTCCATTAAATAACAAGTTAAATATCCAGTAACAAAAGATGAGAGTGCAGCTAGTGGGCTTTAGGGCATACACCAATCCCAACAGGGCTCGCACTACAAAGCTCTGGCCCCGTCTTGCCTCGAGGTTTTATTCAAAATACTAGTCTTATCGATGAAATCCCGAATGTGGCGAACCACTCCAATCTCCTTTCAAATCGATTCGGAGAAACATACAAATTTTCCAAGGTAAACCACTCAAATACACATTAAAGTGATTTGTGTAAAACTATGCGATCACTCCTTTCGGACATGGAAAACCACATGATTTTATAATAAATCACCGATGCTATTCAAATTAGTTCACCGAAGAATACAATTACAAATACATTCTCTGACTTGAAATGGAATGGATAGTGGAGAATGACTTAATGACTTACCAAGGAACCATCTCAATACACATTTAACCTTTAAACATTGATTAATAAAGAGTATGTTTGATGCCAATGAAAATCCACAACATCTAAATGATAAAGTGCGCATTGAGACTCAAAAGGTTCCCGGGTAATTTCACATATGCTCATTCTCACATTATTCCCATTCCCATTTCACAATTTTCCAAGCATCACAAGTAATCCCAAATCTCTTAAAATCAGGCCCATAGCTGGCCTTAATCCAAGCCCAAAACAGTCCTTAATTGGCTCAATAAACAGGTCTAAAGAAACCCCAAAAGAAATGATTAAAACCTCTTTGAATCAGGCCCAAATTGGGCCTTGAACCAAACCCAAAACAGCCTTTAAATCTGGCCCAAACAGTCCCTTAAGCTGGCCCATACAGACCTTGAAATGAGCCCATAAACTGACCTTGAAACAGGCCCAAAAACTGTTTTTAAACGGGCCCCAAAATCCAACCTGAACTAGGCCCCCAGGTTGGGCTTGGCTCGCTCGAGCGACCCCAGGCCCGCTCGAGCGAAGCCCAGACAGAGCCTGGGTCACTCGAGCCACCCAGTGGGTCGCTCGAGCGAGCCAGGCAGAACCTGATCCGCTCGAGCGGCCCACTGGGTCGCTCGAGCGAGCCAGGCAGAACCTGATCCGCTCGAGCGGCCCACTGGGTCGCTCGAGCGGACTGGGCTCTGTCCAGTCCGACTCGTTGAGCATTTTTTTTCTCCTTTTTCCATCCTTTTTTATTCTTTTTCATTCCCAATCCTTCATACATATTTCCTAGATCATTTGGGCCCTTCCTTGACCTTCCAAACTCATCAAATCACCATTCATTAGGAATCCAATTAACCAAACAAACACTTTTAAATCAAAGCCTTTTTCTCCCTTTCTTTGAACACCAACCTTTAATACAAAGAAAGCAAATTTTTCAAAATGACTAAAGTGAAACCAAACTTCCAATACATTACAAGACAATAGCATAAGTGGAAATCAACATAACATTGCCTCATTTATTCAAAGTAAATCCATAAACCATGAGGAGATGAGAACTTAACAATGAAATACCATGAAACAAAACAAGAGAAATGAAACCATCATATTAATTGAAAATTCCACTTGCCTCAAGTCTAAATGAGAGAAATAATACTCCTCAAACCAAGCTCTAGGGTCTCAAGCTCCCAATCTACAAAAACCCCAAAATTTCCAAAGAAAACCCTAAAAATCCATCTTTCTCAAATCTCCAAGGAAAGCTCTTGCATGAGTGATGAAAACACTCTAAATGAAAAGGAAAACAAAGATCTAAAGTTTGTAAAGCCATTGCTAACCTTGAAAAGCCCAAACGAAGAAGAGAACCTTGGATGAGAGCCTTGCCCTAGCTCAAAATCCTTGAAAAAGGCATCTTTGGAAAGCCAAGAGAGAGGAGAAGAAGATCGGAAGATCAAATCTCCATTTAGCATCCAAGAAGAAGAGATACATGAGGAGAGAGAAAGGGGCTGGGAGAAAACCCTATCTCCTCCCTTGTTGCAGGAAAAAGAAAAATGGGGAAGGAGAAGAGGAACCCAATGGTTTTATAAAGGATAAGTGGGCTGGGCCCCATGGGCCCCAATCTTACAAAGGCTGAAACTTACATTTGTGTGTCCCGAATGAGATCGACGAAGAAAACAAAATCGATCATCGAAATATCTACTTTCCAAAAAGTATATTTTCCCATAATTCTGAAATTTTCAAAATTCAAATACAGATTTAGTGTGAAAAGTCAATTTTGCCCTTTTTCTCGAAAAACGCATTTTCTGATCATCAAATCATAATGGTCAAGGCATGAAAGTTGTTAAACTTAATGAGATGAGTCAAAACACACCAAATTCGGAATTTTTAGAAATTAAAAGTAATTTCTCATAAAAACACATATCATATGGACCGGGTCAAATCAAAGTCAACGGTCTTCAAAATCTCCAAGGCTATGGAAAAATCTAGTCAAACCCAAAAACAAAGTCAAACCAACTCAAATCTCGCTTAAAAAACTAAACCACGATTAAAACAATACTAAACAGAGGAATTGGGGGTCGGGGTCTCACAGTTCAGAAGCTGACCGAAATGCATTCGGTTAGAATTCCAGAGAGCTTCATTTTCTGACTTTTTGCTCTGTCGGTTAAGCTGTCAATCACCTCTCGGTTAATCGAACAGGTTCGGTGAACGGACATGCCTTTTCTGGTCATTAAATTTTCAAAAATATGACCATTGGGAGATGACCGTTGGGCTGTCGTCTAGCCGAACTCTGTTTGTCGGCTAACTGACAGCTAGCCGTTGGAACAACTTTTTCTATAAAAAAGTGGCTTTCTCTTTTGGAAAAGTGGCTGAACTTTGGGGGATTTTCAAGAGCAAGGAAGAGCAACTTTTCAAGAGCATTAGTGAAGGGATTATGAAGCCATTCCATTAATTCAACCTTTGATCTTCAAATGGGTGTGCTTTCTTAATCTCAAGTCTAAAACATGCTTTATTTCCAAACCTTTGTTCTAATTTTTAAGCATGTTTAATTAGTTGTCTATTTCCTTGAATGGTTGTATTTCATAACATGTTTCAAACTTTAAAGTCTCTTAGCCTTATGAAATCAACTTATGTTTTGTCATTCACATGAGTTTTTGAATCCTAGTTTTCAAATCCAACTTGTTTATCTTAAGATTGTAATTTTCAATATACAAGTTTGATCTTTATGAAAACCATGTGTTTATCATTCAACTCTTTCTTTCATACATGATTAACATCCTTGAATCATTTCTGGTTTCTACTTTCTAAAAAGAGTTAGAGTGTTTTTCTAGTACATGCATTAGCTATAGACTTTGTCATTCATATGCATGCTTCTAGAATATTAGCTTTCATTTTCAACTCAGCCTATTTAGAGGCAATACATTGTGCTTAAATTGTTCTATTATCCATGCATTAAAAGGCATTTTATATAAGAGAGAAACCTATGTTGTAAAGGTTGGTGCTTAGCCTTGAAAAGCATTTGTTGTGTTGTAAAGGTTTATACTTAGCCTTGAAAAGCATAGTGGTGAAATTGTAAGGTTTGAGGTGATCCTAAACCTTAAATTGATTCGCGAAAATCCGGTAGGATTACCGGGAGTGGATGTAGGCAACTTGGCCTAACCACTATAATTGCTTGTGTTATGGTGAATGATTTTTAGCTCTCATTTTATAAATGATGTACTTATGTTTGATTTTGTTATTGAATGAAGATTATAGTTGTTTATTGCTTGTGAATGCATAACTTAGAGACTTCTCTTCTTCACAACATAATTTATCTTCATCAACGCATAAGTTACTTAAAAGCTAAAAGAATTAAAATTGGTCTAGGTTTTTAGAGGCTATCCTATTCACCCCCCCCCCCCCCTCCTCTAGGATTCTATCTTGGACTTTCAATTGGTATCAGAGTAAGGTTGCTTTTGTTTAGGTCTTACCACCTAGAGTTAGGATCCTAGTGAGTGTTTTTTCTTTTGCTGCCACCATGCAATCTCATTTGGGTGAGGGCAATGCCACCAATAGACCACCCTGTTTAATGGAACACACTATCGTTATTAGAAACTCGAATGCAAGTGTTCTTAGAAATCCAAAACCTTAGATGTGTGGAACATCATAGAAGATGGCTATCATCTCCCCACTACCACAGAAAAAGACTCTGAAGGGAATGTCATATCCCATGCTTGGACTCAAGGTGAAAATGATAGAGCAAATTTAAATGCTAAAGCAAAAAACTCTCTATATTGTGCACTATCTCAAGAAGAACTTAATAGAGTAGTAAATTGCAATACTACCAAGGAAGTATGGGATACCCTAGAGACCACTCATGAAGGCACAGATCAAGTCAAGATAGCCAAAATTCAAATGTTGAGCGCTAAATTAGAAGATATTAAAAAGCTTGAAGAAGAAACATCTGATGAGTTCTACACTAAATTCATGGAAATTGTCAACTCTCTTATAGGTCTAGGAGAAAATATGGATGAATCTAAAGCTGTTAGAAAAATTTTAAGATCTCTCCCAAAAAGATTTAAACCCAAGATAGTTGCCATAACAGAAAGCAAAGATGTTGACAAAATTAAAATTGAAGAACTTAGAGGAAATCTACTCACATATAAATTAGACTTTAAAGTTCAAGATAAAAATAAAGGAGTAGCTTTTTCCTCTCAATTAAAGGAAAATGAAAGTGAAGGTGATAGTATGATGATAATGCTTTATTTGTTAAAAAATTTAAAAGATTCTTTAGGAATAACAAGAACAATAGAAGTTCTGATGAAAGCAAAAGTCCTAGATTTCAAAGAAATTCCAAAGGATAATTTATCAAAAAAGATATGCAATGTTACAATTGCAAGGGGTTTGGACATATTGCTCAAATTGCTCCACCCCTAAAGAATTTGAAAGAGGAGATAAGAAAGGAAAGAAAGCATTAAACATAACTTGGGATGGGGAAGATGAAGATAGTGACAAAAATGAATCCCAAAATGATGAAGATGAAAATTCCCCTAATTGGCTTCTACTTTCATCTATTGAAGATATCAATGAACATAACACATTAATAGATGACACATTAGGGAAAGAAGAAATTAATGAGGAAGATGAAGGTAATGGAACTCAATAAGCTTATAATGAACTATATGAAAATTGGTAAATCTTAATTAAGAAGAACAAAATTTTAAAAGAAGAATCCAAAAAGCTTGTTAATGAAATGAAAGTCTTAAAAGATGAATTGAAATTAAGAATCAATGAGAAAATGAGCTTAGAACAAAAATTCACCACTCTAAATGAAGATCTAGCTCATGCTCAAAACCAAATTCATAATTTATAATCCATGCTTGAATCCAGTCAACTTGAAACTAATTCTCTACAAATGAAACTTTACGAAGGAAAATTCATTATTGATAAATTCACCTTGGAAAATGATTGAAAGTCCCAGATCCGAACCCTAGAGGGGTGGGGGGGGGGGGGGGGGGGGGGGGGGGGGGGGTGGGTGGTGAATAGGGTGAGGTACTAGTTAGTTACCGATTATGACCAATCTTAATTTATTTAAAACAACTAGTCACTTGTGATGATTAACAAACAAAATGCGGAAGCTAATAAACACAATCACCACAAAGCATGCACCATAACACAATCATTTATCGTGGTTCGGCCTCAATGCCTACATCCACTACCGGCTTGTGTTCCTACACCCCACTGGATTTCCACTATGTATTATTTTCAATAGGCTAAGTAATAACCTTTACATTATGCTTTCCAAGGCTAAGCAATAATCTCTTACAATATGCTTTTCTAAGGCTAAGCAATAACCTATACAACCAAAGGTTGGTTATCTCTCTAAGTAGTGTCTAAAATACACTTGATGGAGATACATATTTAGCTCATTACAATGCATCTTAATTAAGCGGATATGAAAGTAAAAAACTAATTCATACACATACAATATGAATGCAAAGATGAATGCATAATATGTATGTATGATGTCCGCAATCAATTTAAAAATAAAAGCTCATAAATGTATGCCAAAGGCTTTTAAAAGTTTTAGCTCATAAAAACATTTATGATTGAGGAAAGAATGCTAATCACATATTAAAAACAACTTGTAAAAGATATACCTATCTATTCTAAACAAGTTGTGAAACTCAAAGAACAAAATATGTGATGCATAAGTATTTCAATCAAATTAACAATGTAGCTTAACATATGTATGCTAAAAGCATTTTGAAAGTGTAAAACACAAAAATAGATTTGATTGATGTGATGGTTCAAACCACATATAATTAAAAATCGACTTGAAAATGATATACCAATCAAGCTAAGCAAGTTCTAAAACTTTAAAACCAAATACATATGTGATATGAATCCAAAATATAAGATAGATTTGAAAGTGATTTTCTTATGATGAAAAACAACAACCAAAGATTCAACCAAGTATAGGAATCATGTTACATATAATTTCAAAGATGTTTTCAAAACATGATTTACTTAGAAATACCAATTTAAGTACTACTTGGTTTGAATTAAGGTGATGCATCCAAAATAATAAATCAATTCAAAACATATGCATGTTAAGGACACAACAAATCATAATTTAACATGCTAGAAAAGATTTACCAATAAATCAAAGCATGAAAACATATGATTAGGAAAAGCAAGCTTAGTTTGATGATTTAACTTCATTAATCCAAGCTAGCTTTCCAAATGACCCTTAGTATCCCTTAGCTCATTCCCCTTGATTTGGGCTTCATTCACCTCAAGAATGGCCTCTTGGATCATCAAAAATGGCTTTGGAATGAACTTATTTTTATAGAAAAAGTTGACCAACGGCTACCTGTCGGTTAACCGACATCCAGGGTTCGGTTAACCAACACCCCAACGGTCATCTCCCCAACGGTCATATTTTTAAACCGAAGACCGTTGAACTGGTTCGGTCAGCCAACATGCAGGGTTCGGTTAGCCGACACCTGACCGACACTCGACCGACAGGCTGACCAACGTTCCCAGAAATCACAGAATTTGCTTCTGAATTCGGGACCGACAGCTGACTGAAGGAGGTTCGGTTCATGGTCGGTTAGCCGAAACCCGACCGACAGGCTAACCGACACTGTGGCCAAAATCCCAACTTTTACACATTTCAAAGTATTTTCTTGTGGGGATTTTTGGGCCAAAATACCAAGCTTGGAAACATGATTTAAATCAATCTAAGTGTTTTAAAATCATGAAACCTAAAATGCCAATTATGAACTGAAACTTTAAAAATAATGGCTAGCTTGATTTATAAAAGTTCTTTTCAAATTAAATGCATCCAAGTTAAAAACCAAAACATGCATGTAACATATGATATACAAGATTTAAAGCAATGCATGTGTAAATCAAGATTTCAAGATTTTCTAAATCAATGCAAGTGTGAAAAATCGAATGATACTAAAATGATAATGCATCCATCAAATTTCAATATACAAAATCCCTAACAATGATAAGTTTTATCAAATGTTGGGCATGCATAAAATATATGGTGATAAGAGCGGACTAGGTTTTTAAGGTTCCCCTAGTAATATGAAGAATAGTTTTCAAAACTCTACCAAGAATCTCCACAAACCTATAGTTGAGAGAAACTATACCTCTAGACGGACTTGTCATTTTTGCAACCGTAGTGGACATGTAGTTCCTAATTGCCCATACAAAATTAAGTTCTCTCTCAAATATCCTTCTAGAATCCTTTTCAAATTTGTTACCAAAACCATTCCCTCTAAATCTCTTTTATCTAGTTGGATTGAAAAAGAAAGTAACTTTGAGAGTCTCTTAGTGCAAACCTCTTTGAAAGCTAAGGAAAACCCTACTTGATTCTTAGATAGTGGTTGTTCAAAACACATGACAGGAGACCGATCTAGATTCAGCTCTATAGTGGAATATGATGGAGGAAATGTTTCTTTTGGAGATAATAGTAAAGCTCAAATCATTGGCAAAGGAAGTGTGAAAGGAGATCAAATACCAACTCTAAATGATGTATTTCTTGTAGAAGGATTAAAGCATAATCTTTTTAGCATAAGCCAATTGTGTGACAAAGGAAACAAGGTAGTCTTTGACAGTCATTCATGTAAAGTGGTAAATGATAAATCCAACCAAGTTATTCTTACTAGATAAGGACAAAAGGAAATATTTACATTATAGAAGAATGTGATGACAATGAATCTAGGTGCTTGATAACTAAAGATCAAGAAAATTACTTATGGCACCAAATGATGGGACACATAAATTTCAAATTGATGAAAATCTTATCAAAAAATGAAATTGTGAATAGGATTCCTAAGTTGAGTGATGAAAAATCTGAAATTTGTAAAGCTTGTCAATTGGGTAAACAAATCAAGAAGAGCTTTAAAGGTCTAAAGGATATATCGTCTTCTCGTCCTCTTGAACTAATTCACATGGACTTGATTGGACCTGCACCTGTGCAGAGTATTGGAGGAAAGAAATTTATTTTGGTTATGGTAGACGATTATTCTCATTTTGGATGGGTTGCTTTTCTTCATGCTAAATCAGATGCTGTAGACAATATCATAAGACTTTGCAACAAGATACAAGTTAAAAAAGATTGTAAAATTCGGAAGATTAGAAGTGATCATGGTGGAGAGTTTGAAAATGAAAAATTTGCTAAATTTTGTGAGAGTCATGGGATTAATCATCAATATTCAGCTCCTAAAACTCCTTAACAAAATGGAGTAGCAGAAAGGAGAAATAGAGTGATTCAAGAAATGGCTAGGACCATGCTCAATGAAAAGAATCTTTCTCGTAATCTATGGGCTGAAGCTGTGAATATTGCCTGCTATCTTATAAACAGAGTCTATCTCACTAAGAATACCAACAAAATCCCCTACGAACTTTATTTTGAAAGAAAACCTAATTTGGGGTATTTGAAAGTGTTTGGAAGTAAGTGTTATATTCTAAGAGATAGGGAGCAGTTGGAGAAATTTGAGCCTAAATCTGATGAAGGAATTTTCCTAGGCTATTCTGAAAGGAGCAAAGCTTATAGAGTATTTAATCATAGAACCATGACCATAATGGAGTCAGCTCATGTTGTTATCGATGATATAAATCAAGTTGAAAGAATTTTCCAAGATGATGATGAAGCTAATATTGATAATGATCAACCAATTCCTAAAGATAGAAGTATATCATTCCATCTAAAGCTATTGTACCAACCAAAATTATGAAAAATCATACCTTCGATAATATCAATGGAGATATCAGCAGTTGGGTCATGACCCGAAAACAAGTTCAAAATCTATGTGCTCATTACTCTTTTGTCTCTCAAATAGAGCCCAAGAATTTTTCTGAGACTGAATCTAAATTTGAATGGATGGAAGCAATGCAAGAAGAATTGAATCAATTTAGAAAAATGATGTTTGGGATCTTATTCCTTTACCTGCAGAGAAAAATCCCATTGGCACTAAGTGAATTTACAAGAACAAATCAGATGAATCTGGAAATGTTGTGAGAAACAAGGCAAGACTTGTAGCAAAAGGATATGCTCAAATAGAAGGTATTGATTTTGAAGAAACTTTCGCTCCTGAGCCCGTTTGGAGTCCATAAGGATCTTATTGAGTTATGCGAGTAGCATGAGAATCAAATTATTTCAGATGGATGTCAAAAGTGCCTTCTTGAATGGAGAAATTGAGGAAGATGTATATGTTATTCAACCAGAAGGTTTTGAAGATCCTTATCATCCCGAGTATGTTTATAAACTCAAGAAAACTCTATATGGATTAAAACAAGCTCCAAGGGCTTGGTATGAAAAGCTTACAAATCATCTGATTGATGACTTTGATTGTGGGAAAGTTGATAAGACTCTATTTATTAAGAAAATTGATCAAGACATTCTTGTTGCTCAAATCTATGTTGATGATATAGTGTTTGGATCTACTTTAGAAAAACCGGCTTAAGGATTTTTAGAATTAATGAGTTCCACTTTTGAGATGAGTCTGGTCGGTCCCCTGCAATTCTTCCTTGGTCTTCAAGTTCATCAGACCGAGAAAGGGATTTTTCTTAGTCAGCCCAAATTTGCCTTAGAAATCATTAAGAAGTTTGGTGTAGAAAACTCTAAGCTTAGTAGCAACCCCATAGGATCTACTTCAAAACTTTCTAGTGACCTAAATGGTACCAAAGTAGACCAAAAACTCTATCGTAGTATGATAGGAAGTCTCCTCTACCTCACAGCTAGTAGACCGGATCTCTCTTTTAGTGTTGGAATTTGTGCTAGGTATCAATCGGATCCTCGAGAGTCCCATCTCAAAGCAGTTAAACGCATTATCAAATATATCCATGAAACATCTCATTATGGTATCTGGTATTTGTGACTCATCTTTACAATTAATTGGATATAGTGATGCTGATTGGGCCGGATCTATAGATGATAGGAAAAGCACCAGTGGATGTTGCTATTTCATAGGAAATTGCTTAGTAGCTTGGCAAAACAAAAAGCAAAATTCTGTATCCCTGTCTACTGCAGAAGCTGAGTATATTGTTGTAGGTAGCTGTTGTGCTCAACTATTGTGAATGAAACAAACTTTGCTAGATTATAATGTTCCACTACATTATATGCCTATCATGTGTGATAACTCTAGTGCCATTAGCATTTCTAAAAATCATGTTCAACATTCTCGCACTAAACACATTGATATTCGCTATCATTTTTTGTGTGATCATGCTGATCAAGGATCTATTGAGTTACTTTTTGTTTCAACAAATTCTCAATTGGCTAACCTATTTACTAAACCCCTTGGAAATGAAAGGTTCATCAAATTGAGACATCAATTGGGCATTGGCCCATGCCCTAAATTCTGAACTACTTGTTGGCTAATCACCTGTTATTGCATTTCATTTTTATCATATCTCTTATAAATAGGTGCTGCTAACAAGGTTTTGTGCCTTCTTGTTGTTGGGCAGGCTCCTTTGCAATTAGATTTAAAGGGTGAGAGAAATATAAAGTGATATCAAGAGAAGAGATCTCCAATTAAGGGGCAGAAGATTCAAGGGTTATCTAGTTGAGGGGGGGAAGCCTTGCCTATAGTTGCTCTCACATGGAAAATCCAAAGCTCCAGAATATCCAAATTCTCCCAATCATCCAAAGCTCCAGAATATCCAAATTCTCCCGATCATCTAAAGCTCCTTAAATGTCCAAAATTGTTGGTGTTCAAGTTTCAAGAAGATTGAGAGAGAGTCAAGCTTCTAGTGTTGCCATCAAATTGCAAAGGGCATTGTTAGAGTTTTTATTTTGTTGCAATTTGATAGGTTGCATTCATTTTCATAGGCTTGACCTCTCATTCATTCATGTTCTTAATCTTAGGATCATCATGCATATTTCTCAGTCATAATCTTTTGTTTTTATATGATATGCATGGTTTTCAAAATCTTTATGTCTCTTGAGTTTTTGAAGCTTTCAACTCAGATTATATATATTTCATTTTAGAGCTTTCAAATTGTTTTCTCTAAAAAATCCTTCAGAGCTTCATAACTTCTGACTGAATAGCCTGTCGGTCAGGTGTCGGCTAACTGACATCTGAACCGAGCTCAACCGAGATTCTGTTGATTCCATTTCTAGATAGCTACATTTTTCAGATATTTTCTTGTCGGTCAGCCTATCGGTTAAGGGTCGGTTAACCGATCATGGTTCAGAAGCTGACCGAAAGGCATTCGGTTAGAATTCCAGAGAGCTTCATTTTCTGACTTTTTGCTCTGTCGGTTAAGCTGTCGGTCACCTCTCGGTTAACCAAGCCTTTTCTGGTCATCAAATTTTAAAAAAATATGACCGTTGGGAGATGACTGTTAGGCTGTCAGCTAGCCGAACTCTGTTTGTCGGCTAACCGATAGCTAGCCGTTGGAACAACTTTTTCTATAAAAAAGTGGCTTTCTCTTTTGGAAAAGTGGCTGAACTTTGGGGGATTTTCAAGAGCAAGGAAGACCAACTTTTCAAGAGCATTAGTGAAGGGATTATGAAGCCATTCCATTGATTCAACCTTTGATCTTCAAATGGGTGTGCTTTCTTAATCTCAAGTCTAAAACATGCTTTATTTCCAAACCTTTGTTCTAATTTTTAAGCATGTTTAATTAGTTGTCTATTTCCTTGAATGGTTGTATTTCATAACATGTTTCAAACTTTAAAGTCTCTTAGCCTTATGAAATCAACTTATGTTTTGTCATTCACATGAGTTTTTGAATCCTAGTTTTCAAATCCAACTTGTTTATCTTAAGATTGTAATTTTCAATATACAAGTTTGATCTTTATGAAAACCATGTGTTTATCATTCAACTCTTTCTTTCATACATGATTAACATCCTTGAATCATTTCTAGTTTCTACTTTCTAAAAAGAGTTAAGAGTGTTTTTCTAGTACATGCATTAGCTATAGACTTTGTCATTCATATGCATGCTTCTAGAATATTAGCTTTCATTTTCAACTCAGCCTATTTAGAGGCAATACATTGTGCTTAAATTGTTCTATTATCCATGCATTAAAAGGCATTTTATATAAGAGAGAAACCTATGTTGTAAAGGTTGGTGCTTAGCCTTGAAAAGCATTTGTTGTGTTGTAAAGGTTTATGCTTAGCCTTGAAAAGCATAGTGGTGAAATTGTAAGGTTTGAGGTGATCCTAAACCTTAAATTGATTCGCGAAAATCCGGTAGGATTACCGGGAGTGGATGTAGGCAACTTGGCCTAACCACTATAATTGCTTGTGTTATGGTGAATGATTTTTAGCTCTCATTTTATAAATGATGTACTTAAGTTTGATTTTGTTATTGAATGAAGATTGTAGTTGTTTATTGCTTGTGAATGCATAACTTAGAGACTTCTCTTCTTCACAACATAATTTATCTTCATCAACACGTAAGTTACTTAAAAGCTAAAAGAATTAAAATTGGTCTAGGTTTTTAGAGGCTATCCTATTCACCCCGCCTCTAGGATTTGATCTTGGACTTTCAGTCCATACCTTGGAATTCACACCCAGCCCCCTCTTGTGCAAGTTGTTGCACACCCTTCTCTCCTTTCTCCTTCTCTTCTAGTTTCTCTTTCGGTTTCCCTTAAGAGCTTCTAGTTGTCTTCTCTTGGAGATCCCACCCTTCTTCTTGAGAAAAGAGATCTGATACGGGTAATATCGTGGAAGGCTAATAGGTCTTGGAAATCCTATTTTGATTTGTGAAAGAGTTTTCATCAAAGAAAGAGATCAACTTCTTCATTAGAGCACAACCAAGCTCCGAAGGTATAATCTACTTCCTTGCATATTGTAGATTTCGTGGTTGCTTGTTAGGTGTTGTTTCTATCTTCTAGATAGAGTTTTATACTGATCATGGTTGATGAGATTGAGGACATGGATCTTGGATTGGATTTGTAGCCTTCTGGATAGTTGATCCCTGTGTCAAGTGGGTCTAAAGTTTTTGAAACCTATCAACGAGGCCCACCTACTTCCAACAGTGGTGGCACACTGTTGGAACGAGTTGATCTACCAGCCATAGTCCTGTAAAATATTCAAGGTTAGTTCCAATATGCCTCAAGCTAATATCACAATACTAGAAATAAGACTACGAGACCGACCTACTAACTAACGGTATCCTCACACGCGTCCTATGGTTTCTACAATTTTTACCTTGAGAAACCATCTATTGCTTTGATACCATTATTTCACGTCCCCCGAACCCGATTAGAGAATAAACTTGATATGGGGAGTGAAATTTATGACTAATTAAAAATTTCGTCCTTTAGGCCCAAGGATCGTAAGTCCGCTGTGAGGATATTACTTTCAAGTCTCAAGTCATTAATGAACTGCGAAATTCATACAATTCAAGGCATATGGAATATCAAACAATGAATAATAAACTTCATTTAATTAAAATTACAAAAAGGAATAATGAAACTATATAAGAATGTAATTTATTAACAATGGTCATCCCTACATTCAGAGCCATTAAAAGAAAAATAATAATGTCAATAATTAAAGGTTCAACGAGAGAAGAATAAATGAATAAACAATCTAAATGAAGTCCCATATGAGTCTAATAACGCTACTCTACGTCATCGGCACACCACTCTCATTCCTCCTCAGCTGGTTGGAGATCCTCTAGGATCTCCTCACCTACTTGCTCCTCATAGTAGTACTCACCTAAGGTGTCTGCACACCAAGAAACAGAGTCAATGACATGTTAAGCAATAGATAAGTACAGTATAAATGAACATGGCATGCATTAAGTATAGAATAATGACAGGTATCATAATCAAGTGAATACAAGAAAACAATGCTAGCCATAAAGCATGATTAATTATAATCGGAAACAAAGACAGGAATCCTAACATCATCTAGCAATAACCACTATCCTTGCAATGCAATACAAGTACCAAGAGGGAGACTCTGAGGATGTCCTAGCCACCTCCCGGGGTACTAGTAACAATTCAATCCAAACTACTGATACCAAAGTCCGGCTCCAGTGGGATCCTAGCTCCTGGTCCTGGGAATAGTAGCACGGTCCTAGCCCGCTCCCAACTAGTCAAAGCCATTGATGCCGTCCTATGCCGACTGCCCATCCTGATGTCCGAGTAGCCGGCCCATCAATAAAAACCCCAAACTGCAGTTGGCCATGATATGCAATAATAATGAAGTGGTGTTGACACGAGGAAACCAAGACAAACAAGTCTGGCTAGCTCAATGCATAAGATATGATTATAGGGATTATCTCATTCAAGACAATACAAAACAAGTCAACCACATGATAATCCCTTTCATTGCTAGCCAGTCATGTTTATCGATACATGACACATGGTTCCTAAGATACACTCTAAGTCAGGTCCAAGTCCTAGATCTACAAGGGTTATGTTTCATAATTAGTTAAGTGTGTTATGCTAAGAGAGTGTACAAGGAAAAATATCAACAGAAACAAGTAACAAGTCAAGGAGGAATTACAATCCAAACCTAGGCAATTGGTGTCATCCATGTACCCCACATATTCTAATGGAGTACGTGTGGAAATTGAATCAATGATGCTTCTAGGGAAATCCCTTGGTGTACAGTCATGTTAGGCATCTATCGAGACAATTCCATACGTATTCGGTTAAGCCATGCGTAGTACACGAATACCTAGACAACCCATCAAAGCACATCAAGCCAGGTGCTTTGACTTCAATACCCATTAATGGTCAAGTGAGAGAAGCTTCATTGTTTCCAACACCTAAGACCCAAACCTGGGTTAACAGTCTCATTTCAAAAATAAACAGAGCAGATTGGTCATTTCGGCTAACCTTCGATCAGCATTCGGTTAACCAAACTCTACTATTTGGTCGACCGAAGCTTGAGTTTAGCTGACCTAACACTGACAGAAAGTTAGAACTGCTCTCTGGAATTAGAGCTGAGACTGAGTTCGGTTGACCGAACCCTGACCGAACTTCAATCGTTGAGTCCAGCAAGGAAGCCCAGAATTCTAGACCATTCTACCTCAATTCGGTCTGTTGTCGGTTCACATTCGGTTGACCGAACTCCACTGTTCGGTTGACCGAACCCTGAATTCTGCTGACCGAACCCCATCAGAAGCTAAACATCTCTCTTTGGAATTGGAACTAAATGTGGGTTCGGTTGATCGACCCTGAGTTCGACTAACCGAACCTTGACCGAAACCTGACCGACTTCATGTGATCAGAACAAAATTATTTCTGTTGCAGATCATTTCTAAAGCTCTTCCACTCTAGATTATTTCCTCCCTTCCTAAGCCTTTCCAAAGGCTGAAACCTGCACAAAAAGACTCCATGCTCACCTCTAATCCACAATCCATCATTTCACATCCATTCTAGCAATTAAAACATCCTAAGGTTACCAATTACAAATTAAATCATCCCAAATTCCCAAAACCTAATCTAGCATGTTTATCCCCAAATTAATAATAGAAAGAGGCTTGGAACTAGGGGAATCTAACAAGAAATTATAGCCAATCAATAGGAAACATACACACATGCTTAATTATAAAATGCAAATATACTTGCCTCAACCAAGAAGAAGATGGAAATGGGGGAAAACTTGAGGAGAAGCTTTCTACCACGAAATCCTCCAATCTACCCCAATCAAACACAACCTAGCAAGTAAGGGAGAAGGGAAGGAAGAAAAAGATCAAGATAAAATCTAATCTAAACAAAAGAGAAGATGAAGGTAATAGAAAGCTTACCAAACCGATATCAATGGAAAGAGGAGATTGAGGGGATGAAGATGAGCGGTTTGGATCTTCGAGGATGATCTTCCCAAGTAGAGTTCTAGAGCTTTAAGAAGATGAAGAGGAAGAAGAAGGGGCTGCTACTATAGCTTCGATGTAGAGAATGAATAAAAAATTAAGGTTAATCCCTATTTAAAAAGAAGAGAAGGGAAAAAGGACGAAGTTACCCTTAAGTGGGGTCCGGTGAAGGAATGGACCACTTGAAGGGTTTCTGATCGTCGGATTGCGACGAGCTAGGAGGAAAAAATGATCAGCACGATGAGACCTTTCCAACTAACTAAAAAAATTACGACGTTTGGAATTTTCTGGAAAACACTCAATTTTCCCTAAATTGCAAACTACCCCTTGCTAGGATCAACTGAACTCGGAATCGCATGAAACTTTGCAGACACTATTCTAATTCTAAAAGAAACTCGTTCATGGTCTAAACCCACTTAAATATCTAAAACATAATTAATTATAATAATTACTAATTAAACGGGTCAACGGGCATGCTGTTGGGCCCAACTGACCCAATAAGGTTGAGGGCCTTACAATAATGATACTAAATTCTATTTTTTTTTACCGTGCCAAGCTACTAAATAGTTTTCTATGAAGTAGCAAAGCCACTAGTGCTTTTCCTATCATCTATGGATCCTGCCCAATCAGCATCACTGTATCCAATCAATTGTAATGTAGAGTCACGAGGATACCAGATACCATAATGAGAAGTCCCGTGAATATATTTTGATGATATGTTTGACAGCTTTAAAATGGGACTCACGAGAATCTGATTGGTACCTAGCACAAATCCCAATACTAAAAGAAAGATCCAGTCTGCTAGTTGTAAGGTAGAGGATGCTTCCTATCATACTTCTGTAGAGTTTTTGGTCTACCTTTTTACCTTATAGGTCGCTAGAAAGTTTTGAAGTAGATCCTATAGGGTTGCAACTAGCCTTAGAGTCTCCTAGACCAAACTTTTTGACAATTTCTAGAGAAAATCTGGACTGACCAAGGAAATTGCCTTTCTCAGCCTAATTAACCTGAAGTCCAAGAAAAAAAAATTGCAGGGGACCGACCAGACTCATCTCAAATGTGGAACTCATTAACTCTGAAAATCCTTGAGCAAGTTTTTTTGAAGTAGATCCAAAAACTATATCATCAACATAAATATGAGCAACAACGATGTCTTTATCAATCTTTTTGATAAAAAGAGTTTTATCTACTTTCCCACAATCAAACTCATTTTCAATCAAATGGCTAGTAAGCTTTTCATGCCAAGCCCTTGGTTATTGTTTTAAACCATAAAGTGCTTTCTTATGTTTATAAACATATTCAGGATGATGAGGATCTTCAAAGCCCTCTGGTTGTGTCACATACACATTTTCCTCAATTTCACCATTTAATAATGCACTCTTAACATCCATTTGAAACAATTTGATCCCCATACTACTAGCATATCCCAATAAAATTTGTATGGATTCCAAATGGGCTACAGGAGCAAAGGTCTCTTCAAAGTCAATTCCTTCTATTTGAGCATATCATTTGCCTACAAGTCTTGCCTTGTTTCTTACAACATTCCCAGATTCATCTGATTTGTTTTTATAAATCCACTTTGTGCCAATTGGAGTTTTCTCATTAGGTAGGGGAGCAAGATCCCAAACATCATTTTTCTTCAATTGACTCAATTCTTCTTGCATTGCCTCCATCCATTCAGATTTAGTTTCAGCCTCAGAGAAATTTTTAGGCTCGATTTGAGATACAAAAGAATAATGAGCACGCAAATTCTGAACTTGTCTCCGTGTCATTACCCCACTTCTGATGTCTCCAATGACATGATCCAAGGTGTGGTTCTTCATTAATCTGGATGATATAATTGCTGTAGAAGGAATGACATCTTCATTTTCTTTTGGAATAGATGGTTCACTAATAGTTTCCTTTTCATCATCGTCTTGAAGAGCTCTTCCAACTTGATTAGTTTCATCAATAACAACATGAGTTGATTCCATTATAGTCATGGTTCTATGATTAAATACTCTATATGCCTTACTCCTAAGAAGATTCCTTCATCAGACTTAGGATCAAATTTCTCCAACTGCTCTCTATCTCTCGGAATGTAGCATTTACTTCCAAACACCCCAAATTAGGTTTTCTTTCAAAATAGCGTTCACAAGGGGCTTTGTTGGTATTCTTGGTTAGATAAACTCTATTTATAAGATAACAGGCGGTATTAACAGCTTCATCCCATAGATTGCGAGAGAGATGCTTCTCATTAAGTATGGTTCTAGCCATTTCCTGAATCACTCTATTTCTCCTTTGTACCACTCCATTTTATTGAGGTGTTTTCATAGCAGAGAATTGGTGATTAATACCATGACTATCACAAAATCTGGCAAATCTTTCATTTTCAAACTCTCCTCCATGATCATTTCTAATCTTTCGAATCTTGCAATCTTTTTCTACTTGAATCTTGTTGCAAACTCTTATGATATTGTCTACAGTGTCTGATTTAGCATGAAGAAAAACAATCCATCCAAAACATGAATAATCATCTTCCATCAGTAATATAAATTTCCTTCATCCAATACCCTGCACAAGTGCAGCCCCAATCAAGTCCATATGGATTAATTCAAGAGGATAAGAAGATGATATATCCTTTAAAATGTTAAGATTTTTCTTGATTGGTTTCCTTAATTGACACGCCTTACAAATCTCAGATTTTTCATCACTCAACTTGGGAATACCTTTCACAATTTCATTCTTTGACAAAATTTTCATCAATTTGAAATTTATATGTCCCATCCTTTGGTGCCATAAGTAATTTTCTTGATCTTTTGTTATCAAGCACCTAGACTCATTTTCACCACATTCTTCTGTTGATACAAAAATGTCACTTTGCCTCTTCAACATCAAGAAAGCTACATGAAGCCGCAGCCTACCATAAACAGGCAATGCTACTTCAAAAACCAAATCTTGTCAGAATCAAACAAAAACTACAAGACCCTTCAAGACAGCCAAGAGAGGAGAATAAATGAAGTTTCGGGCCATTTCAAAATCATTTGGCCTAACTTCACTCCTCCAACGGCTGACAAGGGCTCTTGGCGGCGACAGTGTCGAAGACACCAAATCTTCGATCAAAGTCTGTGGATGGTCTCAAAATACCTCCAAAAGGCTCCATGTCAAGTTCTAAGTCAAACCGACAACGTTTGACCCTATATCAACCCTCGAACAGCTAAATCAAGCCTTTCGGCGGCGAGAACCACTGAGGCCATAACTTATAAGATAGAGCACATGGCTGGTGAAAGTGCAGATAGGGCCAAATAATATGTCCTAGAGGGGGGGGGGTGAATAGGACTATTGGAACTCTTTTCCCAATTAAAACATCTTAGTCCAATTTTAATCCCAACTAGGATAAGGAACACAATGAACACAAAGAAGGAAACAACTTATGCGGAATATGTGTTCAATGTGTGAGTGCTTAAACAATAAAAAAAATATGACAATTAGGTTTATGTTAATAAGCACATGTGTGTGTAAAACACTCTTCACGAATTTACTGGTGATTTATATCAAAGTGCACAAATGAATATATGTTAAAGTGTGTGTACTAAACAAAATATGATTAACCAATATGTTCAATGTTGTTTTGGCACAAGTAGATGTGTGTCAATTTAAACTCAATGATGAAATATCATTCATAACAATCTCCACAACATATAGATATGTAAATCAAGCACAAGAGATAGAGATAAAGAAATTGACGCAAGGGATTTATAGTGGTTCAGTCACACAGACCTACATCCACTCTTAAGGGTACACAGTCCCCTAATTCCACTATGAAGAATCAAACTACACAAGTAATGATTCTACATCAATTTTGTTATCGAGGTTCGATCACAAAGATCTACTTCCTCTCTTTTGTTCACAATGTTCGATCACAAAGATCTACTCCCCTATACAATTTTTATAGTGGTTAAATCACAAAGAAATAAGCCACTCTTACAATGCTTTGAAATGAATGGAGTGAGGGGGAAGAACACTTGCCTCTTTTGACAAAGTCTAGAGGTTGCCACTTGCAAGTCTGGAGGATGCTCTTCTAAGCTTGTCACCATAGCTCCAAGCTTTGATGCCTCTTGTAATGCTTCCTTGATGTTGAAGATGATGCTCCAGTGTTGTGCTCACTCAAGGGAATAGGTCTTTGGTCTAGGGACATGGATTTTAAACTATGATGGCTCAAGTTCTTCCCTAGGTAATATTGTTTCCATACATCACACTTTCCTTAAGCTAATGAATCTCTTAGATTTGCCAATACAAGCTCATAGTGTGTGTGGAATGATCTATGAGAGGTCTAATATGATGCTCCATGGTTAGGACATGAGCTCTCATGATCTTGGAGAGAGATTTGATGATTTGGGTGAAAGAATCTGCGATACTGTAAGACCCCGACCCCCAATTTCTCTGTTTAGTATTGTTTTAATAATGGTTTAACTTTTTAAGTGACATTTGAGTTGGTTTGACTTTGTCTTTGAGTTTGACTAGATTTTTCATAGCCTTGGAGATTTTGAAGACCTTTGACTTTAGTTTGACCCGGTCTTTGTAAAAATGTATTTTTATGAGAAATTACTTTTGATTTCTAAAAATTCCGAATTTGGTGTATTTTGACTCATCTCATTAAGTTGAACAACTTTCATGTTTTGACCATTTTGATTTGATGCTCAGAAATCGTGTTTTTCGAGAAAAAGGGCAAAAATGACATTTTCACTAAATCTGCCCATAAATTTCGAAAATTTCAGAAATTGGGGAAAATATACTTTTTGGAAAGTAGAAATTTCGCTGATCGTTTTTGTCTTCTTCGTCGTTTTCATTCGGGCCCGCAAATGCCATTTTTAGCCTTGTGAAGATTGGGACCCACAAAACCCATCTTATAAGAGAGGAACTCTCTTCTTCTCCTTCATTCTATCTTCTCCTACACGTTTTAGAGCAAGGGTTTTTCCCTCTCTTCCAGCCACTTTCTCTCTCCTCTAGAACACTCATTTCTTGGAGATTTCATGGAGGTTCTTCCTCTCCATTCAAGCTTTCCAAAGACCCATTTTTCAAAGGATTTGAGCTAGGGCAAGGCTTCCTTTCAAGCTTCTCTTCTTCGTTTGAGCTTTTCAAGGTTAGCAATGGCTTTCCAAACTTGAGATCTTTGTTTTCCTCATCATTTAGAGTGTTTTCATCCTTAATGCAAGAGTTTTCCTTGGAGATTTGCAAAAGATTGATTTTTAGGGTTTTCTTGGGAAACTTTTGGGGGTTTTTGTAGATTAGGAGCTTGAGACCCTAGAGCATTGTTTGAAGAGCATCTTAGCTTTCATCTTGGCTTGAGGCAAGTGGATTTCCAATTAATATGATGATTTCATTTATTTTGTTTCATTTCATGATGTTTCATGCTATGTTCTAAGCTTCTTATGTTTCATAGATTTCTTTTGGATGAATGGAGCAATGTTGTGTGTGATTTCACTTATGATATTGTTTTACAATGAATTGGAAGTTGTCCTCACTTTGGTCATCTTGAAAGTTAGCTTTCTTCATGTTAAGTGTTTGTGTTCAAAACAAAGGAGGAAATCTTTGATTTTAAAAGTATTGTGTTTGTTTTATTGGATTGATTATGGATGGCGATTTAATGATTTGAGGAGGTCAAGAAAGGGCCGAAATAATGGTGAAAATGTGCATGAAAGAATAGGAATGAAAAAGGAAAGAAAAGATCTAAAAAATGAGAAACAGCACCAGCCGAGCCGGACTGGACAGAGCCCAGTCCGCTCGATCGACCCAGTGGGCCACTCGAGCGGACCAGGTTATGCCTGATCCTCGCTCGAGCGACCCAGTGGGCCGCTCGAGTGACCCAGGCTTTGTTTGGGCTTCGCTCGAGCGGACCGTGGGTCGCTCGAGCGAGCCCAGCCCAGCCTGGGGGCCTGTTCAGTGACTGTTTTTGGTCCGTTTCAAAAATCTATTTTGGCCCATTTGAAAACTGTGTTGGGCCTATTTCAAGACCTGACTTTGGGCTGTTTCAAGGATTGTTTGGGCCAGGTTTAACGGTTGTTTTGGGCTTGGCTTAAGGCCAGATTTGGGCCTGATTTAAAGAGATTTGGATAAATTGTGATGCTTGGAAATTGTGAAATGGGAATGAGAAAAATGAGAGGATGAGCATATGTGAAATTACCCGGGAATCTTTCAAGTCTCAATGCGCACTTTATCATTTAAATGTTGTGGATTTTCATTGGCATCAAACATATTCTTTTATTAATCAATGTTTAAAGGTTAAATGTGCATTGAGATGGTTCCTTGGCAAGTCATTAAGTCATTTTACACTATTCCATTCCATTTCAAGTCAGAGAATGTATTTGTATTCTTCGGTAAACTAATTTGAATAGCATCGGTGATTTGTTATAAAATCATATGGTTTTCCATGTTCGAAAGGATTGATCGCATGATTTTATACAAACTACTTTGATGCGTATTTGAGTGGTTTACCCTGGAAATTCGTATGTTTTCTCTGAATCGTTTTGGAAGGAGATTGGAGTGGTTCGCCACATTCGGGATTTCATCGATAAGACTATTATTTTGAAAATAAAACCTCGAGGCAAAATGGGGCCAGAGCTTTGTAGTGCGAGCCCATGAGCCAAAGAAACTATTATTTCGAGAATAAAACCTCGAGGCAAGATGGGGCCAGAGCTTTGTAGTGTGAGCCCATGAGCCAAAGGGATTATTATGGTTTGAGTTGTATCGGTTCGGGTTTTGAAAACTAAAGGCACCACTAGGCTTAGGTCACCTTGTCGGGCTGATCACCCGGCTTGGGATCTTTAATTTATCTGCCAGCTGCAGTTTGGATTCTGTCTGTACCGACCATGGCAACGGTTTTTATTTGCCGGTCCCACGTGTAGTGGCTACGGTTTTGATTCTGTTTCCGGTCCCACGTGTAGTGGCTACGGTTCTGTCTGCTCTTGTTACTTCGGTAATAGGAGAATATAGCTATGTGTGGCTTGCCAATGTTTTATCCGTTTATTAATTCGTTTTATGATTCTTGTTTGTTTTATACTCATTATATTCTTTGAATTTGGTAATGTTTGTGAAATCGATCTTTTATCGTGTTGTCTTTATTATTCAGGATTTTAAAAATATCTTCCAATTATTAAATGTTTTATGTAGGCTGTTATCTTTTTGAGACATTTATGCTCCAGCGACTGTTCATTTATTCGCTTTGATATTTATGTCCGGTCTTTCGATCGTTTTATCATGATTTATTGCTATTATTGTTTAGACACTTTTAATGGATTTTCGATGATCCCATAAGGTTTTATAAATGCCCATTTTACATATTACTTGTTTATTTGCTTGCCAGACCGTCGTGTCTGACCCTGTTTGTTTGGTGCCAGTTTCTTCTCATTCTGTTTTTAGGTGTTTGATCAGAGGAGGCGGTGGAGCCGCCGGTCTGACGAGAGAGGCTGCCCATTGATATCATCTAGATGTCAAGTTTGGCACCGGAGTTCATATCTAAATATTGGGGGTAGTATTTCTTTTTAGTTGGATATTTTTGTATGGCTTTGTTAGCCTTGGTCATTGGGTTTGTAATTAAAACGTTTGTTAATTGTAATTTGAATATGTGGGAAATAAATAGTCCTGTTACTACCAGCTCAGTATTTTATGATTTGTGATCTGTACTAGTATGCTTATGTGATGGATTTATGATATTGGTTGAGTGCGACACGGAATCCAATGGCTACGGACTCCGGGGCGTAATGCCATGATTAGCTTCCGCGAAAATATGTTCTGATCGTGAAGGAATTTTATTATCCTCATTCACACGGATCTTGGGAAATACAACAAAAGTTTCAATTTATTCCAAAATTTCGCATTCCGAGATCGGATCACTGCAGGGCCCGGTTTCGGGGTGTGACAGATTGGTATCAGAGCTGGTTAGTTTCTAGGAAATAAAATACTCTAGGGACATTAAGACGTGTGGTGAGGATTCGTTAGATTGTGTCGATCTGTTTTCTCTTGTCTTTGTTTCTCTGCATTTTAATCTGCTTTTCTTTTAGTTCGGAGACTTTGCTTGTCTTTTCTTTTAGTTCTTGTTGTTAGGGAATTTGGACAACCAAATTTCATCTTTCGTGGGGGAGAATTTAAAATCTCCATACCTACATTCAGTGTCTTTTGTCTGTGCTTGTGTCGGAGACTGAGAACCTCGTGGATTCAGTATGTTGTTTTCGGAGAACATCAGCAGACTTTCAGCCTTCAGCATCTTCATTGTTGTTAATGAGAGAAGACATGTGCATTTGCCCGCCAAAGTAGGACTTGAGCAGTATTCGAAGATCCCCTCTCGGCTAATTGAAGATCATCATGCAGCGTACCAAGGTAAGTAAATGTGGATTTTGGGTGAACTCAGACCATATTTCCAAGATGAAGGACTGCAAAAGGCATATTAGCTATTGATTTTATGAAGGGAGAAGTGATTCTTAGTTAGTAAGACTAGAAGTTAGTACAAGAAACTCAGGGATTTCCCAGATTCGATGAGCCTTGTCATAGTTTTGGTTAAGAATTTCCGTAACTTGCAGCTTAGCCAGTGTAGTTTTTCAGAGTAATACCAAGTGGATGGTTAGTTGTAGTCAAGATAATTTTCGGTAGCAAAGGAAACCTTGGGGAATTTTACCGACTTACAGGGTATTGGATTGGACAGCGTGCAGATGCAAGTGAATACCTCAGTTATTGTGATGTCCATTTCTTGATGAGAATGATTTTCGTGATATTTTCATCTTTTATTATGTTTTTCTTAACGTCTATGATTTATCCTTGCAATGTTTAAACAATGGATTATGTTTAATCTTCTTAAGATATTGTTTTACAATGATCTTGAAATTTTGCTCTTGTTTTAGTTTTCTTAAATGTTGACATCTACATTTCAAAACTTAATGATTTCAAAATTTTGTATATGTTTGGTTGGAAATGGATGGATGTTTTTAATGATGGATTGTAGAGGCTAGTGAATGAACTGATCTTTAAAAGCATGTAACAAAAAAACTGCGTTTCTTTTTCAAAGTACGATGTGAAATTTCTATTTCATTGATTCATTTTCTTTGGCTATGCAAGATGAATTTCCTAAGGGTTTTTGTGTTCAGATTATATACAGATTCCTACATTTGTTTTAACGTTCAGCTGTGCTTAAGTTTCTACAGGATTTTTATGAACGGATGAGTTCAGATTTCAACAAGGTTTAGTGTTTAATTAACACTCAGATTTCAACAAAGTTTGATGTATAGTCATACTATATGAATTTGATTTATTTTTTTGAAATCCTAATTTGGAATTGTTGAGTATTTCAATGATTTGTTTGGTTATGAAAGTATGAATTTCAAAATGAATAATGTTATTTCATACTCAAACTTTAATAAGCTTTATTTAAGCCTTATTTGATAATTTGGAGGTTCAATTTCTACTATGTTTTAAAATGATGAAATTCAACTAAGTAATCATTTTAGGCATTATGTTTAAAATTTTAAGATTTGTTTTGCATTGAATGGAATGAGTTGTAATAGCTTATGGTTGGAATTTGGAAGTGTAAGAATTGAAGGGTTGATGGATGTAAGTAGGTGTGTTGGTTCAGTTGGAAACAAATTTGGATTTTTGAGGTAGTAAGCAGAACTTAAGACATGATATTCAGATGAGGCTGAGACAATTGTTCTTACATGAAAGGTAAGGTATAAGGCAGAAACAAAAGATTGAGCAGACTCCGGATTGTGAATAATTTCAGTCAAGCACCATTCAAGGAAAATGACTCTACGCACACTTTTACAAGGATTTAGTTAATTAGTGAACCTTAGAGGACAAACTAAAAGTGGTGGAATTGCTTCGAGACTTGGATTGGAAGTTTCAGCTTATCAAGGAATGATGCCAGCTTGGCAGGTTTATTTTGTTGGTGACACAGTATCAAGCAGAAGATTAAGAACAACAAGCAGATAGAATTAGATGTGAGCTGGGATTCTGAGTACTTCACGGAAATATTAGAATTCGGAGTTGTGAATACATATTGGATTTCTAAGATCAGTTATGCTTGTCAGAAGTGGAAGACTTGAATAGTGAAATCTGAAGAGGCAAGCCATGCGAGGTTTCGACACAGAACAGCTCAGCAGGTTATGGCAGTTTAACATCTAGGTTGTAGCAGACCAAGTCAGTGACAGGAGACCTGTAGAATTTGGAGATTGTGATTTCAGAACGAAGAAGGATTGACGGTATTCTTGGAGGCCAGAAGCTGAATGGTACAGTGTAAGTAGGTATAGGGAATTCCAGGAATTTTCGAAGTAGAGATTATTTTAGAGAAAGCATGTCTACGATCACATCTTCGTACATCACAGTTTTATAGGACTTAAGGCACAGAATTCCAAAGTGATAGGAATAGGCAGAACTTACAGTTTCTTGGGCCGACAGTGACTGATGAGATAAATAAAAGAAATGATCCAGTACAGGAATGACAGATGACACCAAGGATGATTAGAAGAATTGTTGAACTCTAGTTTGGTCAGAGAAGTATGTTTTTGAACAGATATGTGGAACAGTGTGAAGCCTTCAACCAAATCAGAATGTTGTTGACCGTGCATCTCAACGTCAGGTTTGATCAGAGGGTATCTCAGTTCCCGAGGTTTAGCGTAGGGTGTCAATGTTTGCTGTTGTTTTTTGGGTTTTTGATTTGGTTTAGACCATTTGGAGGACCAAATGGGTTCTAAGGAGGGGAGGATGTAAGACCCCGACCCCCAATTTCTCTGTTTAGTATTGTTTTAATCGTGGTTTAAATTTTTAAGCAAGATTTGAGTTGGTTTGACTTTGTCTTTGAGTTTGACTAGATTTCTCATAGCCTTGGAGATTTTGAAGACCGTTGACTTTAGTTTGACCCGGTCTTTGTAAAAATATATTTTTATGAGAAATTACTTTTGATTTCTAAAAATTCCGAATTTGTTGTATTTTGACTCATCTCATTAAGTTGAACAACTTTCATGTTTTGACCATTTTGATTTGATGCTCAGAAATCATTTTTTTCGAGAAAAATGGGCAAAAATGACATTTTCACTAAATCTGCCCATAAATTTTGAAAATCTCAGAAATTAGGGAAAATATACTTTTTGGAAAGTAGAAATTTCGCTGATCGTTTTTGTCTTCTTCGTCGTTTTCATTCGGGGCCCGCAAATGCCATTTTTAGCCTTGTGAAGATTGGGACCCACAAAACCCATGTTATAAGAGAGGAACTCTCTTCTTCTCCTTCATTCTATCTTCTCCTGCACGTTTTAGAGCAAGGGTTTTTCCCTCTCTTCCCGCCACTTTCTCTCTCCTCTAGAACACTCATTTCTTGGAGATTTCATGGAGGATTGATCTCCTAGGGTTCTTCCTCTCCATTCAAGCTTTCCAAAGACCCATTTTTCAAAGGATTTGAGCTAGGGCAAGGCTTCCTTTCAAGCTTCTCTTCTTCGTTTGAGCTTTTCAAGGTTAGCAATGGCTTTCCAAACTTGAGATCTTTGTTTTCCTCATCATTTAGAGTGTTTTCATCCCTCATGCAAGAGTTTTCCTTGGAGATTTGCAAAAGATTGATTTTTAGGGTTTTCTTGGGAAACTTTTGGGGGTTTTTGTAGATTGGGAGCTTGAGACCTTAGAGCATTATTTGAAGAGCATCTTAGCTTTCATCTTGGCTTGAGGCAAGTGGATTTCCAATTAATATGATGATTTCATTTATTTTGTTTCATTTCATGATGTTTCATGCTATGTTCTAAGCTTCTTATGTTTCATAGATTTCTTTTGGATGAATGGAGCAATGTTGTGTGTTATTTCACTTATGATATTGTTTTACAATGAATTGGAAGTTGTCCTCACTTTGGTCATCTTGAAAGTTAGCTTTCTTCATGTTAAGTGTTTGTGTTCAAAACAAAGGAGGAAATCTTTGATTTTAAAAGTATTGGGTTTGTTTTATTGGATTGATTATGGATGGTGATTTAATGATTTGAGGAGGTCAAGAAAGGGCCCAAATAATGGTGAAAATGTGCATGAAAGAATAGGAATGAAAAAGGAAAGAAAAGATCTCAAAAATGAGAAACAGCACCAGCCGAGCCGAACTGGACAGAGCCCAGTCCGCTCGAGCGACCCAGTGGGCCGCTCGAGCGGACCAGGTTCTGCCTGATCCTCGCTCGAGCGACCCAGGCTCTGTCTGGGCTTCGCTCGAGCAGACCGTGGGTCACTCGAGCGAGCCCAGCCCAGCCTGGGGGCCTGTTCAGGGACTGTTTTTGGTCCGTTTCAAAAATCTGTTTTGGCCCATTTGAAAACTGTGTTGGGCCTGTTTCAAGACCTGACTTTGGGCTATTTCAAGGACTGTTTGGGCCAGGTTTAAAGGTTGTTTTGGGCTTGGCTTAAGGCCAGATTTGGGCCTGATTTAAAGATATTTGGGTAAATTGTGATGCTTGGAAATTGTGAAATGGGAATGAGAAAAATGAGAGGATGAGCATATGTGAAATCACCCGGGAATCTTTCAAGTCTCAATGCGCACTTTATCATTTAAATGTTGTGGATTTTCATTGGCATCAAACATATTCTTTTATTAATCAATGTTTAAAGGTTAAATGTGCATTGAGATGGTTCCTTGGCAAGTCATTAAGTCATTCTACACTATTCCATTCCATTTCAAGTCAGAGAATGTATTTGTATTCTTCGGTAAACTAATTTGAATAGCATCGGTGATTTGTTATAAAATCATATGGTTTTCCATGTTCGAAAGGATTGATCGCATGATTTTATACAAACTACTTTGATGCGTATTTGAGTGGTTTACCCTGGAAATTCGTATGTTTTCTCCGAATCGTTTTGGAAGGAGATTGGAGTGGTTCGCCACATTCGGGATTTCATCGATAAGACTATTATTTTGAAAATAAAACCTCGAGGCAAAATGGGGCTAGAGCTTTGTAGTGCGAGCCCATGATCCAAAGAGACTATTATTTCGAGAATAAAACCTCGAGGCAAGACGAGGCCAGAGCTTTGTAGTGTGAGCCCATGAGCCAAAGGGATTATTATGGTTTGAGTTGTATCAGTTCAGGTTTTGAAAACTAAAGGCACCACTAGCCTTAGGTCACCTTGTCGGGCTGATCACCCGGCTTGGGATCTTTAATTTGTCTGCCAGCTGCAGTTTGGATTCTGTCTGTACCGACCATGGCAACGGTTTTTATCTGCCGGTCCCACGTGTAGTGGCTACGGTTCTGATTCTGTTTCCGGTCCCACGTGTAGTGGCTACGGTTCTGTCTGCTCTTGTTGCTTCGGTAATAGGAGAATATAGCTATGTGTGGTTTGCCAATGTTTTATCCGTTTATTAATTTGTTTTATGATTCTTGTTTGTTTTATACTCATTATATTCTTTGAATTTGGTAATGTTTATGAAATCGATCTTTTATCGTGTTGTCTCTATTATTCAGGATTTTAAATGTATCTTCTAATTATTAAATGTTTTATGTAGGCTGTTATCTTTTCGAGACATTTATGCTCCAGAGACTGTTCATTTATTCGCTTTGATATTTATGTCCGGTCTTTCGATCGTTTTATCATGATTTATTGCAATTATTGTTTAGACTCTTTTAATGGATTTTCAATGATCCCATAAGGTTTTATAAATGCCCATTTTACATATTACTTGTTTATTTGCTTGCCAGACCGTCGTGTTTGACCCTGTTTGTTTGGTGCCAGTTTCCTCTCATTTTATTTTTAGGTGTTTGGTCGGAGGAGGCGGTGGAGCCGCCGGTCTGACGAGAGGCTGCCCATTGATATCGTCTAGATGTCAAGTTTGGCACCGGAGTTCGTATCTAAATATTGGGGGTAGTATTTCTTTTTAGTTGGATATTTTTGTATGGCTTTGTTAGCCTTGGTCATTGGGTTTGTAATTAAAACGTTTGTTAATTTTAATTTGAATATGTGGGAAATAAATAGTCCTGTTACTACCAGCTCAGTATTTTATGATTTGTGATCTGTACTAGTATGCTTATGTGATGGATTTATGATATTGGTTGAGTGCGACACGGAATCCAATGGCTACGGACTCCGGGGCGTAATGCCATGATTAGCTTCCGCGAAAATATGTTCTGATCGTGAAGGAATTTTATTATCCTCATTCACGCGGATCATGGGAAATACAACAAAAGTTTTAATTTATTCCAAAATTTCGCATTCTGAGATCGGATCACTGCAGGGCCCGGTTTCGGGGTGTGACAGATACAGATCTGAACATCACTAGGGGAAGACGTCCATGGCTGATTTGTAACAAAACAGATTTTAAAAAATCTGATCTGGGCAGCGAAGATCAGCCATAGAAATCGCATTACAACTCCACCGAATCATGATCAACAAGTGTATAATTAAAGGAGATACAAGAAGACTATTACCTTGATGATATGTAGACTTCAAATCTCTGAAATAAAAGATCCAAAGGACTGAACTCAGACCTGCAACTAGCAAACACCTTGCTGGAATTTTCTGCAGTAGTATTGCTTTTGATCTTCTTCTCTATTTCACTTCCAAATCAGATTGGCTAAGATGGTGGGATCTTAATCTAGATTTCTAGATGGGTTTTGAGAACTTTTTATCTATGGAAAAATCTCAGACCTGAAGCTCTCTTCAATGAAGAAGAGAAGAGGGCTAGACGTGTGGGATTCTCTAGCATAGGGGATATGTATGTTGGACGTCCAAAGGGGGCTTCCTCCTTTTATTGAAAACTTTAGGATTCCTTTCCTTAAAAGTTATCCCTACTAATTCTCTTAGATGTCCTAAAAGGAAAGTATAATCCAAAGATTTTTTTCCTTCGACAAACACTCCAATTAGAAAAGGAAATTAAAGGAAGATCCCACAAACTTTAGCAATTAGTAACCTTAGTTGCACAACACTTACTAATTTAAATTTCTAATTAAAAAAGGAAACTTTACTATAGGAATACTAATCCAAAGAGGAGTCCAACCTTCCAAGTAGAGAGACCTACTCAAAGTTGGAAACCTCACCTATGGAATTCCTATTATGGATGTCCCACATAAAATAATGCACACCATGGCCCACATGATTATTAATCATACCATGACCCACAAATAATTTATCTAGAATTAAATTCATGTATGCCATCAAAGGCCTATAATAAATTTAAACTCAAAATTATTTTTCCACTAAAATAATTCAACCATATGTCATCTAAACAATTTAGGAAACCATGCCAATATAGGAAAGTGACTAGAGAAGGGACCAAAAGACATATTTACCCTTGGCTCCTAAAATGACCAAAATGTCCACGCTAAAATCATAGCAACATTAAGACCATTTTAACCTTAGCTCATTCCACTATAGAGTTATGGTTGAACTCCAGGGACAAATAATAATTAAAAAATAAGCTCGTCAGAAAATGACAGTTGTCTTCGACCTACTAAGTAAAATGACCTAAATGCCCCTCTATGTAACATCCCTAATCAAGTCAGGTTATCCAATGTACTATCAACCTTCTCGATTACATCTAAACCTTAGAACTTCATATCCTTAACTTAATCATCATCCGGATATCATTCTCTTGGTCCAGGGAGCGACCCACAAGTTCAATATCCATATGAAACATCCATATACTAAGATCTTAGATTTTGATGATTAATTGGATAATTCTAAGGGGATGATCATTCTATCATTAGATGTCATAGATTCTTTATTGCATCTACACGTCCCAACTGATCAAGTCCGAGTACCCAAAACACAGAGCTGTTGACCCATGAAAAGAATCTCACCCACAGTGAATTAAAGCACTAGAACTTGACTTCGTCAGTTCATCCACAAATGCTCAAGATTAAGAGCACTGGTCACTCAGTAGCATGAGGTGACCTGATCTCTCTCAGTGATAGTACTATTTTAGAGATCACACTTACAATGGTCCTGTTCAATGCATTGCAAATGCACTAATGAGATAAATCCGGGATAGGCCTCCCATGACTTAGGTAAGTCACCCTGAATACAGGAGAGTCTGTCACTATAACTTATACCAAGATGAAGTGCCCAACTCCATCTCTCATTTATGAACAAATATGTTGTTTCCAGTGTCCATGAATCAGACCTATCTGTGTGTAGGCACTACACACCTAATTCATTTACTAGAGACAATGGGCCTTACACAACCATACATATATACATGTTTAAAGAGAAAAGAGTCATTCCATTAAATAACTAGTAAATATCCAGTAACAAAAGATGAGAGTGCAGCTAGTGGGCTTTAGGGCATGCACCAATCCCAACAAACTCCCACTTGCACTAAAGATCACTATTTCCTAACCTAACACCCATAGACTCAACATGAGATGTAAAGACTTTCTCAGTAAGAGTCTTCGTGAATGGGTCAGCTAAGTTATTTGCTGAGGCAATCTGCTCCACCACTATTTCTCCATCCTGAATGAATTCCCAGATCAAGTGGTACTTTCTCTGAATGTGCTTGCCTTTCTTGTGATTCTTGGGCTCTTTGCACTGTGCTACGGCACTAGTGTTGTCGCAGTATATGACAATCGGTTTTTGCACTGTAGGAACAATTCCCAATTCCAATAGGAATTTTCTGAGCCATACTGCTTCCTTTGCAGCTTTCGATGCCACCACATACTCTGCTTCCATGGTAGAATCAGCAGTACAGGATTGCTTGACACTTTTCCATGATATAGCCCCTCCTGACAGAGTAAGGACGTATCCTGAAGTAGACTTTCTGGCATCTCTATCAGATTGGAAATCAGAATCTGTATACGCCAAAGGCATTAGATCATCTGCTCGATAGGTTAGCATATAATCTTTCGTTCTCCATAGATACCTGAATATATGCTTAACAGCTGTCCAATGCATGGGTCCAGGGTTTGACTGATATCTGCTAACCATGCAAACGGCAAAGCAAATATCTGGTCTAGTACATAACATTGCATACATGAGGCTTCCAACAGCGGATGCATATGAAACTCTCCTCATACGCTCTATCTCTTCAGATGTCTTTGGACATTGATCTCGAGACAGTGGTACTCCATGTCTAGAAGGTAGCAAGCCCTTCTTGGAGTCATGCATGTTAAACTTGACCAATATCTTCTCAATATATGAAGATTGGGATAAGGCTAACATCTTATTCTTGCAATCTCGCAAAAGCTTGATCCCTAAGATGTAGCTGGCCTCACCCAAATCCTTCATCTGAAATTGAGAGGATAACCAAACCTTTGTGGATGACAATATACCTACATCATTTCCAATGAGCAATATGTCATCTACATACAGAACCAAAAATGTAACTGCTTTTCCACTTCCTTTCTTATACACACATGGTTCATCAATGTTTTGATCAAAGCCAAAAGATTTGACTGCCTGATTAAACTTGATGTTCCATGCTCTAGATGCTTGCTTAAGTCCATAAATGGACTTCTTAAGTTTACAAACCATGTTATCTTGGCCACTAGCAATGAAGCCCTCTGGTTGCATCATATAGATGCATTCGTCAAGACTTCCATTAAGAAAAGCTGTCTTGACATCCATCAGCCATATCTCGTAGTCATAATGACATGCGATGGCCAAGAGAATCCTTATGGACTTAAGCATAGCCACTCATAATTGATACCCCCTTTCTAAGTTTATCCTTTCGCCACCAGTCTTGCTTTGGAGGTTTCCACCTTCCCATCCACTCCTCTCTTCCTCTTGTAGATCCACTTGCACCCTATGGGTTTAATCCCTTTAGGTGCATCTACAAGTTCCTAGACTTGATTGGAATACAAAGAATCCAATTCAGATTTCATCGCTTGCTGCCACATGTCAGCATCTATATCCGTCACTGCTTCATCATAACTAGCAGGATCCTCAACCAGATCCTCAGAGTCTGTCTTAAAAGACACTCCTAGATATCTTTCTGGCAGGCTAGAAATTCTCCCACTATGACGAGGCTCCAGAGTGTTAAAAGGAATATCCTGTTCATCTACCGCCTCAGGACCTGGTATTGATGTTATAGGAGATCCCGAAAGAATCTCCTCAAGGGTTTCTTTATAACTAAGCTCTTGGTACATCATACAATCATCCTCCAAGTACCTAGCATGAGTGCTGATAAGCACTTTTTGCTCCTTTGGATGATAAAAGATGCCACCTCTCGTTCCCTTAGGATACCCAATGAAGTAGCACATTTCTGATCTGGGTTCCAGCTTGGTAGTTTTATCATTCAGCACATAGGCTGGACAACCCCAAATGTGGATATGTCTTAAACTGGGTTTTCGACCTGTCCACATTTCTTGCGGTGTCCTAGGCACTGATTTAGAAGGTACCAGATTTAAAATGTATGCTGCTGCTTCTAGGGCATATCCCCAAAAAGATATAGGTAGGGTTGCATGACTCATCATGGACCTTACCATATCAAGAAGGGTACAATTTCTTCTCTCCGCTACACCATTTTGCTGGGGTGTACCCGGTGCAGACAACTGAGACATAAATCCCATGTTGTGTGTGGTACTCTTTGAACTCACCCAGGAGGTACTCGCCACCTCAATCAGATCGAAGGGCTTTGATATGTTTCCCTAGTTGTAACTCCGCCTTTATCAAACGCCTCAGACTTGCGTCGCATTAAGTACACATATCCATACCTAGAGCAATCATCAGTGAAGGTGATGTAATACTCATACCCTCCTCGAGCTGGTTTGTTCATAGTTACACACACAGCAGTGTGAATCAATTCTAACAACTCCTTTGACCTAAGTCCCTTTCCAGAGAATGACCTTTTGGTCATCTTTCCCTTGAGACAAGATTCGCACTAAGGAAAAGGTTTGAAATCTAATGAGCTCAAAGGCCCATCTTCTACCAACCTCTAAATCCGTTTTAGGTTAATGTGACCCAAACGTAAGTGCCAAAGATATGTGTCATTGATTGAAGATACCTTCCTTTTAAGGGAAGTTGAGTTTTCTTGTTGTACATTATGCAGTGTGGGAGCAATAGGATATATATAAAATAAGTTGTCATGCATTCTACCGGAACATATAATATTTCCATCTCTACTGATATCAACACCAGAATGGAAAGAAACTGAATAATTAAATTCAATGAGTCTGGAAATTGAAATGAAATTCTTCCTCATGTCCGGAACATAGAAAACATTATTTAAAACTAATATCCTATCACATGAAAAATGTAAGGAGACAACTCCCACTGCAACTGCCCAAACTTTAGCTCCAGTTCCAACTCTAAAGGCAAACTCTCCTTTCTCAATCTTCTGCATTATCTGAAACCCCTGCAATGAATTGCAGATATGATCAGTGGCTCCCGAGTCTACTATCCATGAATTAGTAGAATCAACCACCAGACAAGTTTCAATGTAGTAGGAAAAAGATGTACCTTTCTTAACTGAGGCTAGCAACTTGGGACAATCTTTCTTCCAATGACCTTTGAGGCCACACTTGAAGCATTTCCCTTTGGGCTTTCCATCTGTACCTTTGTCCTTCTTTTTATCAGTATTGTCCTTTTTCTGTCCTTTTCCCTTATTCTGCTTCTTCTTGAACTTCTTCCCTTTCGGGTTTAGTTTAGAGGTAGACTGGAAAAAGTGAGCTTGGGCTTTGGGCTTCATGATAGCCTCCGCCGCCTGGAGTTCTTACATTAACTCAGATAGAGTCATGTCCATCTTGCTCATATTGAAATTGAGCTTGAACTGATTGAAAGAGTCTGGCAGAGTTTCGAGAATCATATCAGTTTGACTCTCTGCATTAATCTCAGCCCCTAGAATCTCAGCAACATTGAAACAATCCATCATCTTGAGCATATGCTCTCTGACAGGTGTTCCCTCAGCCATCCTAGTATTCATGATAGTCCTTATAGCAGCTTGCCTAGCTGGCCTGCTTTTATCTGCGAACATCTCAGACAAGGACATCATGATTTCATAGGCTGTGTCCATTTGCTCGTGCTGCGTTTGCAACACGTTGGACATGGAAGCAAGCATTTAGCATTTAGCCATGCTATTCGCTTTCTTCCATTTCCTCTCAGCCTCTAACTTGTCATCAGTAGAACTAACATCAATATCAGGACAGGTTTCTGACAAGACATACTTGTACTCCTCAGCAGTGAGTACTATGTCAAGATTTCTCTTCCAATCTACGTATTTAGGGCCAGTCAGTTTGTTCTCACGAAGAATGCTCATCAACGGACTAAAAGAATCTTTACCCATCTCTCTCTGGATATGAAACGGTTTATAATTAGACAGGCATTATATATGTAATATGTATATGGTGCTTGTTATAAAAGGAAAAACATGCACAAAACTTTTTACATTATTTAACCCTAAACATAATGTATCAGTGTTTCAACCTCCTCATAGACCCTCCATCGAAGGGATGGCCGAGCCTACAGTCATGTTGAATTAAGGTATGCTTATTTGGATTATCACTATCTGGATACACATATCCAGTGGCAGTCCAATCACTGATTGGTTTGGCCTCATATGACAAATAACTTTAACTCCTAGGGAGAGGTCATTACCGTCTTATGTCAAGTGTTTTACCATCTCTTATGAAATTTCCCAGAATGTGTATGACTTAAGTCCACCAAAGGGAAGTGAATTTTATCCATTCTAGAAGTGAACTTTAGTAAAGAGCTCCACCGAAGGGATGGCCGCTCCCACCAACACTTCATTGACATTCTATAGAAGTGATCTTTAGTAAAGAACTCCACCGAAGGGATAGCCGCTCCTACTAACACCTTATTACGAATATTCACATTAGTTCACCCACTAACCCATCAAAGTGATCTTTAGTAAAGAACTCCACCGAAAGGGTGGCCGCTCCCACCAACACCTTATTGAGATAACATGAACTGAGAATGGAAGGCCGTGGGGTTTTTCCAAACCCCTCTCCCACTTGATTATTTATCACTAGTGTTTTTAAATAAAATATTCTTTTTGACCTTTACATTGTTTACTCAAAAGCTCTTTTAAATCTAGCAAACTTAGTTAATTAAATTTATGACTTAATGACTTAAGTCATCTTAAAAATAAATAACCTTTGCTTTAAAACATTTGAGAAAATCCCTTTAAAGAATCAAAAACCTAACTTGGGTTATGGAAACCCATAGGTAGCATTTAATTAGATTTTAGTTTAGCCTCTTTTGGAAACCAAGGGTACCAAGATAAACTAAACCCTATCCAATTTTAAACCTTAGACAAAAATAGAAGGTGCTGGTCTAAGTTTCGTTTAAAAACAATTAGCCAAACTAAAAACAATCCAATATAAAAAGATGCCAATTTTAGAACCTAATGGTGGCCATGTTTCTAGGTGACAATTATAGCAATTATATAAAGCATTCATCCATGCATTCCATATATATAAGAGCAAATAAAAGTATGCAATCCTTGATGGCTCCCTGCTCTTCGGACTTCAAATCCTTATCGAACTAGGACATCAAAAATAGATCTCATCTTGCACCAAGAAGCCTTGTCTCCTCCACCACTAAGGAATCCGGTTACTTGCAACCTATCTTGCTTGAAGCTTTCTTCTTCTTGCTTGTTCCAATAAATGAAATTTATACAAGCAAACCCATAAAAAACAAAACCACAAATTACATTGGAGATACCTATGCTTTTTAAGAAAGCTTACATCAAGACTGGTTGGAATAAAAGTAAAGAAAGAATTACAACTTCCTATGATTGCTAAACGCGCAATCGTACACTTTCCAACTAATGAAAAAACATCCAAATCCACACAATAAAAATGCGAACCATCAGGGATGCAAATATATATGGCTGCAAACAAAGAGGTTAGTGCATGCAAAACACTATGTACATCATTAAACAAATCTGGAAAATAAATTCCAGCAATGTTAATGAAACTTGCACACAACATGCATCACTAAAGAAATCTGAATATAACTTCAGTAGGCCATAATCAATCTAGGATTAATTAAACACAACATGGGATCATGATTTCACATGGAGTGGCTCTGATACCACTGAAAGAAACTGCGATACAGATCTGAACATCACTAGGGGAAGACGTCCATGGCTGATTTGTAACAAAACAGATTTTAAAAAATCTGATCTGGGCAGCGAAGATCAGCCATAGAAATCGCATTACAACTCCACCGAATCAAGATCAACAAATGTATAATTAAAGGAGATACAAGAAGACTATTACCTTGATGATATGTAGACTTCAAATCTCTGAAATAAAAGATCCAAAGGACTGAACTCAGACCTGCAACTAGCAAACACCTTGCTGGAATTTTCTGCAGTAGTATTGCTTTTGATCTTCTTCTCTATTTCACTTCCAAATCAGATTGGCTAAGATGGTGGGATCTTAATCTAGATTTCTAGATGGGTTTTGAGAACTTTTTATCTATGGAAAAATCTCAGACCTGAAGCTCTCTTCAATGAAGAAGAGAAGAGGGCTAGACGTGTGGGATTCTCTAGCATAGGGGATATGTATGTTGGACGTCCAAAGGGGGCTTCCTCCTTTTATTGAAAACTTTAGGATTCCTTTCCTTAAAAGTTATCCCTACTAATTCTCTTAGATGTCCTAAAAGGAAAGTGTAATCCAAAGATTTATTTCCTTCGAGAAACACTCCAATTAGAAAAGGAAATTAAAGGAACATCCCACAAACTTTAGCAATTAGTAACCTTAGTTGCACAACACTTACTAATTTAAATTTCTAATTAAAAAAGGAAACTTTACTATAGGAATACTAATCCAAAGAGGAGTCCAACCTTCTAAGTAGAGAGACCTACTCAAAGTTGGAAACCTCACCTATGGAATTCTTATTATGGACGTCCCACATAAAATAATGCACACCATGGCCCACATGATTATTAATCATACCATGACCCACAAATAATTTATCTAGAATTAAATTCATGTATGCCATCAAAGGCCTATAATAAATTTAAACTCAAAATTATTTTTTCACTAAAATAATTCAACCATATGTCATCTAAACAATTTAGGAAACCATGCCAATATAGGAAAGTGACTAGAGAAGGGACCAAAAGACATATTTACCCTTGGCTCCTAAAATGACCAAATGTCCATGCTAAAATCATAGCAACATTAAGACCATTTTAACCTTAACTCATTCCACTATAGAGTTATGGTTGAACTCCAGGGACAAATAATAATTATAAAATAAGCTCGTCAGAAAATGACAGTTTTCTTCGACCTACTAAGTAAAATGACCTAAATGCCCCTCTATGTAACATCCATAATCAAGTCAGGTTATCCGATGTACTATCAACCTTCTCGATTACATCTAAACCTTAGAACTTCATATCCTTAACTTAATCATCATCCGGATATCATTCGCTTGGTCCAGGGAGCGACCCACAAGTTCAATATCCATATGGAACATCCATATACTAAGATGTTGGATTTTGATGATTAATTGGATAATTCTAAGGGGACGATCATTCCATCATTAGATGGCATAGATTCTTTATTGCATCTGCACGTCCCAACTGATCAAGTCGGAGTACCCAAAATACAAAGTTGTTGACCCATGAATAGAATCTCACCCACAGTGAATTAAAGCACAAGAACTTGACTTCGTCAGTTCATCTACAAATGCTCAAGATTAAGAGCACTGGTCACTCAGTAGCATGAGGTGACCTGATCTCTCTCAGTGATAGTACTTTTTTATAGATCACACCTACAATGGTCCTGTTCAATGCATTGCATATGCACTAATGAGATAAATCCGGGATAGGCCTCCCATGACTTAGGTAAGTCACCCTGAATACATGAGAGTCTCTCACTATAACTTATACCAAGATGAAGTGCCCAACTCCATCTCTCAATTATGAACAAATATATTGTTTCCAGTGTCCATGAATCAGACCTATATGTGTGTAGGCACTATACACCTAATTCATTTACTAGAGACAATGGGCCTTACACAACCATACATATATACATGTTTAAAGAGAAAAGAGTCATTCCATTAAATAACCAGTAAATATCCAGTAACAAAAGATGAGAGTGCAGCTAGTGGGCTTTAGGGCATACACCAATCCCAACATTGGGGCCTTTTCTATTTATAACAACCCTCAAACGGCTCTCTAACGGCTTTTGGCGGCTAGCTCCCTTCAAATCTGCGGTTAGCCGCCACCCCAACGGTCATAAACGACTAGTTTTAGGTAAGCTGTGCTGAGTAAAGGGGCTAGCCAAAATTCAAAGGGGCTGGCCGAATTTGTCAAAGAGGCTAGTTGCGAGGTAACTGCTAGGTAGCCGAATTTTCGCAGAAACTTGTACATTAAGCTTCTGGAAAAGTAACCGCGAGGTGACCGCAAACCATGGCAGTTAGCCGACCTCTGGGATCAGTTTTGAGTCTTGAAAAAGCTCAAAAATAATTTCTAAAACCCTATTAAATAAGCCATTAAACTAAGGGTTTTTAGGGCCATCTCTTGGTTGGTTTGGAGTCCCATTTACGTGAATAGGTTGGCACAATATATGGAGGTCTTCCTTGATGAATCCGAGCCTTCCAAGACTTTATCTCCTGCCTTCAAACTTGATCTTCCTTGTGAAACTCTGAGAGGCAAGGTCTTGGACTCTTTGACACGGAATTGACAATACAAAACAAGTGCTCATTGGAATGTGGCACTAACAATCTCCCCCTTTGTCAATTTCGTGGCAAAACACCTATTCTAGATTGAATTATAACAAATGGACTCAAATACAATTAAGATTACAAGAGTACGTGATCTTTACAAAAGATACAACAATTACAACATAGAGACTCATGACTCTAGAAGCTCTCCCTGAGAATGTAATTTGTCTTTTAAAGATACACCTGCATAAGAACATTGAAAGCACATTCTATGGTGGGATTGCTACTCCCCCTTAATTGTTAGTCACAAAATATCATAGATAGAGTGTGTTCTCACCCTTTGTTATACACTCTCCCCCTTTGTTTAATCTCTCCATTTTTCAGGATTCAATCCATTTATTATTCTCCCCCTTTTTGTCACAAACTGACAAATAGATGTACCGATGAAGCATATGGAGTACTAGAGAGATAAGGAGAAGTGTGAGATATCAATATTTAACATATTATGATATCAAGGACATAAAAAGATTTACCTATAAGCATGGATGGGAAGTTTACAAGCATGATATCAAAGGATTTGACTATAAAGTGATGCAATCATGTTAATTTGGAATTGAACTATATAAATCAACTAAATGAGTCCATAACAATTCCAAGAATCCATTTAAGGATTTTCTAAGTCCTTCAAATGATACAAACTGATTAAAGATCAAGGACTCAATAAAGATCATATGAAATTTTATTTCATTGATCATTTTCACCACTTATGCGAAGTGATGAACTAGCAAAATCATTAGTTTACTGAACTGATATAACTATAAAGCACAGACAATGATTATGAGAAATGCATGAAGTTCCAGAAGAAAATCAATCCATTTTTAAGCATATAATAGGAACATGCATTATAATACCAAATAAAATCCAAAACCAAAACATTCATTTTTTAGAAAAATTTAACTTACAAAGGCATAATGAATGTTATGAGAATGAATGCAATCACCAATGTATTCAGTCGTCACACTAAGCGATTATAATCCTAAATGATGAATTGAGTACATTGCATTCCAAACAAGTCATCAAGACAGGAAATTTACAAATAGAGGAGCATATGACTTGCAAAATCATCACACGATACAAAGCATAGTGATGATCAAAGGTAAAAACATCCATATCTTAGAAAAATACCAGAACTAAAAGCTCATGGATGTGGAAATATGAGAAATACATAAAGATGTACCTATAAAAGTTATGCATTCTCAAGTAAAAATTATTTTATTTTAAAAAATACTTAAAAACAAATATTTATCCTATTCATATATGTTTCTCCATGATCCTCAAATATAAACTCGCATTTGATCATCGTAGAGATGTGCACACTTCCTCTGAACATCATTCTCTTCTTTTGTCAATATGATGACAATGAATATACCAATGAAATGCATGAAGAAGATGAAGACATGAAACTAGGGAGTTCTCAAATATAACTATTAAAGCTTGCATTGATCAAATTTCTCAAGGTGTCGCTAATCATAGAAAGACATGATGATGAATGGATGAGTATCAATTGAAAATTTCATTTTAAAAGCATGTAACTTGACAAAGCCCAAAATGAAAATCAATTGTATAATTTTCCAGTGAAGTAAAAACTTAAAATCCATGGAAAATTCATTTTTCAAATCATATTTATTTTCAAAATGACAAAGCAACCGATTTGAAAAATATGAGATGGAACATCAATTGAAAAAGCTTTTTAGTGCATCACATCTCATTCAAATTTGCATTTCAAAATATATACCTATGAAGAACATATGCAAGATGAATTTCCACACAACTTGACTATCATACTAATATAACAATGAAGAGCACAAGGATGGTCAATGTGGGTTTTTTAGTAAAATAAATTCTTTTGAAATAAATGAATTGTTGATTCCAAAACATAGACAAGATCGAAAGAGATTTACATGTAATGGAGGACAACAACTTGAGATTCAACCAAGTATATGAATCATGCTTCCTGTGGTGAGGATAAAAGCATCAGAGCAGTGTTTTACATGATCGCATAGAATTACGGGTCTGTCCCACAGCTACCACACATGGAATTACGCTTGGTGAACCCAACACGTGAGGGGTCTCCTCCCACTCTCCTAACTATCCTACCTTAAACATGAATGTTCGAATGATTCAAATAGAATATATACCAACTTAGAATGAATCAAGGTGGAGTATCCAAAGCATTAAATCAATTTCAGAATGATGAACATATTAAGGATACAACTAATCATTTTTAAAATTATGGATTGTAAAATAATTTTGAAAATGCAAAAAAATCTGAACTGGTTTTTAAATCATGAGACTAATAGATATGTTCCAAAATAGAGAAATCCATGAGAATAGTGGTATTAATTATAGCATAAGCATGTTTAACTTTTGAATATCATATGCTATGGGAATTAACATCATTTCATACAATATGACTATAAAAAGCAATGATTATGAAATGAAGTTCAACTATCATGAAGCCAACCTCTTCAAGAAAACAACCATATATATGAATTAGAGGAGGCAAACATGAGAGATGATGCTAAAGTGAAATTTCAATTCAATGTTCACAAGATTTGTCACATTTTAAAATATCCCAAACAAATTGGAAACCATGAAAAGAACATGGATGTGATAAACACAAAATTCACCAAGCATCATGACTATTCATCACTAATAAAAATATAACTAGAAAGTGAAAGTCCTTGTGGGAGTCCAAGATCCTAACCCTAGAGGGGGGGGGGGGGGGGGGGGGTGAATAGGGTGAGCTACTAATAGTGACTAACTATGACCAATTTTAATTTTCTATAAACTAACAAGTCACTAGTGATGATAACAAGCACAATGCGGAAGCTAAATACATACAATCATCACAAGAGCATGCACCACAACACAATATTTATAGTGGTTCGGCCTCAATGCCTACATCCACTACCGGCTTGTGTATCCAACACCCCACCGGATTTCCACTATTATGCTTTTCAAAAGGCTAAGCAATAACCTCTACAACTATGCTTTTCTAGGCTAAGCAATAACCTTACAATGTGCTTTTATAGGCTAAGCAATAACCTTTACACAATGCTTTTCTTAGGCTAAGCAATAACCTTTACAATAAAGGATTTCTCTCAAAGAAAGTGTCTTCACAAAACACTCTTATGAGATTACAATTTAAAGCACAATTACAATGCCTCTTTAATAGGCTAATTTGAAAGTGAAAACTAAACTCACACAACACACTAATGAGTGCAAAGATGTATGCTAATGAGGTGTGTGTGTGACAACTTCAATCAAGTTTAAAAAGTAAAGTCCAATGAATATATGCTCAAAGCAATTCAAAGATTAAAGCACATAGAAAGAATTGATTGAAGTTTAAATGCAAATCACATGAACAAATACTAACTTGTTGATGATTTAAAAAATAAAGGCTCACAAGTTGTATGAAATTAATTTGGCTTAAACATGTGATGCATTTGTAGTGTTGTTTTCAAAAACAAGATTTAACAAAGGTTTTAAAAAGATTGAAAACAACAATGATGATTCAAACAAGTTAAATTAACATGTTATAAAGAAATCAAAGTTTTAAACATAACATGTTTAACAAGGTTTAAAACTAAACTAAGTTTGAATCAAAGAAAAGAATTCATTACAACTTAATATCAAAGATTGAATGGAAGTAATGAATTCATTTCATCATAGTTATCATGCTAAAAACATTTACCAAAGATTTAAAACCAAGCATGAAACATATGATTAAATTAAGCAAAGCTTACTTGGAGATTTAACTTCATGATCCAAGCTTTAGCTTCCTTAATGACCTTCTTAATCTCTCTTAGTTCATCCCCTTTTTCTTCTCTTCAAACACCTCAAAGAGTGCTTAGAAGCTCCAAAATGTTCAACTCTTTTTCAATGGGAATGAACCCCTTTTTATACTCAAAAGTTGAGTTCCTGCGTGTCCTCGGTCGACCCCCAGCTTGGCTCGGTCGACCGACCCTTAACGGTCAAAAATCAGACCGTTTGAAAAATGCTCAACGGACACTTTCTCGGTCGACCCACAGTGTCTTCGGTCGACCGAAGGCATGGGTTCGGTCGACCGACCACACTGCGGGTCGACCCGAGCCCAAGGACCAAAAATCCCATTTTTTGCATATTTAAAGAGATTTCTTTGTGGGATCTTTGGGCCACTAAATCAAGCTTGGAAATATGATTTTAAATCATTCTAAGTATTTTAAAATCATGAAACATAAAAAGCCAAAAATCATTTGAAACTTTAAATCATTGGCTAGCTTGATTTGTAAAAATTCTTTTTCAAATAAAATGCATCCAAAATTAAAACCAATTCATGCATAAAACATGAGTTTTACCATATTTTAAAAACAATGCATGGATAAAATAAGATTTCAATGATTTCTAAAATAAAGCAAGTGTGAGAAATCAAATGATGATTAAAATGATATGCATCCATCAAATTGTAATACACAAAATTCCTAACAATCTCCCCCTTTGCAATTTGATGGCAAACCTTAACTTAACACTAAACCTCACACTAAGTCTTCAGCTCCTTGGCTTGACACGGCTTGAAATCTTCGGATGCTCCTTCACTTAGCTTGGGCTTTAGCTCTTTTGATCTTCATTCTTCTTGTCCTTAGCTCCAAGCTTTCTTTCTTTTATCTTCTCTCCCCCTTAGACCAAGCACTCTCTCTCCTTGGTCTTTCTCTCCCCCTTTGATCTTTCTCCCTTTTTGGGTAGCTAGAGCATTTTCTCCCCCTTAATCCTTTCTCCCCCTTTGCCATTAAATTGCAAAGGTAGCAATTGAAGAAAGGTACCTACACACATGAAACAAGGAAAATACCTTTAGTAGCACCTGTTAACAAATGAAATCGAAAATGAAATACTTAACAGGCTATTATGCATGTGAGTAAGTTATAAGGGAATAGCAATGGTGAATGTGATCATCTCTAATGCTTCCTTAGAAGGTTTACTCCCCCTCAATCCATAATCTTCTTTTGTCATACTTTTGACAAGAATATAACTATTAGATGCAAGAAGAAGATGGTTTAACCAATTGAGGGATAACTTCAAGGGAAGGATTAGATACCAATTGATAATGATTAACTATAAGGCTCAATGATCAAATTACCAAATTGGAGAGAAACCAATTGACCTATAAGCTTAAGGAAAGTTGAAGAGCAAGGTCAAAAGGTTAATCTATCATGGATACCAATTGAAATAAGAACCATATCAATTGAGATTTAAGAGTATGACTTATTAGCTCAATGACTCTAAAATGGACTTAAGGAATGTAACTAGAAGGATTAATCCAAGTTAGAGCTATCCATGATGATAAGGGGTTTACTAAACATAGCATCAAATAATATAACTATGAAAATCATATGCTATGTAAATTTTGAAATCATTTCACTCAATCATAAAATATGACTATCAAGTGTAAGATGAGTGAAATGAAATTCAAACCATGATGCCTACCTCAATCATTAACCAACCAAGATTATTAACACATAAACATGGTGGTCACGAGATTTAACCAAATAAGCAAGAGAGGTGGCAAACATGACCATTTATGAAGCTAATGGAATGTGACATGGAACAAAGACATATTACTATCAAGTTTAGTCCAATGTGCACAAGGTTTATCACAAATATATAACATCAATTGGAAGTTATACTAATTGAAAATGATATCATTTGATTACCAATTGAATATGGAACATGTTTGAGAGCAAGCATGTGACAAACACAAGATTCCATCAAGCAACATAAATGAATATTCATCACTTTAATGATATAACTATTGAGCATAGTGATGAACATGAGAAATTGCATTTTGAAAATATATGACTTAAAAGAATATGCAATTTCCAAAGTGTCAACCATATGAATACAACATCTAAGAAATCCATCATTCAAGAGATATAACTATGTAATTCAAGAAATGAATTTCAAAGAGGTTCATATGATCAAACACTACTATGAGGTTGAAACATGTATAAGTATGACAAATACACATGAATCAAACATCATAACCATCCATTTCACAAAAATGACTAGAAAGCATAAAGGATGGATTTGGGTTCTAGTATGGTTACAAAAAAAATAATTAAAGAACACAACCATACATGGAACAAATAAAACATTTGCATAAAGAATGTAACTAAAAGAGCAAACATGCAAATAGTCTATCACAACATTCATTTCCATTAAAGGATGACATAAGAAAAAGCATAAGGAAATGAAAACATGGAACATGCTTTGATGAATACAACAAAAAGTTTTAAAGCATTTCCATTCATGCAATCTTCAAATCATAAACAAAATCTAACAATGGGCATAATGTATATGAAAATAAAGAAAGCACCTTATCAAACATCAAACTGTATTCTAAGCAATATCACAACCAAGAATCATACAATTTGATTTAAAAACCATTCAACTTGCATTTTAAAAGATATAACTTAATTGGAAAACATACAAGTTGATCTTTTCAAAGTAATTTTCCATGTGAAAGTATAACTTAAAAGTTCATGGAAAAATTAAATTGATTTAAGTCATTTGTTTTTCAAAATAATCTAACTAAGACATACAAACAAATGATATTGCAACATCAACCGATTATGAAAGATCTAGCTATGAAAGCTTTGAACCCATAATCAATTGAACATGTAGAAATGCAAACAAGATGTGACTATAGAAAGCAAATCTAACATGTGAGAAATACAATCAAATGATTTTGAAAACCATGATATGTGACTTAGGGAAGTACATGAAGACAAAATCAAATGATCATAAAGAAACAAATGCATTTTAAAAAATGTAACTAAGAAAGAACATAAAATGCAAATGCAATCATGACCAACAAAAAGATTTAACTATTAAGGTTAGGTTGGTCAATGAGGTCCAAGGCCCTAAGGTTTGTCTATTTGTCTAACTTTGGGAATCCACCTAAGGTCTTAGGATGGATGAACTTTGAGGTCTAACTTAAACTTCTCACCAACTCTAGGAGATTTAACTTGATAAATTATTAACTTAGACTTATCACCATGAGATATAGATTTAACTAAGTTTAGCTTAGATTGGTGATTAGTCTTTTGGTGAGTTTGCTTCTTTGGGGTTTGAACCATTTTTCTTTTCTTCTTATCTCCTCCCTTTAATTGACTTTTGAATTTCAAATTTATCTTTGCAACTTTCTTCAAAAGTTCTTTCATTTGTTGAGTTAAGGGAGGTAGGTTGAGAACCTTTTTATTTATAGATTCTTTTAAACTTGATTTAACTTGTTTAATCTTTTTAGAATCTATTTTAGGAGACTCCTTCTTAATTGATTTTACTTGTTTAAGCTTCATGGAGTTCTCCTTGGTTTTTGGTGTCTTATCCATCATAGAATTTGATTTACCTTTCTTTGGTTCAAATATGGATTTAGACACATTGCTTCTTCTTTGTTTGCACTCAAACCTAAAATGTCCTTCAATGCCACAATAATTACATTTAGACATGGGCAAAGAAGTGTGAGTGCTAGAGAATGAGGACTCACCTTTCACAAAAGTGTTGGTGAATTTAGGGTCATATGAGGTATTCCTATCAAATCCAAGACCCGTCCTATCTCCTTTTGATTTACCCAATTTAAATAACTTTTCCAATCTTTCTTCACTTTGGGTAAATTTGCACTCATACTTTTGTTTGTATGTTTCAAGTTGAGTGACTTTGGTTTTAAGGGTTGAATTCTCATTTTTAACTTTAGTTAGTTCTTGTTCAATTCCCTTAAATTTGATTAGCTCTTCATTGGCAAGTTTTAACTTCATTTCAAGTTCATTAACAACATTAGATCCAAGTTCTAAGGTGTTTAAATTATTTTGAGCATTTGACAAGTTTTCCATTGAAATTGTCAACTTGGATCTTAAATGGATAATGTTCTCATCTTGTCTTTTTAAAGTATCTCTTAGACTTAAATTTTCTTTCTTAAGCTCATCACAATTTATCTTTATTTTATTTAGTTCAATTTGAGCATTAGATAAATTTTCCTTAGAGATACTTGACTTAGATTCAAGATTGTTAAAGTCTTTGTCTTGCCTTTGTAATTGATCTCTTAGTTTAGAATTTTCCTTATTGAGATTGTCATAACCTATTTTAATTTCATTTAGTTCATCTTGGATATTAGATAGGTTATGCAAAGAGATCATGAACTTAGAGTCTACACAATTTAAAGTTTCCTCTTTTTCTCTAAGTTCATCTTTAGAAGAGACTAATTCTTTGTTTAGTCTTTTAGATTCTTCTCTTAATTTTTTATTACTCTTGGCAAGCTTCAAGGATATAGCATATAATTCTTCATAAGCTTGTTGAATATCATCTTCATTTTCTTTAATTTCTTCTTCTTTCAATTTAAGTTGAGATTCTTTAATTTTGATGTTTGAATCTCCAATAGATGGAAGAAGGGATCTAGAAGAATCTACAAAGTCTAAACTAATGGAATCCATTTTTATGATTTTCATGTAAGCACAAACACTAGGGTTTTGACTCTAGGTTTTTACACCTAATCAAGAGTTCCAAACACTTGATCCTAATATTAGAGCACGAGGCTCTGATACCAATTGAAAGTCCTTATGGGAGTCCAAGATTCTAACCCTAGAGGGGGGGGGGGGGGGGAATAGGGTGAGCTACTAATAGTGACTAACTATGACCAATTTTAATTTTCTATAAACTAACTAGTCACTAGTGATGATAACAAGCACAATGCGGAAGCTAAATACATACAATCATCACAAGAGCATGCACCACAACACAATATTTATAGTGGTTCGGCCTCAATGCCTACATCCACTACCGGCTTGTGTATCCAACACCCCACCGGATTTCCACTATTATGCTTTTCAAAAGGCTAAGCAATAACCTCTACAACTATGCTTTTCTAGGCTAAGCAATAACCTTACAATATGCTTTTATAGGCTAAGCAATAACCTTTACACAATGCTTTTCTTAGGCTAAGCAATTGTTGGATACCGCGATCACTGAGAGGGGGGGGGGGGGGGGTGAATCAGTGATTTCTAAAAACAGGTCCAATTCAACAACAAAACAAGTCAAATCACACAATGACACCAGATTTAACGTGGTTCACCGAAAGGCTACGTCCACGGTTCAAAGACTGTCCGAACACCAATCCGGGACAGATCTGAATATATTTAGTCGCACCAACGACAAAGAGCACCAACCCTTAGTTTCAGATAGCACCAACTATCTAGGAAGCACCGACTCCCTTTACAATTTATCTGCACCAACAGATAGGATCACCAAACCCTAAACACCAAGCACCAACTTGATGTAAAAACAGAATAGAAGATAAATTCTGTCTACAGCCCTTCCCCTCTACAATTCTCTCTCTCTCAATCCCTTACAAATTGAAATCTAAAGCATAAAAGAGAGACACTTAACTCATGGACGAATCACCATCTTCTAGAGCATAATCTCGTCCACAATTGCTGTAGAAAACGTCACCACATCAGCACACAGCAACACACACCAGCAGCTTCTTCTTTCTCTCAAGAACTCTCTAAAACTCTTCTCTATTCTTTCTCTCTTCTGGTGTCTATTTAGAACGACCCATACATGCCTTTATATAGGTTTTAATAACCCTTAATTGTATTCAAAACGGGCTACAATTCGTTTAGAAAGAGTCCCAAATGAAATAGATAAGAGTGCTGAATTTTCGTGCACAACTTCTAATTCTGCGCAACTCTGGTTCCCGTGCTCGGTCGACATCCTTCTGTTTTCGGTCGACATCATACACTGTCTGGAATCAGTCAATAATCGCGCTCGGTCGACATCCTGGAGTCCCGGTCGACCGAAGACACACTGTGTCACGAAAATAACTGGGAGCTACCTGAATCTGTTTCTGCAGGTTTCTTCTTGCTCGGTCGACCGCATGGGGTGCTCGGTCGACCGCGTGCTCTGCTTCAGGAATTCTGAATTCCTGACTGTTTCAATTCTGATTCTTCTTTTCAGCTCTATCAACACTAGCCTACTATCATCATGCTTGTGACAATGTGTTGACAATAATTCCAACTCAAATCAATACTTGAGATACTATCTTCTTCAATTCTTCAAAGACTACTCATGTTATCTCAAATTCCAACAATCTCCCCCTTTGGAATTGTTGGCAACACTATTGGAACTTCAACACTCACTTGGTACCAATTCTGAAATTCTGAAACAACAACCATGCACTGTCAACATTCTCCCCCTAGCTTTCATAGCATAACATCTCTCCTTGCTATCATAGCATAACATCTCTCCCCCTTTGACAACAAGTCCAAAGGGACCAAACCGAGGAGCGAATAGGATATTCAATGAATGCATTGCTCCCCCTTTCAAGCACAACTCCTACGGTTTAGGAGAGTGAGTAACTCCTAACTTTTTCCGGAGATACTCGAAGACTTCCTTTGGCAGAGGTTTCGTGAAAATATCAGCCACTTGCTCGGTTGTTGGAACATATTCCAACTTGACCTCTCCATCAGCAACTTTATCTTTAAGAAAATGATAACGAATTGCTACATGCTTTGTTCGAGAGTGCTGAATAGGATTCTTAGATATATGAATTGCACTCGTGTTGTCACATAGGATCGGCGTAGGATCCGTTGTAGGAACTCCTAGATCAGAGAGCATTTGCCGCATCCATAACACTTGCGTACAACAAGTTGCCGCTGCAATATATTCCGCTTCCGCTGTCGAAAGGGATACTGAGTCTTGCTTCTTACTATGCCAAGCAACTAATCTTTCTCCAAGATAAAATGTGCCGCCGCTAGTACTCTTGCGATCATCTACGCATCCAGCCCAATCGGCATCAGAATATGCAACAAGAGTGAAGGATTTGCCTTTGGGATACCAGATACCAAGCTCCATAGTACCTTTCAGATATCGAAAGATTCTTTTCACTGCTGTAAGGTGCGTTTCAGTTGGTGCTGCTTGATAACGTGCAACCATACATACTGCTTGCAGAAGATCTGGTCTTGTAGCAGTCAAGTAGAGCAAGCTTCCTATCATAGAGCGATAGGTGGTATGATCAACGGACGAGGCCTTATCATCTTTGCTAAGCTTCGTGTTCGTTGAACATTGGTGTGCTCACTGGCTTGCTGTCTTCCATATTGAACCGTTTCAGCATTTCCTTAATGTATTTCATCTGTGATATGAAGATACCATGTTTCAGCTGCTGAACTTGTAAACCAAGAAAGAACTTTAGTTCTCCAAGCATTGACATCTCAAATTCTTTCTTCATCTCTTCAGCAAAATTCCTGCACATCTCCTCATCATTGCCACCAAAGATTATGTCATCAACATAAACAATGACAACCAGCTGTTTGCTTAACTCAGTTTTGACATACAGATTGCTATCAACCATTCCTTTTCCAAAACCGATCTTGCGGAGATAGAGATCCAGCCTTGCATACCATGCCCTTGGCGCTTGTTTCAGTCCATAAAGAGCCTTTTTTAACTTGCACACTAGATCTGAATTATTGCTGATGAGAAAACCATCAGGTTGCTCAATGTAGACTTCTTCTTCAAGTAAACCATTCAAGAAAGCTGACTTTACGTCCATCTGAAATACCTTGAAGGTTTTGTATGCTGCCAATGCAAGAAACATACGAATAGCTTCCAGACGAGCTACCGGTGCAAAGGTCTCTTCAAAATCTATGCCTTCAACTTGAGCATAGCCTTTACAAACCAACCTTGCTTTGTTTCTAATGACTTGACCATCTTCATTCAGCTTATTCCGAAAGACCCATTTAGTACCAATAACATTCTTATCAGTAGGTCTAGGAACAAGTTCCCATGTGGAGTTCTTCTCAATTTGCTCCAACTCCTCATGCATAGATTTCAACCAACTTTCATCGAGACTGGCTTCAGCCACAGTCTTGGGTTCAATGGTGGACACAAGTGAGTAATTGCTAACTACACTTTGTCTAGTTTGAACGCCTGCCTTAGGATCTCCAATGATTTGATCCTTAGGGTGTTGCTCTACCCAAGTGCTGTGCTTCTTAGGTGAAGTATCTTCTGAGTCATCCTTTGATTTCTCAGAATCATTAGATTCAGCCATCTCATCATCAATCTCACTCGAGTCCTCATAAACTGGACTGTCATTATGAGTTGCATTCTTTGGTGCAATATTCTCATCTATTCTCACATCAGCACTTTCTATGATTTTTCTGGTTCTTTTGTTAAGACACCTATATGCCTTGCTAGTAGAGGAGTAACCCAGAAATATACCTTCGTCAGCTCTTTCTTCAAATTTGCCCGGATTTTGTTCGAGCCGCTTGATGTAAACACTTGCTGCCGAAGACTCTGAAGTGCTTGACTGTTGCTTTTCTTCCAAACCATAGCTCATAGGGAGTTTTGTCTTCATGTGGCCTGATCAAGCATCGGTTTTGAATATATACAGCCGTATGAATTGCCTCTTTCCAATACTTGTCAGCCATCTTGCTTTCACTTAGCATCGTACGAGCCATCTCTTGTACGGTGCGATTCTTCCATTCCACAACTCCATTTTGCTGTGGAGTTCTAGGGGCTGAGTACTGTCTTTGAATGCCATGATGTTCACAATATTTAGTGAACTCTTCAGATGTGAACTCGCCTCCACGATCAGACCTTAAAATCTTGATACGTTTTTCCAATTGATTTTCAACCTGTGCTTTAAACACTTTAAAACGATCAAGTGCTTGATGCTTATGCTTAAGAAACAATACCCATGTCATACGAGTATAATCATCAATGCATAACATGAAATACTTATCTCCATTGGTGCTTTGAGTTCGCATCGGTCCACAGAGATCAGTGTGCACTAGCTCAAGAGGTTTCTTGGAATGATGCTCCTTTGACTTGAACATAACCCTCATTTGCTTTCCCTTTTGGCAAGAGTCGCAAATGGGATTGGAAGGCTTTTCAACTTTAGACATGCCTCTTACAGCCTTTGAATTGCAAATCTTTGGCATGTTATCAAAGCTTAGATGCCCAAGGCGTTTGTGCCACAACCAACTTTCCTCTGTCCGACTCATCAAGCAGGTCTTTTCAGCTCCATCTGACAATGTATAGAGATTTCCAGCAGTTCTTGATCCAGTTGCCACTGTTTTGCCGTTGCTACTCTTCTTGATGGCAAACCCATTCTTTGTGAAGATAACTTCGTGACCCTTGTCACAGATCTGGCTCACACTAAGCAAGTTGTGTCTCAATCCAGACACATATAAGACTTCTTCCGATCTGATCTTGTTTGCCATAAGCTGAATAACACCTTTTCCGCAGATTTTGGCACCATCATTGTTGCCAAACTTCACTGAACCGCCTTCATAGTGCTGTAATTTGATGAATTTCTCTTTATCACCAGTCATATGGCTTGAACAACCACTATCAAGGACCCATGGTGCTGTCTTCTTTTGTGCATTAAATGCCGTTTGCACAATGAGAGATTCTTTGGGACTTTCTGCACTTTGCTTTGCTCTCCAAGCCTTGACTAACTTGGGTTTCTTTTCAACCTGAAATTTGTTAGCAATATGCAACCTACAATCCCTAGCCAAGTGTCCATAATTATAGCACTTATGGCACTCAATTTTGTGGCTACTTAGGATTGAAAAAGGATTCCTAGTCACAAATGGGCTGTTTCTTACATAGAATTTGCAATCAGCTCTTTTATGTCCAAACATATTACAATGAAAGCAATAACCATAGAATTTGTATCTTCTTTGTGGCTGGTTAGTCTTCATTATCTTTCTAACAGGAATGGACTCCTTTCTAGGTTGAGTGGGCTTCATAGAGTTAGAAGGTGCAGTGACTTGCTTCACAAACTCTTTCTTTTCAGGAGGTGCAATCTTAGAGGATTCACCTTTCTCAAATCCTAGACCAAATCTGAAGTGGGCAGGTCTTTGAACTTTTAGTAGTTCATTGAGTTTCATAGTCCCTTCAATCGCTTGGAGCGCTTTGAGTTTTTTGCTATTTTCCAAATTTTCAGCCTTTGCTCTAGCGATCTCAGTTTCAAGTTTCATAGCCTCTTCCTTTTTGATACTTATTTGGTTTTCAAGGACTTCTACCATTCTTTTATATTCTTCTACTTGAGTTTTCAAAGCAATAATAGAACTTTCAGATTCATGGAGAAGTTTTCAGATTTTTCTTACTTGTTTTGCGTTCCATGCTAAGCTCCTCAAGTGCGGCTATGAGTTCCTCTTCAAGATTGACTTCAGCCTCCTCATCCTCTTCCGGGTCTAGCTCTTCTTCTTCTTCAACAGTGACCATGAAGAGAGCTTCGGTTGATTCATCATCGTCTGAAGTTTCAGACGTGCTGTCATCTTGTTGACATAGAAAGTTTTTAGCTTTGCCCCTTTTTCTGAAATCTCTCTTTCCTTTACTCTTTTCAGCATAAGAGTCATTATCATTGTCTTCTTTTAGCGGACACTTCGCAGCAAAGTGACCAATACCTCCACAATTGAAGCATTTAAAGGGTAGCTTCCCTTTGTACTTTCCATTGCTTCCTTTCTTCAATTTTCTAACAAATTGAGCCTCAAGCTCATCATCATCAGAATCAACATCATGACCAGCAGTCTCTTTTGCCTTTTTCTGAACTTTGAAGGCCGCTTCTTTATCAGATGAAGACGTCTTTCCTATGCGCATCTCATAGGCAGTTAGAGAACCATGTAATTCATCCATGGAAAATGCATTCAGATCTTTGGCTTCTTCAATAGCTGAGACTTTTGAATCAAACCGGGGAAGAAGAGATCTTAGAACCTTTTTGACGATAACCAGCTCTTTAATCTCCTCCCCTAGTCCACGAATGTCATTCGTGACTTCATTCACTCGTTGCATATACGAGTCAACATTCTCGCTTTCCTCCATGCGAAGAGACTCGAATTGAGAGCGATGAGTTTGCAATTTGGCTTCTTTAATCTTCTCATCACCTTCATGTATGCTTTGCAACTTGTCCCAAATTTCCTTGGCTGTTTTGCATGCAATTACTTTGACAAGCTCGCTGTCCACAAGGCCACTAAAGAGTGCATTCTGCGCCTTGGAGTCGTTGTCTGCCAACTTCTTCGATGCTGTATCATTGGGTACGGTGGCAGCATTGTAACCGGCTCTGACAGCCTCCCAAACATCATAGCCAAGAGATTTGATGAAGGCTTGCATCCTAATCTTCCAAAAGGAGTAATTAGAACCATCAAACAGAGGTGCTTTCATATTCCCTGTATTGACTGCCATGTGATTTGACAAGAGATCACCCTTAGCGTATTAAACTGATCAAGGGAGGCCTCGCTCTGATACCAATTGTTGGATACCGCGATCACTGAGAGGGGGGGGGGTGAATCAGTGATTTCTAAAAACAGGTCCAATTCAACAACAAAACAAGTCAAATCACACAATGACACCAGATTTAACGTGGTTCACCGAAAGGCTACGTCCACGGTTCAAAGACTGTCCGAACACCAATCTGGGACAGATCTGAATATATTTAGTCGCACCAACGACAAAGAGCACCAATCCTTAGTTTCAGATAGCACCAACTATCTAGGAAGCACCGACTCCCTTTACAATTTATCTGCACCAACAGATAGGATCACCAAACCCTAAACACCAAGCACCAACTTGATGTAAAAACAGAATAGAAGATAAATTCTGTCTACAGCCCTTCCCCTCTACAATTCTCTCTCTCTCAATCCCTTATAAATTGAAATCTAAAGCATAAAAGAGAGACACTTAACTCATGGACGAATCACCATCTTCTAGAGCATAATCTCGTCCACAATTGCTGTAGAAAACGTCACCACATCAGCACACAGCAACACACACCAGCAGCTTCTTCTTTCTCTCAAGAACTCTCTAAAACTCTTCTCTATTCTTTCTCTTTTCTGGTGTCTATTTAGAACGACCCATACATGCCTTTATATAGGTTTTAATAACCCTTAATTGTATTCAAAACGGGCTACAATTCGTTTAGAAAGAGTCCCAAACGAAATAGATAAGAGTGCTGAATTTTCGTGCACAACTTCTAATTCTGCGCAACTCTGGTTCCCGTGCTCGGTCGACATCCTTCTGTTTTCGGTCGACATCATACACTGTCTGGAATCAGTCAATAATCGCGCTCGGTCGACATCCTGGAGTCCCGGTCGACCGAAGACACACTGTGTCACGAAAATAACTGGGAGCTACCTGAATCTGTTTCTGCAGGTTTCTTCTTGCTCGGTCGACCGCATGGGGTGCTCGGTCGACCGCGTGCTCTGCTTCAGGAATTCTGAATTCCTGACTGTTTCAATTCTGATTCTTCTTTTCAGCTCTATCAACACTAGCCTACTATCATCATGCTTGTGACAATGTGTTGACAATAATTCCAACTCAAATCAATACTTGAGATACTATCTTCTTCAATTCTTCAAAGACTACTCATGTTATCTCAAATTCCAACAGCAATAACCTTTACAATAAATGATTTCTCTCAAAGAAAGTGTCTTCACAAAACACTCTTATGAGATTACAATTTAAAGCACAATTACAATGCCTCTTTAATAGGCTAATTTGAAAGTGAAAACTAAACTCACACAACACACTAATGAGTGCAAAGATGTATGCTAATGAGGTGTGTGTGTGACAACTTCAATCAAGTTTAAAAAGTAAAGTCCAATGAATATATGCTCAAAGCAATTCAAGATTAAAGCACATAGAAAGAATTGATTGAAGTTTAAATGCAAATCACATGAACAAATACTAACTTGTTGATGATTTAAAAATAAAGGCTCACAAGTTGTATGAAATTAATTTGGCTTAAACATGTGATGCATTTGTAGTGTTGTTTTCAAAAAACAAGATTTAACAAAGGTTTTAAAAAGATTGAAAACAACAATGATGATTCAAGCAAGTTAAATTAACATGTTATAAAGAAATCAAAGTTTTAAACATAACATGTTTAACAAGGTTTAAAACTAAACTAAGTTTGAATCAAAGAAAAGAATTTATTACAACTTAATATCGAAAGATTGAATGGAAGTAATGAATTCATTTCATCATAGTTATCATGCTAAAAACATTTACCAAAGATTTAAAACCAAGCATGAAACATATGATTAAATTAAGCAAAGCTTACTTGGAGATTTAACTTCATGATCCAAGCTTTAGCTTCCTTAATGACCTTCTTAATCTCTCTTAGTTCATCCCCTTTTCTTCTCTTTCAAACACCTCAAAGAGTGCTTAGAAGCTCCAAAATGTTCAACTCTTTTTCAATGGGAATGACCCCTTTTTATACTCAAAAGTTGAGTTCCTGCGTGTCCTCGGTCGACCCCCAGCTTGGCTCGGTCGACCGACCCTTAACGGTCAAAAATCAGACCGTTTGAAAAAATGCTCAACGGACACTTTCTCGGTCGACCCACAGTGTCTTCGGTCGACCGAAGGCATGGGTTCGGTCGACCGACCACACTGCGGGTCGACCCGAGCCCAAGGACCAAAAATCCCATTTTTTGAATATTTAAAGAGATTTCTTTGTGGGATCTTTGGGCCACTAAATCAAGCTTGGAAACATGATTTTAAATCATTCTAAGTATTTTAAAATCATGAAACATAAAAAGCCAAAAATCATTTGAAACTTTAAATCATTGGCTAGCTTGATTTGTAAAAATTCTTTTTCAAATAAAATGCATCCAAAATTAAAACCAATTCATGCATAAAACATGAGTTTTACCATATTTTAAAAACAATGCATGGATAAAATAAGATTTCAATGATTTCTAAAATAAAGCAAGTGTGAGAAATCAAATGATGATTAAAATGATATGCATCCATCAAATTGCAATACACAAAATTCCTAACAGAAAGCATAATGATGAATATAAGAAATTGCATAAAAAAATGATTGTGTGGTGTGTGCAATATTCCGAAGTAAAAACATATGAACTCAACAAATATAACATCCATTAAACAATAGTTATGACCATAAAGAACAAGGAATGGATTTGAAGATATTCATATGAGCAAAAACACACTTATGAAAATTGAAACATGTGCAAGAATAAAATCATATACATGAATAAATTAACATAAACATCCACCAAAAATAAAGACTATCAAGCACAAGGATGGATTTTAGATCTCTAGTATGGAGTCAACAAATGAAAACAATAAAACCATACATAGAACAATTTAACATTTGCATATAGAGGGTCATATCATCAACAAATACACTTTTTACACCCTTGCAAATGTACCTGGAGGATCATGAAGCAAAGATTTTCATACAATGAATATTATCAATTTGCATTTAAGGAGGTGCACAAGGTTAAGTGTAAAATGCAAATCAATTACATGATCCATAAGACATACAACTCAATTTGCACATAAAAGGAATGTAACCTTGTTGAGCAAACATGCAAATTGCTTGTAAAATGTATTTCCTTCTAAATGATATAATCATAAGCACAAGGAAATAAATTCAAGGAAAATACTTCAATAAATATAGCTAATAAAGCTTAGAACATTTTTCCAAAGATCTTTAATTCACTCCAACATTCAAAAATCCAACAATGAAACATTTATAAAATTATAATCAAGTGATTTTGAAAACCATGAAGTGAACTAATATTAAATTCTCAAGTTGTATCCTAAATATGACAAAAGACACTCGTACAAATTGAACACATATTTTCCATATCAAAAGATATAACTTGTAAGTTCATGGAAAACAAAAAAAATGGGGAACAAAGGGGCAAATTATCAACAATGACATAAAACTCAACAAGCTTTACTCAAATTAATCGATGACAATATGTAACTCTAAAATTTCTTATCAATTAATTGAGCACTTACCTATGTAGTCAATTTCCACAATACCCCAAGAAAATTGATTTTCATTGAAAGGAAACTTAAATAAGCAAGAGTAAGATGAAAATCATTTTTACATATATCAATCCCCAATATCCACCAAAACAATCTTTTCAACTTGTATTTCAAAAGTTGTAACTACTTGTAACACATACAAGTTGATTTTTCAAAAACAATAATTTTCCATTTGAAGGTATAACAAAAAAAAAATCAATGGAAAACTTAAATTACTTCAAATCATTTGATTTTCCAAAAAGATCTAACTATAATGTAAATCAAATGAATTTAATAAGTAAAACATCAATTGATCATGGAGAAAAAATTTTACCAATGAAAGTTTTTGAAATCACAATCAATTGATCATAAAGAAACATTGCATTTTAAGAAATGTAATTCTATAAGAACAGAAATGCAAATTGTTTGTAATAACCATATATTTCCAAAAAGATAGCATAGAAAGACAAGGAAATGTTTATATGGACAATGCTTTTAAAACTCAAAACTTTTTAAAGCATTTTAATTTAGAAAATATTCAAATCATTTAAAACAAATAAAACCCAACAATTAGCATAAAGAGGATGATTTTGAAGTTAACACATAATCAATTTTCAATTTGTAATTTAAAGAATATATAACTACAAGGACTCATACAAATTGATTTAAAACAAGACTTGATATCAATTTGAAAATGTGTTTATTCAAAAACACATTTATTTTGACAAATATAACTATAGATAGTTAACCAATTGAGTTTCAAGTAAATTACAAGAATTGAATTTCTCAAACAAGAGTTGAAACATAAAAAGAGAAACAAATTCAATTCTCATAACTTTCAACTTGTACTTTAAACAATATCACTATTTGAAACAAATACAAGTTAAGAATACTTTTCCATTTCAAAACAAAAACTATGGAAAATTTGTTTTTCAAAAATATCTAATTTTTCAAAATGATATAACTTATGAAATTCATTAATTTTTGAAAAACAAGGGATGTAACATCAATTGATATCATGGATAAAAAAAATATTTTAAGTCCATAATTAATTGAAGCACATTAAAAGAGCATTGGAATGCATTTTCATAGATATGACATTATGAGAACAAAATGCACATCAATATGATGCAATCAAGTGATTTTGTGAACCAAAAGATATAACTATAATAGTTTATGTGAACAAAACCAATTGACTACAAATACTTTTTGCATTAAAACAAATGTAACTATATAAGCTCAAAATGCAAATGTACAAAGACCAACAATATGAAATAACTGAAAAGAAACAGGTTGGTCCAAAGGGGTTCAAGACCTAAGATCTCTCTAACGATCTTCCTTTGAAAATCATCCTAAGGTCTTGGTAGGTTTGTCCTTGAGGTCCCTCCAATCCATGAGGTCTCTCTAAGGAATCGGCACTAGCAATGAAAAAAGATCAACTCCGGGTTGTTAAGCCTTTATGGAGTAACCGCTTTGATACCAATTGAAAGTGCAGCTAGGGCCAAATAATGTCCTAGAGAGGGGCGGGGGGTGAATAGGACTAATGAAATTCTTTTCCCAATTAAAACATCTTAGTCCAATTTTAATCCCAACTAGGATAAGGAACACAATGAACACAAATAAGGATACAACTTATGCGGAATATGTGTTCAATGTGTGAGTGCTTAAACAATAAAAAATATGACAATTAGCTTTATATTAATAAGCACATATGTGTGTAAAACACTCTTCACAAATCTTGACAAAGTCTGGAGGTTGCCACTTGCCTCTTTGACGAAGTCCGGAGGATGCTCTTCTAAGCTTGTCACCGCAGCTCTAAGCTTTGATGCCTCTTGTAATGCTTCCTTGATGTTGAAGATGATGCTCCAGTGTTGTGCTCACTCAAGGGAAGAGGTCTTTGGTCTAGGGATTTGGATTTTAAATTATGATGGCTCAAGTTCTTCCCTAGGTAATATTGTTTCCACACATCACACTTTCCTTAAGCTAATGAAACTCTTAGATTTGCCAATACAAGCTCATAGTGTGTGTGTGGAATGATCTATGAGAGGTCTAATATGATGCTCCATGGTTAGGACATGAGCTCGATCTTGGAGAGAGATCTGATTATTTGGGGCCTTTTCTATTTATAACAACCCTCAAACGGCTCTCTAACGGCTTTTGGCGGCTAGCCCCCTTCAAATCCGCGGTTAGCCGCCACCCCAACAGTCATAAACGACTAGTTTTAGGTAAGCTGTGCTGAGTAAAGGGGCCAGCCAAAATTCAAAGGGGCTAGCCGAATTTGTCAAAGAGGCTAGCCGCGAGGTAACCGCTAGGTAGCCAAATTTTCACAGAAACTTGTACATTAAGCTTCTGGAAAAGTAACCGCGAGGTGACCGTAAACCATGGCGGTTAGCAAACCTCTGGGATCAGTTTTGAGTCTTGAAAAAGCTCAAAAATAATTTCTAAAACCCTATTAAATAAGCCATTAAACTAAGGGTTTTTAGGGCCATCTCTTGGTTGGTTTGGAGTCCCATTTACATGAATAGGTTGGCACAATATATGGAGGTCTTCCTTGATGAATCCGAGCCTTCCAAGACTTGATCTTCTGCCTTCAAACTTGATCTTCCTTGTGAAACTCTGAGAGGCAAGGTCTTGGACTCTTTGACACGGAATTGACAATACAAAACAAGTGCTCATTGGAATGTGGCACTAACAGCTGGTTTCAAAATGCTTACAAAGGGCTACACGTCAAGTTCAGGTTATTTCGACAACATTTGACCTGACTTTGACTCTCAAAAGTCAAATCAGGCCTCTCGGCGACAAAGCTTTTCGGGACCATTGTTTCCAAAATAGAGCCAATGATCGTCTCAAAATGACTCCATTAGGCTCCCTGCCAAATTTCAAGTCATTCGGACATTGGTTGACCACACATCAAAGCGCGACATCTTCCTCGCGACAAAATCAAGTCTACTAGCGACAGGACACCACACGGGTTCAAAACTCAAATAAAAGCCTATGGTTGGTCTTATTTATTACTCAGAGGGGTTCACCTCAAATTGTAGGTTATTCCGACATCGTTTGACCCAATTTCAACTTCTGACGGAAATCGGCAACTCTGCGCGACAAAGTCTTCGGCTTTCCCGGAAAATTAGAAACTTTGCACCCCAAAATGCAAGGATTCTCATCAGGTTTCCTATAGAGAAATCATGCCAATAAATGTACAAAAATGTCAGGAAAAATACTGAAGAAAGAAGAAGCAGAAAAAACTGCGGAACGGTCAAAGACTGGCGATCGAAGGGGAAAAATCCCCCTAGGGCTGCCAACCTGCGACCTTGGCCCAGGGTCGCCGGCGACCATGGGTGCATGGTCGCCGGCGACCATAGAATCCAAGTCGCCGGATTTCCCCCGGAGAGGCATTTTTGACCCCTTTTCGCATTTTGAGATGTCGGCCCCAGTGGTTTTTTAAAATTCTGACTTTTTAGGCACTAAATCCGTCGATCTTTGTCAACATCACGAGTCTGTCTTCGAGAGAATCAAATCAACATTGATCACCAACCGGTCAACCGAAAAAGTGTTCTTTCTACCCGATCGATCGAGAAATCGACAGGATAGGTGGCACCGACCCACTGCTAGCAATCAATGTTTGAAATTACATGGTCATCCGATGTTGATCAGCATGAAGATCCATCGATGATCATCACCAAAAGAATTCCAAAAGACGTGGCACGGCCCGCAACTCTTCAAGCGACTTGGCGACCACGTAATGCTGTTAATTGACCCATTTATGGCAACTTATTACGGTCATTAACTCATTACTTCGGACGGCTCAATTAGAATCAAGGAAAAAGGAGTTACAAATCAAAGATTCATGGCACTTAAAGACATGAAACTCCTCCCATCATGGTGATTAAAGCCTTAACTATCCATCGGCCAATCAGAAGCCAAGAAGAAGGAGTTACAAAATAAGGAAATAAATCTTGTAACTCATACCATTATGTGGCTTTAATGCCCATAAACTCTCCTAAATGGCAACCAAAGGCATATAAATAGGAGATCATTCCAAAGAAATCCATATCAGAAAAACCGATCAGAGATCAGAAAATATTCTGAAAAAACCAGAGATCGAAGATCCAGAAAAATCGAAGCATCGATCTCGGAAATACAAGAGAAAAAAAAAGAGAGAAAACTCTGCTGAAGTTCTGCACCGACCACCGCTACAAGGTGACAAAAGTCCCTTAGGGGGCACTCCCTCCCAAGGTCCTTTGCCTTCTCCTTCTGTAAGACCCCGACCCCCAATTCTTTTGTTTAGCATTGTTTTAATTGTGGTTTAATTTTTTTAAGCGAGATTAGAGTTGGTTTGACTTTGTTTTTGAATTTGACTAGATTTTTCATAGCTTTGGAGATTTTTGAGAGCCGTTGACTTTAGTTTGACCCGGCCTTTGTAAAATGCATTTTTGTGAAAAATTACTTTTGATTTCTAAAAATTCCAAATTTTATTTAGAGGATTTTATCGGAAAAAACACTTAATCTGGTCATATTACGTAATCAAATATTTTAATGTAATCAAATATTTTAGCAAGTGGTGCACCAATTAGAGCAATTGGGTGCGATTTTCTTTTGTTTTTACCAAAAGAGCACATCGTCATCGCCGACCTTGTTTACACTTGAATAAGGTCGGCAATGACCTTATTTATACTTGAATAAGGTCGGCGATGATGCTGACCGCAAAGTCTTTATAAAATTTCTAAGTGAGATCGGTGATGACCTTAGCTTTGTAAAATAAGGTCATCATCGACGCAAAAGACCCTATTTTTGAAACAAAAGTTGTAACTTTTTTACGCTGCTTTGGGAAAAATTTCAAAGCTAAGGTCATCACCGACGCAGAAGACCCTATTTAAAAAAAAAGTTATAACTTTTTTACGAACATTTAACAGTACAGCGTTGGTGATGACCTTAGCTTTGTAAAATAAGGTCATCACCGACGCAGAAGTCCCTTTTTTTTTTCAAAAGTTGCAATCTTTTGAGGCTTTTTTTGGCAGTAAGTGAGGTCGGTGATGATCTTAGCTTTGTAAAATAAGATCATCACCGACGCAGAAGTCCCTTATTTTAACCAGAAGTTGTAACTTTTTCATGCTTTCTTGTGTACAATTATGGGTACAGTGTCGGTGATGACCTTTGCTTTGTAAAATAAGGTCACCACCGACGCAGAACTCCCTTATTTTATCCAAAAGTTGTAACTTTTTCTTGCTTTCTCGTATGCATTTAAGTGTACAGCGTCGGTGATGACCTTATTTTAAGAGGAAAAAAAAACTGTTGGGACTATGATATTTTCATCAAAATACAACTATGTGCTTCCAATAAGATTTAAATCATGGTGGACAACATTCAAGCACAAACAAACGCATTCAATTGACATTCAATCAACATCCTATATACAATTCACATCCTATATACAATCAACAAGTATTTCCATCATGTCAAACCAACAAACAAACCACGGTAATTTAAAAGTTTATAAAGCCTTGTTCAATAGCGACGGAGATGTGATGCTCTTGCTCGCACAATAGAACGTCTGGCTGTGGATTTGAGGTACTAGCCTTATTTGAGGTAGTAGCCTCGCTGCGGGGCACTTCAGGATTGCTTGTATTCTCTTTAGACATCTATGTACATCCAAAATAGACATGATAGCATTGACTGTTATCAAGGCAAGCATGAATAAACTATGAAAGCTGAAGCTGAATATTCAAAACCGACCACACAATACTCTCCCCTATAATCAGATACCTGAATGTAAAATTTCTTAAGTACACAATTACAAGCAGGCCAGTCATGTTTCAAAAATAGGCGAGTTATACCGTTAATCTGATTTGAGTGACCCCAACCATCCATATAGTTTGGATTCTTCGCTGTCCCTTTATGACATCGAAAATGTTGGAACCTAACAAGTTCCAGCTATCATACATCCCAAAGTCAGGACCACCAGAATTCTGTTCATGTAACACATGTACAAGGAATCCTCCACTAAATCATAGCTGCTTTCTTGGGAGCATAGAAGTGCATGATGTCCCAAGTATTAGAAGAATAACTCTCTGCTCATTGAAGGGCTGGTAACTATTGGATGTGGACATGTGGTAGATATGCAATTATTGTTCAAAATAAATCTTTTTTAGCCCATCTCATTAAAAATATGCAATTATTTTTATGTTTGTCATAGAGCTTATTCAAAGATGCATGTTGTAAGAGTGGGGTGATTTATTGTAATTTGTAAACCCTTTGGATTTTAGTGGCAAACCTCACTATGATTTATATCCCCTAGACTCAAGAAATTTCTGTGTTCATGATATGATGATGAGAGCAACCTCAAACATAGAAATCCTACTAGTATTCATCCAGGCATTTGCTTTTGATAGCCTAAGACATTTGTTTTCAAACTCTCTGTCCATCAGCCCATTTAATAAATGGTAAAGCTGGCCAAGTCTTGTTCTAAACTTGCTAAGAATTTTTATTGGCAAGGTTTTCTCTCAAAATGGGTGCGGTGTTGTTTGCCTCCTCCCAAGATTTGGGCAATTTCTTTTTGGATATTTCTTTTTAATGGCCATGGAAGATTTCCGAATTGAGCCTGCACTATATAAATTTGATGGGTCTTAGAGGAGTCATCTCAAGGCAGGGTTCAGTAGAAAGTACTTTGAAATGGGACACAGGAATGATCTTTTTAATAATTGGAGATGGATCTGGGCCCAATATCTTAACTGTGGTCAAGCTGGGCCATGCTAAGCCTAGTGTGTTATGCTGATAGGCCTTATTCAAGGAAGAAGGATCACTGACAAGTGAATGAAGGGTTTTCATGGTGGTATCTGTCCTAGTTGCTAATGGCCATTTGTCTACTTCATATTGATTAGTTCATAGAAATTCATGGTAAAGAGGGTTTCATAAAAGGTGCATTAAAGAGGCCGAGTCTAAAACAGTTACAATTTATTTCAAGGATTTAAACCATGGACTTGTGCAAAACAATGAATGAAATTACACAACCATAGTGACTATATTTGCTTTTGTTGGCCATTTGATTCAATTAAGAAGAGAAGCACAAACTGTTAGATTTAGTGTAAAACTAAATGACAATAGCATTGCCAATTATAGAATTAGGTCTGAATAACACAAGCACAATAATAATGTAAACACATACCTGAAACACGTACTTTAAGTTGTTTTACATATACCATAAATCAAATTCAAGAAACACAATGAACAACCCATCCACATTGTCAAAATAAAGAAACACAAAAAGGAACAAATCAACAACTACTGCCATTTGACTGCATACAACATTTACAAGTTTGGAAAACAAAGATAACTCACTCAAACTTTACTGGAAGTGTTAAAAAAAACCCAATCATCCATTGTCCTTCTCAATTGAAACTACCCCAAATTTGAAATCACAAACCCTAATCAATGGAAACAACAAATGTACAAATCGAATACAACATTGAAGATAACAAACCATGCACTTAGATATCATATGTGGGAAGGCGGGAAACAAAAGGAAGTGAAAATACAAAAAAATTGACAAGGATTCAAAAAAAGAAGGAGATCCAAACCTTTAGAGTGTCGGTCGAAATAACAGTCGATTGAAAAAATGATGGGATTATGACAAACAGTTGAGGAATTTAGTTACGAGGCTGGTGGTTATGAAAAAGGGAAGCAACCGCTATTCGCACTCGTCCAAAGTCAGTCTCGATGCAATGGTGGAAGAGAGAAGAGAAGAATGAGCGAAAATAGAGATTTTAGCCCTAATATAGGTTGCGGCCAGCGTCATCGCCGACCTTATTCAAGTATAAATAAGGTCATCGCCGACCTTATTCAAGTGTTAATAAGGTCCGCGATGACGATGTGCTCTTTTGGTAAAAAAAAATGAAAATCGCACCCAATTGCTCTAATTGGTGCGCCACTTGCTAAAATGTTTGATTGTGTAACATGACCGGATTAAGTATTTTTTCAGGTAAAATCCTCTTTTATTTATGTTGATTCATTTTATTGTTATAAACAACTTTCATGTTTTTTCCATTTGGAATTGAGGCCCAGAAAACACGTTTTTCGATAAAAAGGGGCAAAAATGACATTTTCACTAAATTTGTCCTTAAATCTCAAAAATTTCAGAAATTGGTAAAAATATACTTTTTAGAAAATAGATATTTCAATGAACGATTTTGTCTTCTTCGTCGTCTTCATTCGGGTCCCACAAGTCATAGTTTCAGCCTCTTGAACTTTGGGGCCTATTGGGACCCACTTGCCCACTTTATAAAAAGGGGAATAGTCCTCTCTCTTTTCCATCTTCTTTTTCCTGCAACTATTCATTTGCAAGAGGGTTTCTCTTCTTCTTCAACTTCTCACCTCTTGAAAAGCCAAATCTTGTGTACAAAGTGAAAGATTGATCTCAAAACCTTCTTCCCCATCTCTAAAGCTTTCCTAGGATGCCATTTTCAAGAGATTTGAGCAAAGATAAACCTCTTCTTCAAGCTCTTCTTCTTCCTTTGAGCTGTAAAAGGGTTAGCCATGGATTCTCTTATTCAAATCTTGGTTTTTCAAACCATTTAGAATGTTTTTATCATACATGCAAAAGGATTCCATGGACATTTACAAATGATTGATTTCTAGGGCTTTCTCTTGGGGTTTTTAAGGGGTTTTGTGGATTTGGAGCTAGAGACTTAATTGAAGCCATCTTAGAGTGATTTACATCTCTTCTTGTCCCAAGGCAAGTGAATATTCAGTCAATTTGATGATTATGTCAAATATGAATGATTTCTTATTATTCTCATTCTATGTTTTATTCTCCTTATGATTTATGGATTTAATCTTTTAATGATTTGAGCTATGGTTTATGTTACTTCATTTGAGATATGGTTTTGTTAGAATTTAAATCTTCATTCTCTATTTTATCACTTTGATTCAATTCTTGTTCTTCAAAATTTAGTATCTTGTTGAATGAAGTAAATCTTGTTTTTATGTGAATGATTAAGATTGATTGGAAGGTTAGTGTATGAATAATTTTAATGAAGGATTGTATAGGCAAGGAGTGGCAATTTATTTGTAAATTTATGTAGGGAAGGAAGGAGGGGAAAAAAGGAGCCAAAAAGGGCTGAAAAGAGTGCAATTTCTGCACTCTTACGGACCCAACATAACTGGGTCCGCTCGAGCGACCCAATGGGCCGCTCGAGCGGCCCAGGTTCTGGATGGGGTCCGCTCGAGCGGACCTAGCCTAGATTCTGGGCCCTTTTCAGGGCCCAGTTGGGGACTGTTTTAAGGCCTGTTCCTTGGTGTTTTGTGGGCTCTGTTTGGACCTATTTTGGGCCTATTTTCATCCCGTCTTTCCTCCTTTCTTTGAGACCCAATAACCCCTCTTGATTTGCCTACAAGCCCATGGAAGAATTAAATGAATGATGAAGATTGAAAGTGTGAAAGTGAATGAGTATAATGAAAGAATGTTGATGTGTAATATTACCCAAGATTTCTCTTAGTCTTGAGATACACTTAATTATCTTAAGTGTTGAGGATTTTCATTGGTGCCAAACTCATAATTGTAAATCAACACTTGGATGCTAAGTGTGCATTGAGACTTTCCTCGGTAAGTCATTTATCACCATACACTATTCTATTCCATTTCAAGTTAGAAAACGTATATGTATTCTTCGGTAAATTAATTTGAAAGGATTTAAGTGATTCATCACGCTTAAAAGTATCGGTGATTTGAAATAGAATCGAGTGGTTTGCCACATAAGTTTGTATACCTTTTACAATTGATCTAAAATAGATTTGAGTGGTTCGCTACATTCGGAAATATATTGATAAGACTATTATTTTGAGAATAAAACCTCGAGGCAAGATGGGGCCAGAGCTTTGTAGTGCGAGCCCATGAACCAAAGGGACTATTATTTTGAGAATAAAACCTCGAGGCAAGATGGGGCCAGAGCTTTGTAGTGCGAGCCCATGAGCTAAAGGGATTATTATTTTGATTTGTATTGGTTCAAGTTTAAAAAAAAAAAAAATTTAAAAGGCACCACTAAGCTTAGGTTACCTTGTTGGGCTGATCACCCGGCTTGGGATCTTCAAATTATCTGCCAATTGCAGTTTGGATTCTATTCTGTTTCCGGCCATGGCAATGGTTTCTGATAATTCCGGTCCCACAGGTAGTGGCAACGGTTTCTGTTTTCCGGTCCCACGGGTAGTGGCAACGGTTTCTGATTTCCGGTCCCACTTGAATGTGGCAACAGTTTCTGTCTGCTCTTGTTACTTCGGTAATAGGAGAATATAGTTATATGTGGTCGCCAATGATTTATTCGTCTGCTATTGATTTATTGGTCGGTGTTGATTTATTTGACTACTATTATGTTTGCTCGATTACCATTGTTTTCTATCGATCACTATTGTTTCATTTGATTTATTATATGCTTTGGAATCGTTCTTGTTTTTAGAAATTGTTCTTTTATTTCTTCGCTACTAATACTTAGAACTTTAAATGTATTTATGTTTATTTCATAATTTTCATAACCTTATCATCATATTAAAAGCATCCTCTGTTCTCATCTGCATGGATGATGGCGAAGTCCACATATGGCTTACGACCGTCAATCTGAACGAGTCCCCCACAATCTCCTGAGAAGTTAGATCCTCATTTTCTTGCTTTTCATTATAGTTTGTATTTTTCTAAAGAGACAAAAAAAATCATAACTCTTGTCCTTCACTATTGATAAGAATCCTAAATCAGCTATAAACGCAAAAAAATCGGCTATAAATGCCAAAAATCGCCTTTTACAGCAAAACATCACCTTTAACGGCAAAACAAATGAAATCGCCTCTTACGACATTTCAAAACCATGTCTCTTTTCTTTAATATATGTGCAATGAAAACTCAAAAGAATTGATTTCTTTTTCTACTTGTGAAGGTTGATCTCCAGATCACCATTTGCAATTCTAAGTAGAGTAAAAAATTTGGCACCCACAAAAAAAAATGTTGATGCTCGCTTTGCCCTCCTAGGTGCGAAAGGGATGGATCAAACGGACTCTCACATCCGCTGACCTCGGTAGCGCCGAGCAGAAGCGTGGTACATCAAGCTGGCACACCCAGTGGGACTTGTTCATTTGAGAACACGATGCTTAGAAATGAAATATTTGCATTTCATGTTTTTGCTCTATGCTTATACTTCTTTTTTAGATTCCTTGGCTACTTTCTAGTTGGTGGCCGGTGTTGGATTTCGCATCTAAAAAAAAGGGATTTTTTGGAAATTTCTAATTCTTTTTTTTGAGTTTATTTCCACTCTCTCTCTGTCTTTAAAAAAATCAGATTTCTCATTTTGGATTCAAAATTGAGAAACTTTTATCATTTCCCTCTCGGGCACTGGCACTCGTAGAAATATTGAGCCCGTGTTTGGATAAGGGATTGGGCCATCGTTTCTCTTCGATGAGTCTGTTATGGATCTAAAAAAAAATCAGATTTCTTTTTTTTGATTCAAAATTGAGAAACTTTGATCCTTTTCCTTTCGGGCACTGGCGCTCGCAGAAATGTTGAGCCCGTGTTTGGATCGGGGATTGGGCCATCGTTTCTCTTCGATGAGTCTGTTAGGGATAAAAAAAAAACAGATTTCTCATGTTGAATTCAGACTTGAGAAACTTTGATCCTCTCCTCTTGTCCATGCGCTTGCAGAAATGTTGAGCCTGTTCGAATTAGGAATTGGGCAATCGTTTCTATTCAATGAGTTCATTAAAGATCTTTCTAAAAAAAAATCAGATTTCTCGTTTTGGATTCAAAATTGAGTAACTTTGATCCTTTCCCTCTCGGGCACTGGCGCTTGCAGAAATGTTGAGCCCGTGTTTGGATTGGGGATTGGACCATCGTTTCTCTTCGATGAGTCTGTTAGAGATCTAAAAAAAAAATAGACAAAGAACACTAAGGTTAAACCAATTGCGTTCTTTGACCACGATTGACTCAAGAAAAGCCTTGTCTAGAGTGTGGAGACAGCTTGACTGTTCTAGGCAAGGTTCCTCTAAATGGGTTCATTAAGTAATCCTACCCTTACCTGGGGGTAATTCTATCAATTGAGGTTTCATAAGACCAGGTCAGGAGGCATATGTGCACTCTTCCGTCTTTAAATCTTCAAAAAAAAAAAAAACTTCCGTCATCTTTGGGTTCAGATTTGGGAAATTGTGGTGTCTTCCCTTTTGGGCGTTGGTGCTCGTAGAAATGTTGAGCCCGCGTTCGGATTGGAATACCATTTGCTCTCTTTGACAAATCCGATCTTGACCTTTCAAAAAGAAAAAAACTCTCGTCATTTTGGATTCAGATTCGAGAAATTGTAGTTCCTTCCCTTCTGGGCGCTGGTGCTCGTAGAAATGTTGAGCCCGTGTTCGGATTGGAATACCATTTACTCTCTTTGATGAATCCAATCTTGACCTTTCAAAAAAGAGAATCCCATCTCATAGATACGATCTCCAACATTTGTGCCTAGCGGTGCTGGTACGCCCTTTCAGGGTCTACTGTATTTACGACCGGCACATTTGTAACTCCAACCTTATATTCGTCTTATCTCGAGCAAGCCCTGCTTCTCGATGAGTTGAATTTAGGTTTACAATTGCTTCTAGCGGTCACTGGGACGCCCATTCTAGGCTCACCATACTTGTGATCAGAACAATTGTACCATCTATGCTGTTGTGTATTCTTCATGTCGCTTGGGTCGGACCATGTCCCTTGAGCAATTTGAAAAGACAAAACCATAGTCTTTCCCATTTATGATCATCATATTCTTGTGATTACTAACGGATGTGGTCTTGTTTCAGAAATTCTTTCGAAACTAACAATGGCAGCTTCTCTGACCGTTACCTTCGACGAGAATAAGCACCAACTTATGTTTCAACAAAAGCAAAACATGCCCACTCACAAGCGCCCTATCAGCTGCCGAAGCGTCACCTCTCTCGGCAACTTTCTGAACTCCGAGTCGACTTCGACTCCCCGGACTATCGTCTTTGGGACGCTGGAACCATTCCCACTTCCCGAAGAAGAAACTGCGCATGCCAAAAAATAGAAGATCGCCTCTTAACGTGTCACTACCATGACACCAAAGGCGAGTGCCAAGAAGCCCAAAGCCTGCTGCATCCCTGCGAAGCCTCAACCCACAAACAACTAGGTCTATCCCAAGACTTGGTACCAAAGCCTTCACCAAAACAAAGAATGTCCCAAATATCCACAAAGCCAACATACCTGGCCCCACTCAAGGAGAACCAGTTCTACCCTCTTGCCGACATGAAAAAGAAGAGACCTATCTCCCACTTGACAACCAAGTCAATCCTGTATGAGCCAGCTTGCTCTTACAAGCCCAAAATCAGATCATGTATCACTAGGCCTCTACAAGCACCTGCTAAGGCCTACAATCCTTCGGTTCGACCCTTCATCTCTACAGGGGCCGAACTCAAAAAGTTCAAAGCTGCGCTGCGACAGACAAAGGACCGGGTCCAGATCCTGTCCTTGCCTAGCTACAAAGAAGACTGGCTTGGCTGCTGCGCTCAAGGGAGCACATCCTTCATTGTCAAAGCCTAGCTAGAGCTAACCGAAGCTCAAATTGCTCATCGTGTACGCCGTCGCGCGTCGTATTGACAAAAGAGATTAGAGAAGCAGAGAACCCAGCATCCTACACTTCAAGTCTCTCATAAATGGGTCAAAAAAGAAAGACTCGACCAAGTTGCTGCTGTCCATATTGTTGGAAAAACCAGAAGACGCCAAAAGTCAGTAATAAAAATCCATGTCTGACGTCCGGTGACCCCAGCGTCTCCAGGACAAGACGACATTCAGAAGAATCTCCTGCCCCTTCAAGCTAAGGACGGCGGAGTGGTCCTTCCTCAAGCTCTTCATAAAAAAGAATGAGCCCAGCTCAGTCACCAGGACAATTTCTTCATTTAAATCCCGATGGATGAACGTCCTAGCTACAAATTCTGAGCTACCACCTCGCAATCCACCTCAAGATGATGCGCTCATACGTATCCAGCAGTTGAACAAGGCCAACAGAGGATTGGAACTCTGATGGAAAACCTTCTCCTCGCCTTTCAAAATCAGGCAAACAATGAACTTCCTCAGAATCTTCAAGATGATGAGGTAAATGGAGAAGAAAATGAGTCACGCGCCCTTACTAAAAAGGACGTAGACAGTATCCTCACAAAAGCAAAAGAAGAGGATATACTCAAGGAACATGGGATCAAGCCACCATATCCCTTATGGATGGACTCGGTCCTGTTCCCCATAAAATTCAAGCATCCTACTCTCCAAACATATATGGGGAAAGGATCAGCTAGACAACACGTCATCCACTTCAAAATCCTGATGGGAGCTATTGCAGATCAAGATGCCCTCAAGGTCCGCCTTTTTGCAAGTACCCTAAAAGGTATGGCATTTGATTGGTACTCCATGTCACGCCCCGAGCCCGAGATTTCACACATCCCGAGGCACGACACACGCCCGCGTGGAAATTCAAGTCAAACTCATTGACTCTAGGTCCCCACGTACGGAATTTACCCACAGGATATCACGTGTGAGGTTTATATTTCTCAACATGCCTTTATAAATCTGTCAAATAGATATCCAACTAACATAACCCAATCGTCAAGATATAGAGCATAAGGGTCCATGAGCATAAATTTAAAGATTCAAGTTCAAGAGATAGAAAGAGAAGAAGTAAGTTAGTTAAGTTTACAATCCAAAAGCTAAACAAGTTTATAAGTTTCTACAAAATATGTGGCAATCCTAGCCACGGTCAGTGGGTCATTTAACGTCCATTTCTCATCGTACGGATGTCTAAAAGACATCATCAGGAGTCCATTCTGCTACGTTATGTGGAGGTTCCTCTTCCTCAAGGATCTCTGGGGCAATGGCGTCGACATATTCACCTGTAACGCCAAGTGTAGCACCATTAGACTAAGCTCAGCAAGACAAACATATACAGTCCATATAACATGTATCGAATGAATAGTCAGACAGGTATAAATCATAAGAGATCAAGGAATAATCACTAGGCATATCAGTGCATGAATTAGCATGAGACATACGAGTCATAGATAATAGATAAATATATTAACAGTACTAGTTGGCACATCCACATAAGCTATGTTCTCTCAAGTTAATCATGTAACATGAAAATAAAATGAGAGAAAAATATCAGGACATGACAGGGTGGTGCTACTAGGAGACAGAGGTACCCAGAATTCTCCATCGTAGACCTAGGGTGCCGGTAAACCCTCAGAATATATTTTCCCATCTGCAGAGGGCCAGAAGTTTACTAAACCCACACTTAGCCGGGTCCGACTTAGATAGGGTCGAAGCTAAGTGGTGCCGACTCATGTAGTGCAATGTACAAACAACAGATCAGGTGCAGAACAGTGTAAATCAGATACAGGACACATACAGGACAAGACATATAAATAACAAATCGGGACTTACTGAAATATGCTGAACAAAGACAGAAATAAATGTAATATAACAGATGTGTAACAGAAAATACATAACCAAACAGAAGCATGATCAAGTCACACTAGAATACTGGAAACGGAATGCATTGCATGTACATACAGATCATATACGGAGTCAAGATGTAATTCAAGCCAAGCCTACGGTCTTGAGAACACATGTGGTCTTCACCGTCCAACTCGGGTAGTATTAAGAGTTCGACATTATCGGGCTACGAGGACCCCTTGGCGTTACATAATTTGGATGTCGAATCCCTTAATAGAACACATTTGGCACGGTTACAGTTCGAAGAACACAAGGTCCCTTGTGGGTATGGTTGCTCAATCCATATCCATAATTAACAAACCCAATGGTCATGATAAAAGTCTAGGGTGCACATCCTACAGGTCCATCTATCAGGCCAATCAACTAGAACAAGCTACGGTTCAATGTCCGGCTCATGGAAACGTCCATTTGTCACAATTATGTAAAATCCAACATATAATCTTTTCCAAGGCCCAAATCAAATAAAATCACTTTTTGTTGGGTTCTACACATCATGAGCTTTCCAACGGTATGTAGATCTCCAAAAAAGGACTTACGGTTGAAAAGTTATGGTCATTGGAAAATCTGCATACTGCAGGTATCAGGTTCGCTCGAGCGTTCAGATGTTCGCTCGAGCGGACCCCAGACAGAGAGCTGTTCACTCGACCGGACCAAAAGTTCGCTCTAGCGAACTCTCCCAGAAAGCCCTTCGCTCGAGCGTTCACTCACGCTCGCTCGAGCGAACTGTCAAATCCTGGGTCCGAAAATCTGAAACTTCTTGATTTCTCTCAAGCCATTCAAGGCATTCCATCAGGTTTTAAAACACTACCAATAGGTATCTTTGAGCTTCCAAAATGCTCATCAAAACCATCAATAAACCCATATACATTAACAAGAGAAATCAACACAAAAATCCATTTTTGAGCAAGAAGAAGGGTTTCTACACATGATTTCATACATTCATGAATCAAACAAGGAAGCATGCATATCAATGTACATATTTAACTTGCCTTGGTGCTTGGAAGCTATCTCTCACACCTAAAACCCCTTAAGCTCAAAATCCCCAAATATGAAAGCTCAAATGCCCTAAAAATGGTGAAAACGAAAATGAATAAAATGAATGAGGAAGAAGATGATGCATATATGATTTGTAGCTTTCCAAGGATGAAGGAAATCAAATGGAAATGCTTAGTGAAGAAAGAGCTTACCAAAAGCAAGAAGAAAGAAAGATGAGTGGATGCTTGAGCTTGGAAGATGTTGTCTTGGTGGAGAAGATGAAGTGGTGGCTAGCTTCTACTCATGCTAGGAGTCTTGGTTGATGCTAGGAGTGAAAGAAGAAGAAGAAGAAGAGAATAGAACTCTCAGCTGGACATGAAGAAGGAAAAAGAATAGCTGAAATGGGTTTTATCCCAACTTATCCTGCAGTTGCATGCAAGTCCACAAAATGGACTGAAATCTCTAATAAGGGCCTGGGTTAAATGAATGGGCTGGGAATGGGCCTAAATGGATCCGAATTAATTGGGTCAAAGCATGAAAGTTAAGGCCTATGAAATGCTCTATGCAATGCATTAAGACCCAAAAATTTCTAAGTACACACAAAACCCAAAACACTCCAAAAGTCATAATCTACCTAGTAAATGGTCAAACCCCACTAATTCTACCTAATCAAGTCCAATCACAATCAAAACATTCATTAAGCAATTAATCTAGATTAATTAACTCTAAAATGAGATTAAGGTGGGTCGGGGTGTTACACTTCACTTTGCCGGAGGACTCCATCCAAAATTGGGTCATGCTAGAAACACGCTTCCTAACTCACTTCAAAGGTGAGGATCATCCCGCTACTATGGCTCAGCTTTGCAACCTAAAACAGGGAGAGAATGAGTCAACATATGAATTCATTCACAAACGGAGCAATGGCGTACAAATATTCAGATGTACTGCCACAAGCGTCGCTAGTCGACATCTGCCGAAACAACATGAGAGCAAGAATCCGCTCCATGATGATCGACAATAAATCAAAGAACTTGGGAGAACTCCTAGAAGCTTTTATGGAGGCTGAAACGGTGATCAAAGACCTCAACAGTCAGAAATCATCAAGGAAGGAACCAACTGCCATTATAACCTCTAAATCAAAGAAAAGAGAGGTCCTCAATGTGCAAACCAAGTCAGCTCCTCAGCCACCAAAGAAAGCTGAAAACAAAGCTGCAGGTAAAAGACCTAAACTCTCAGATGCCTTCAAAGAGCGAGTAGAAAAGAAATACCCGTTTGATGAAGATGTTGATGAAATTTTCGGGGCTCTCGTGGCGAACGACAAGCTCACCTTGCCTGAACCCAAAGGACAGAGAGATGTTGGCAAAACCAATGATCCTCGGTACTGTCCATACCACCGGATGATCTCGCATCCTCTTAATCAATGTTTTGTTGTGAGAGAGAAGATAAACGAGATGTGGAAAAATGGAGTGTCATTACCTTTGACAAAAACTATCGGTCTGCCTTTGTCAACATGGTGTCATGTGGACAAACAGCAAAATCGCCAAAGAAGAAGATCATTACTTCCTTCAAGGTGATAAAAAGAATTCAAACGTCCGAAGTGCTGGTTCCTTACCTGACATCAGACGGACAACCTATATGGGTAGGTTGTGAAAACTAGGAGGTTGTGAAACAAAGCCGACAGCTCAACAGTGAAGGCAGGCTAGGAAACATCTCCTCAAGCTCAAACGGCAAGAGAAGACCCAGCCAAAATAAGAAGTCCATGAAAAAGCAGAGACCTCGTCTACCGCTTCACTTGGGACAACAGAAAAGTCCCTCCCAGAGACTTCAAACGGGGTAAGAAAGTTCACTCTCAGTGATTTCATGCCACCTTAATTAAAAAAAAAGCCACAAAGGGGGCATCATACTCTTGCAATTCGGTAGTTGGATTCTCCTTGGATGGATACGAGTTCGATGACACTGACGAGTGGGAGGAATCCCTTGAAACAGGAGAATACCTCTCCGATGAAGAATGAGTTTTTGAAACTCACCCTATGCCAGTAATCTGGTATAACCCCCTACAACCACAAGGATCCTGGTCTGATGATGAAGGAGACCAAGAGGTTGTACAAGAAAAGGCTGTTGACCCAGCACCTATCATTGCTCCAGTGGAACTCAACCATGTTGAACCACAAAGAGCAGATGAAGAAGAAGATTTGGCTCTTATGCATGATCTTGAAGAATATGCAAGGATCTTGCAGCGTCTTGCCCTAGAACAAGAGCAAGATTGCGTCAACGAGCTTTTTTGCAATCCAGAATAGGAAGTCCCTAAAGACCACCAGGTACCTCCTCCCTTAACTCTAGAAGATGGGAAAAATTACTGGATCGATGATCCTCTTACATCTGAGGATGAGTCTGACTCCGAGCAGTCCATTCTGGCAACATCTCCTATCAGAGTTGCCTTTAATATGATAATTCAGGATTATATCTCTTTCGAAGCCTTGTCTGATGAGATCACTTACACTTCGACGACGCCTAGCACCATATCATCTGGAGCTACCTCGTCTCACGTGACTTTCACTGAGACAACACCTTATCAGGCTTCTTCTCCTGAGACTGTGACTTTAGGACTCACACTCTTCCTGACTGATCATCATGAAGAAACCCCAGCTATTGATGCTTGGAACAATGAATTAGTCAACAAAGAAGAAAAGTTGCTGGATGCTATTCAGGACTTGATCCCGGAAAATGCTCATGCAACATAATCACTGAGGATGGCAACTCTGTTGAAGATACATCCCCAATAAATGAAAAACGACAGCCTCTTGATCTTGAAGACAATCTTCCAAATGAAGACCCTTCTCAAGAAGCTCTCAAAGTTGGTAGAGGCACCCGCTCTAGCTGGGACTACCATAAAAATTCCAACCAATCTTCTTTTACTTGAGTAAATCCTTCGGGAAAAGATGTTGTACGCGCCCCTAATGGCAACAATGATGAACATGCAGGCCCTAAGGAGGCTTTCAAGTATGACTTGATCGAGCACTTCAAACACATACCTGCACGACTGCACATCCTAGACTTGTTACAAATGTCCCCGCGCGCTCGTGATAATCTCATTTCAGAATTACAAAAACTGAATGAGGATGTCGACAGACAGGCCCCACAAGTCCTCCAAATTGAAATAGACTATCGGGTCAAAAACTCAGAAACTTCCTCAAAGGAAGAAAAGCAAAAGTCTAAGGGATCATGCATCGAATGCCTCTCGATTCAAAAAGCTGCCAGTGCAACCATCACCTTCACTAAGGAAGACCTCATACTTGGCAAAATAAGGCACAACTGACCCTTGTACTTCACAGGGTACATCAAGGAAATGCATATGCACAGAGTTCAAATTGACCCAGGTTCTACACTCAACCTCATCTCCACTTCAGCTCTCGAAGAGTTGGGCATCCCACCCAGCAAGCTGAGCCACACATCTGTATCTATCTTTGGATACGATGGGAGCACCCAAAGGCCTATCGGCAAAATCAGGTTTAAGTTGTAAATCGGTGATCTTACCTTTGAGGTCACCGTGTATACAATAAAAACCCCTTCATGCTATAACATCCTTCTCGAATGCCCTTGGATACACGAGAATAGTGTTGTCCCTTGAACTCTACATCAATGCATCAAGTTCGTTGGTGACGACGACATTATACATCGAGTGTTTGTGGACAGAAAACCCTTCAAAGGTAAAGAAGTCCACTTTGCAGACTCCCAGATGTATGAAGGAGAAAAAGAAAAAGAGGACACAACACCCTTTACCAAAAATCTCCAAAAAGATAAAGGCAAGGCTCCTCAACAATCACCGGAAGAAAAAAAACCTTCCGGCAAATCCGAAGAGAGTAGTCGATCTCCCTTCATCATTTCCCTCAAAACTTTAAAACCTTTGGTCATCACAACTAAAGTGAAAAAGGCAAAGCAAAAGGCTTGGGGCAAATTTGTCGTCTCTTTCGTGTCTATCATGTAAGACACGGATTTGGAGTCAGAGCCAGAATACGACCCATCATCAAGCCAAGCTGATACTCATCAAGTTTAGCCTACTCTTACTCCAATAGAGACACCTTCTGACGTAGAAGATACTATATCTGCTTCCTTCGTTTTTCCGGCAACTTCAACAAAGGAAAAGCAGATCTTCTTCCATAGATCCGATGCTCCTTCCTCAAACTCCATGCTTGAACCTTTCCAAAATGAAGGTGTGCCTCAACTATCACTATATAGTCCTGTGGTACAAGCTATTATGAAGAAAATGGGCTATGACACCAAAAACCCAGTTGGTTTGGGAGAAGGTCGCGGTATTCTCACGCCATTGGGGCCCGCCTTGACCAAAAGCAAGCTGAAAGATTGGAGACTCTACGACCATGTAGAAAAGTCTTCACATGGGTTAGGGTATGATCTCGACACTCCTCTGAGACAGTTGACACAAAGGCTTAAAAGTCGACTTACCGATCAAGCCTCAACATCTCGTATCTATGAAGACATCGATCTCCTTAGATATCTCTTTGATGAGTCACCTGACAAAGATCCAGGAAACTCATCCAATTGGTATGATTTCTCTGACGATGAAGAGGAATTGTCTAATGGCACAAACATGTGGTCTTCTGACCCAAAAGAACCCTCGTCTCCAAAAGAAGCACCTTACTTCGACCCAGTTTCAACAGGCGATTGGGACCATCTCATAGCAAGCCTTGAGAAGATCACCGATCAAGAAGACCCATGGAAACAAACAAAGACTTGGTCTGGAAATACCCTTGAACCAGAAGTTTTTGTTGAGTTGGAAACCTTCGAAAATATTGTGGAAGAACCACCTTCTAACAGAAGATCCGTTCAAAAGATTAACTTGGGAACACCATATAACCCACGTCCTGTATTCATAAGCAAGAATATAAAGGATGATGAATACCCGAGTATATCATTTTTCTTCGTGAGTTAGTTGATTGCTTTGCATGGTCTTACGCTGAAATGCCTGGTTTAGACCCCAAAGTAGCAGTCCACAAGTTCAATCTTCAAGAAGACATCAAGCCTGTCAAACAAGGCCAAAGGAGATTCCGTCCAAATGTGATGGATAAAATTGAACAAGAAGTTCAAAAACTCAAAAGCGTTGGCTTCATCCAAGATGAACAGCATCCTGAACGGTTGGTGTCACACCCCGAAACCGGGCCCTGTAGTGAACCGACCTCGGGATGCAAAATTTTGGGATTAATTAAAACTTTTGTTGTCTTTCCCAAGATCCGCGTGAATGAGGATAATAAAATTCCACACAAACTGAACATATTTTCGCGGAAGCTAATCATGGTGTTGCGACCCAGAGTCCGTGGCCATCGGATTCCACATCGCACTTGTCACACCCCGAAACCGGGCCCTGCAGTGATCCGACCTCGGGATGCGAAATTTTGGGATTAATTAAAATTTTTGTTGTTTTTCCCAAGATCCGCGTGAATGAGGATAATAAAATTCCATCACGATCAGAATATATTTTCGCGGAAGCTAATCATGGTGTTGTGACTCGGAATCCGTGGCCATCGGATTCCGTGTCGCACTCTACCAATATCATAAAGCCATCACATAAGCAGACTGGCACAAATCATAATTCAAAGAATACTGAGCTGGTAGTAACAGGACTATTCATTTCCTACATATTCAAGTTTCAATTAACAAGTATCTTAATTTCAGCCCAGGGAAAAAGGCTAATAGAGCCATACAAAAATATCCAACTAAATAGAAATACTACCCCCAAAATATTACGAATTCCGGTGCCAAGCTTGACACCTATATGACATCGAAGGCAGCCTCTCGCATCAGACCGGCAGTTCCACCGCCTCCTCCGATCAAACCCCTAAAAACGAAAGGAGAGAAAATCTGGCACCAAACAAACAGGGTCAGACACGACGGTCTGGCAAGCAAATAAACAAGTAATATGGTAATGAGCATTTATAAAACCTTATGGGATAATTGAAAATCCATTTAAAGAGTCTAAACAATAATAGTAATAAATCATGATAAAATGATTGAAAAACTGAACATAAATATCAAAGCAGATAGAGAACCGTATCTAAAACATAGATATCTTAAAAAGATGACAGCCTACGTAAAACATTTAATAATTGGAAATACATTTAAAATTCCGAATAATAGAGACAATGCGATAATAGATCGATTTCTTAAACATTAACAAATTCAAAGACTAATATGAGCATAAGTAAACAAGAATGATAAAACAAGATATCAAACGGATAAAACATTGGCAAACCACATATAGCTATATTCTCTTATTACCGAAGTAACAAGAACAGACAGAACCGTAGCCACTACATGTGGGACCGGAAACAGAATCAGAACCGTAACCACATACAAGTGGGACCGGCAGATCAAAATCGTTGCCATGGTCGGTACAGACAGAATCCAAGCTGCAGCTGGCAGACAGATTAAAGAACCCGAGCCAGGTGATCAGCCTGACAAGGTGACCTAAGCCTAGTGGTGCCTTTAGTTTTTAAAACCTGAACCAGTACAAATCAAAATACTAATCCCTTTGGCTCATGGGCTCACATTACAAAGCTCTGGCCCCATCTTGTCTCGAGGTTTTATTTTCAAAATAATAGTCTTATCAATGTATTTCCGAATGTGGCGAACCACTCAAATCTCCTACCAAATCGATTCGTAGAAAACATACGAATTTATGTGGCAAACCATTCAATTCTATCTCAAGTCAATTCATTGAAAAACATATGAATTTCCATGGTAAACCACTCAAATACACATCAAAGCAATTTGTATAAAAATCATACGATCAATCCTTTCGAACATGGAAAACCACATGATTCTATAACAAATCACCGATTCTATTCAAATTAGTTTACCGAAGAATACATATACATTTCTGACTTGAAATGGAGTAAAATAATGTAGAATGATTTAATGACTTACCAAGAGGCTATCTCAATACACACTTAACCTTTTAAACATTGATTAATAAAAGAACACGTTTGATGCCAATGAAAATCCACAACATTTAGAATGATAGAGTGTGCATTGAGACTTGAAAGATTCTCGGGTAATTCCACATATATTCATTCTCTCATTGTTCTCATTCCATTTCACAATTTTCCAAGTATCACAATTTACCCAAATCTTTCATGGGCTTCTATGCATCATTACAGGTCCAATGGCTTCAAATAAGAAGAAAAGGGATTGGGCTGAATTGGACTTGAATATGGGCTTGAAGTGAGTCTGGAGAACGGTCCAACAATCCCCTTTTTGCAGCTCTTCTCATTTCAGTCCAATCGATCGAACTCATTGGCCGATCGATCGGACCTGAAATGCCCACAGTCCGATCGATCGGACAGCGGCGAATCTCAGCCTATTTGGTTGGATCCCTCTTTTGTCCAATCCCTATCCATTTCCTTTCTTTCCCTTTCTTCCAAACACAACTCCATGAGTATTTGGGCCCTTTCTTGACCTCCTCAACTCATCAAATCATCATTCAATAATCATTCTAAACAACCATTCAAACACTTTTAAATCAAAGATTTCCTCCATTCTTTGAACCCAAAGACTTGACATAAATAAGGCTAATTTCAAGATGACCAAATTCAAAAACCAAGTTCCAATCCATTGCAAAACAATAACACAAATAGATTCAAACATAAACATTAATTCATGGAAAATCCATAGATCACAAAGAGGTTTGAGCATAGAAAGAAATGCCATGAAATGAACTTATAAAGTAGAACCATCATATTAATTATAGAATCCACTTGCCTCAAGCCAAGATGGAGTGAAAATCATTCAAGGATGGTCTTCCTATGGTCTCAAGCTCCAAATTCTCAAAACCCCCAAAAATAGCTCAATAAGAAGCCCTAGAAAACCAATCCATTGCAAATCTCAAGGAAAACCTTTGCATATATAACAAAAACATTCTAAATGGTTTGGAAAACCAAGATTTGAAGAAAGAAATCCATTGCTAACCTTTTTGAAGCTCAAACAAGGAAGAAGAGGAAAAGTGGCCTCTCCTAGCTCAAATCTTTCGAAAATGGTGTCTTTGGAAAGCCAAGGGAGAGGAGGAGAAGATTGGGAGATCAATCCTCCATTTAGCACTCAAGATGGGAGCTATCTAGAAGAGAGAGGAAATGGCTGGGAGAAAACCCTAGGATCCTCTCTTCATTGCAGGAAAATGAAAAATGGGAAGAAGAAGAACCCATGGTGATTTTATAAAGGGTTAAGTGGGCTGGGCCCCATGCGCTCCAACATTACAAAGGCTGAAACTGATATTTGTGGGTCCCGAATGAGATCGACGAAGAAGACAAAATCGATCAACGAAATATTTACTTTCTAAAAAGTCTATTTTCCCCAAATTCTGAAGTTCTCGAAATTCAAGTACAGATTTAGTGTGAAAAGTCAATTTTGCCCTTTTTCTCGAAAAACGTATTTTCTGATCATCAAATCAAAATGGTCAAAACATGAAAGTTGTTAAACTTAATAAAATGAGTCAAAAGGAGCAAAATTTGCAATTTTCCAAAATAAGAATAATTTCTCACAAAAATACAAATCATATGGACCGGGTCAAACCAAGGTCAACGGTCTTCAAAATCTCCAAGGCTATGAAAAATCTAGTCAAACTCAAAGACAAAGTCAAACCAACTCTAATCTTGCTTTAAAAGCTAAATCATGATTAAAACAATACTAAACAGAGAAATTGGGTGTCGGGGTCTTACATCCTCCCCCCCTTAGACACCATTTGGTCCTCCAAATGGTCTAAACCAAATCAAAATAAAAAACCCAAAAGACAAAAGAAAACACTGACACCCTACGCTGAACCTCGGAAACTGAGATACCCTCTGATCAAACTTGACGTTGAGATGCGCCTACAAACAACATTCTGATTCGGTTGAAGGCTTCACACTGTTCCACATATCTGCTCAAAACGTACTCCTCTGACCAAACTAGTATGCAATAATTCCTCTACTCATCCTTGGTGTCATCGGTCGTTCTTGCACTGGATCATTTCTTTTACTTACCTCGTAAGTCACTGTCGGTTTAAGAAACTGTAAGTTCTGTCTCTTTCTATCACCTTGGAATTCCGTGCCTTAAGCCCTACAAAAATGTACACAGTGCTTCTGACGCTTGTACGAAGATGTGGTCGTAGACATGCTTTCTTTGAAATAATCTCCATTCCGAAAAATTCTGAAATTCCATATGTTTGCTCTTACTATGTTTTTCTCGAATTCTGGTTCAACCCTTCCATTCGGTCTAGTCTTCAAAGACTTGGTGAAACTGAAGTTCTACTACGTACCGGTCTCTTTCGTCTTCAATCAGTATCATTCAAATTCTCGAAACAATGCTGCCACTTCTATTAAAGCTCTTACAACAAGAGTCCCATGTCCACATTATCTTCGAAGTGAGTGACTTAGCAACCCGTTGGTTCCTCGTATGCATCATCTGCTTCTGGCCTCCAAGTATATTGTCAATCCTTCTTCGTTCTGAAATCACAAACTCCAAATTCTATAGGTCTCCTGTCTCTGACTTGGTCTGCTATAACCCAGATGTCACACTGCTATAAACCAGATGTTAAACTACCATAACCTGCTGAGCTATTCTGTGTCGAAGCTTTGTTGGATATCGCGATCACTGAGAGGGGGGGGGTGAATCAGTGATTTCTAAAAACAGGTCCAATTCAACAACAAAACAAGTCAAATCACACAATGACACCAGATTTAACGTGGTTCACCGAAAGGCTACGTCCACGGTTCAAAGACTGTCCGAACACCAATCCGGGACAGATCTGAATCTTATTTAGTCGCACCAACGACAAAGAGCACCAACCCTTAGTTTCAGATAGCACCAACTATCTAGGAAGCACCGACTCCCTTTACAATTTATCTGCACCCACAGATAGGATCACCAAACCCTAAACACCAAGCACCAACTTGATGTATAAACATAATAGAAGATTAACTCTGTCTACAGCCCTTCCCCTCTACAATTCTCTCTCTCTCAATCCCTTACAAATTGAAAATAAAGCATAAACAGAGAGACACTTAACTCATGGACGAAATACCATCTTCAAGAGCACATCCTCGTCCTTACTTGCTGTAGAAAGATGCAGCACAACAGCACACAGCACCAGCACTCTTCTTCTCTAAAAAACTCTCTCTCTTTTCTCTTCTCTACTTTCTCTCTTCTGGTGTCTATTTAAGAACGACCCTTACATGCCTTTTTATAGGTTTTGATAACCCTTAATTGTATTTAAAACGGGCTACAATTCGTTTAGAAAGAGTCCCAAACGAAATAGAAAAGAATGCTGAATTTTCGTGCACAACTTCTAATTCTGCGCAACTCTGGTTCCCGTGCTCGGTCGACATCCTTGCTTGCTCGGTCGACCGAAGACACTGACTGGAAACAGACAACTTTCGAGCTCGGTCGACATCCTGGGGTCCCGGTCGACCGAAGACACACTGTGTCACGAAAATAACTGAGAGGTGCCTGAATCTGTTTCTGCAGGTTTCTTCTTGCTCGGTCGACCGCATGGGGTGCTCGGTCGACCGCGTGCTCTGCTTCAGGAATTCTGAATTCCTGACTGTTTCAATTCTGTTTCAATTCTGATTTCTTCTTTTAAGCTCTATCAACACCAATCTATTAACATCACGTTTGTGACAATGTGTTGACAAGAATTCCAACTCAAATTAATACTTTGAGATATTAATTCCTTCAATTCTTCAAAGACTACTCAAGTCATCTCAAATTCCAACAATCTCCCCCTTTGGAATTGTTGGCAACACTATTGGAACTTCAACACTTTCAACTCCAGCTTGCAGCTCTTCCAAGTTCTTTTCAACACTCACTTGGAACCAATTCTGAAATTCTGAAATAACAACCATGCACTGTCAACAATCTCCCCCTAGCAATCTCCTTGCTATCATAGCATAACATCTCTCCCCCTTTGACAACAAGTCCAAAGGGACCAAACCGAGGAGCGAATAGGATATTCAATGAATGCATTGCTCCCCCTTTCAAGCACAATTCCTACGGTTTAGGAGAGTGAGTAACTCCTAACTTTTTCCGGAGATACTCGAAGACTTCCTTTGGAAGAGGTTTCGTGAAAATATCAGCCACTTGCTCAGTTGTTGGAACATACTCCAACTCGACCTCTCCATCAGCAACTTTATCTTTCAGAAAATGATAACGAATTGCTACATGCTTTGTTCGAGAGTGCTGAACAGGATTCTTAGATATATGAATTGCACTCGTGTTGTCACATAGGATCGGCGTAGGATCCGTTGTAGGAACTCCTAGATCAGAGAGCATTTGCCGCATCCATAACACTTGCGTACAACAAGTTGCCGCTGCAATATATTCTGCTTCCGCTGTCGAAAGGGATACTGAGTCTTGCTTCTTACTATGCCAAGCAACTAATCTTTCTCCAAGATAAAATGCGCCGCCGCTAGTACTCTTGCGATCATCTACGCATCCAGCCCAATCGGCATCAGAATATGCAACAAGAGTGAAGGATTTGCCTTTGGGATACCAGATACCAAGCTCCATAGTACCTTTCAGATATCGAAAGATTCTTTTCACTGCTGTAAGGTGCGTTTCAGTTGGTGCTACTTGAAAACGTGCAACCATACATACTGCTTGTAGAAGATCCGGTCTTGTTGCAGTCAAGTAGAGCAAGCTTCCTATCATAGAGCGATAGGTGGTATGATCAACGGACGAGGCCTTATCATCTTTGCTAAGCTTCGTGTTCGTTGACATTGGTGTGCTCACTGGCTTGCTGTCTTCCATATTGAACCGTTTCAGCATTTCCTTAATGTACTTCATTTGTGATATGAAGATGCCATGTTTCAGCTGCTGAACTTGTAAACCGAAGAAAGAACTTTAGTTCTCCAAGCATTGACATCTCAAATTCTTTCTTCATCTCTTCAGCAAAATTCCTGCACATCTCCTCATCATTGCCACCAAAGATTATGTCATCAACATAAACAATGGCTACTAGCTGTTTGCTTAACTCAGTTTTGACATATAGATTGCTATCAACCATGCCTTTTCCAAAACCGATCTTGCGGAGATAGAGATCCAGCCTTGCATACCATGCCCTTGGCGCTTGTTTCAGCCCATAAAGAGCCTTTTTCAACTTACACACTAGATCTGAATTTTTGCTGATGAGAAAACCATCAGGTTGCTCAATGTAGACTTCTTCTTCAAGTAAACCATTCAAGAAAGCTGACTTTACGTCCATCTGAAATACCTTGAAGGTTTTGTATGCTGCCAATGCTAGAAACATACGAATAGCTTCCAGACGAGCCACCGGTGCAAAGGTCTCTTCAAAATCTATGCCTTCAACTTGAGCATAGCCTTTACAAACCAACCTTGCTTTGTTTCTAATGACTTGACCATCTTCATTCAGCTTATTCCGAAAGACCCATTTAGTACCAATAACATTCTTATCAGTAGGTCTAGGAACAAGTTCCCATGTGGAGTTCTTCTCAATTTGCTCCAACTCCTCATGCATAGATTTCAACCAACTTTCATCGAGACTGGCTTCAGCCACAGTCTTGGGTTCAATGGTGGACACAAGTGAGTAATTGCTAACTACACTTTGTCTAGTTTGAACGCCTGCCTTAGGATCTCCAATGATTTGATCCTTAGGGTGTTGCTCTACCCAAGTGCTGTGCTTCTTCGGCGAAGTATCTTCTGAGTCATCCTTTGATTTCTCAGAATCATTAGATTCAGCCATCTCATCATCAATCTCACTCGAGTCCTCATAAACTGGACTGTCATTATGAGTTGCATTCTTGGTTCAATATTCTCATCTATTCTTACATCAGCACTTTCTATGATTTTTCTGGTTCTTTTGTTAAGACACCTATATGCCTTGCTAGTAGAGGAGTAACCCAGAAATATACCTTCGTCAGCTCTTTCTTCAAATTTGCCCGGATTTTGTTCGAGCCGCTTGATGTAACACTTGCTGCCGAAGACTTTGAAGTGCTTGACTGTTGCTTTTCTTCCAAACCATAGCTCATAGGGAGTTTTGTCTTCATGTGGCCTGATCAAGCATCGGTTTTGAATGTATACAGCCGTATGAATTGCCTCTTTCCAATACTTGTCAGCCATCTTGCTTTCACTTAGCATCGTACGAGCCATCTCTTGTACGGTGCGATTCTTCCGTTCCACAACTCCATTTTGCTGTGGAGTTCTAGGGGCTGAGTACTGTCTTTGAATGCCATGATGTTCACAATATTTAGTGAACTCTTCAGATGTGAACTCGCCTCCACGATCAGACCTTAAAATCTTGATACGTTTTTCCAATTGATTTTCAACCTGTGCTTTAAACACTTTAAAACGATCAAATGCTTGATGCTTATGCTTAAGAAACAATACCCATGTCATACGAGTATAATCATCAATGCATAACATGAAATACTTATCTCCATTGGTGCTTTGAGTTCGCATCGATCCACAGAGATCAGTGTGCACTAGCTCAAGAGGCTTCTTGGAATGATGCTCCTTTGACTTGAACATAACCCTTGTTTGCTTTCCCTTTTGGCAAGAGTCGCAAATGGGATTGGAAAGCTTTTCAACTTTAGACATGCCTCTTACAGCCTTTGAATTGCAAATCTTTGACATGTTATCAAAGCTTAGATGCCCAAGGCGTTTGTGCCACAACCAACTTTCCTCTGTCCGACTCATCAAGCAGGTCTTTTCAGCTCCATCTGACAATGTATAGAGATTTCCAGCAGTTCTTGATCCTGTTGCCACTGTTTTGCCGTTGCTACTTTTCTTGATGGCAAACCCATTCTTTGTGAAGATAACTTCGTGACCCTTGTCACAGATCTGGCTCACACTAAGCAGGTTGTGTCTCAATCCAGACACATATAAGACTTCTTCCGATCTGATCTTGTTTGCCATAAGCTGAATAACACCTTTTCCGCAGATTTTGGCACCATCATTGTTGCCAAACTTCACTGAACCGCCTTCATAGTGCTGTAATTTGATGAATTTCTCTTTATCACCAGTCATATGGCTTGAACAACCACTATCAAGGACCCATGGTGCTGCCTTCTTTTGTGCATTGAATGCCATTTGCACAATGAAAGATTCTTTGGGACTACCTTCCCTTTTCTTTGCCCTCCAAGCCTTAACTAACTTGGGTTTCTTTTCAACCTGAAATTGGTTAGCAATAGGCAACCTACAATCCCTAGCCAAGTGTCCATAATTATGACACATATAGCACTCGATTTTGTGGCTGTTTAGGATTGAAAAAGGGTTCCTAGTCACAAATGGGCTGTTTCTAACATAGAATCTACAATCAGCTTTTTTATGTCCAAACATATTACAATGAAAGCAATAACCATAGAATTTGTATCTTCTTTGTCGCTGGTTAGTCTTCATTACCTTTCTAACAGGAATGGACTCCTTTCTAGGTTGAGTGGGCTTCATAGAGTTAGAAGGTGTAGTGACTTGCTTCACAAACTTTTTCTTTTCAGGAGGTGCAATCTTAGAGGATTCACCTTTCTCAAATCCTAGACCAAATCTGAAGTGGGCAGGTCTTTGAACTTTTAGTAGTTCATTGAGTTTCATAGTCCCTTCAATCGCTTGGAGCGCTTTGAGTTTTTTGCTATTTTCCAAATTTTCAGCCTTTGCTCTAGCGATCTCAGTTTCAAGTTTCATAGCCTCTTCCTTTTTGATACTTATTTGGTTTTCAAGGACTTCTACCATTCTTTTATATTCTTCTACTTGAGTTTTCAAAGCAATAATAGAACTTTCAGATTCATGGAGAAGTTTCAGATTTTTCTTACTTGTTTTGCGTTCCATGCTAAGCTCCTCAAGTGCGGCTATGAGTTCCTCTTCAAGATTGACTTCAGCCTCCTCATCCTCTTCCGGATCTAGCTCTTCTTCTTCTTCAACAGTGACCATGAAGAGAGCTTCGGTTGATTCATCATCGTCTGAAGTTTCAGACGTGCTGTCATCTTGTTGACATAGAAAGTTTTTAGCTTTGCCCCTTTTTCTGAAATTTCTCTTTCCTTTACTCTTTTCAGCATAAGAGTCATTATCATTGTCTTCTTTTAGCGGACACTTCGCAGCAAAGTGACCAATACCTCCACAATTGAAGCATTTAAAGGGTAGCTTCCCTTTGTACTTGCCATTGCTTCCTTTCTTCAACTTTCTAACAAATTGAGCCTCAAGCTCATCAATATCAGAATCAACATCATGACTAGCAGTCTCTTTTGCTTTTTTCTGAACTTTGAAGGCCACTTCTTTATCAGATGAAGACGTCTTTCCTATGCGCATCTCATAAGCAGTTAGAGAACCATGTAATTCATCCATGGAAAATGCATTCAGATCTTTGGCTTCTTCAATGGCTGAGACTTTTGAATCAAACCGGGGAAGAAGAGATCTTAGAACCTTTTTGACGATGACCGGCTCTTTAATCTCCTCCCCTAGTCCACGAATGTCATTCGTGACTTCATTCACTCGTTGCATATACGAGTCAACATTCTCGCTTTCCTCCATGCGAAGAGACTCGAATTGAGAGCGATGAGTTTGCAATTTGGCTTCTTTAATCTTCTCATCACCTTCAGGTATGCTTTGCAACTTGTCCCAAATTTCCTTGGCTGTTTTGCATGCAATTACTTTGACAAGCTCGCTGTCCACAAGGCCACTAAAGAGTGCATTCTGCTCCTTGGAGTCGTTGTCTGCCAACTTCTTCGATGCAGTATCATTGGGTACGGTGGCAGCATTGTAACCGGCTCTGACAGCCTCCCAAACATCATAGCCAAGAGATTTGATGAAGGCTTGCATCCTAATCTTCCAAAAGGAGTAATTAGAACCATCAAACAGAGGTGCTTTCATATTCCTTGTATTGACTGCCATGTGATTTGACAAGAGATCACCCTTAGCGTATTAAACTGATCAAGGGAACTTTGCTTTGATACCAATTGTTGGATATCGCGATCACTGAGAGGGGGGGGGGGTGAATCAGTGATTTCTAAAAACAGGTCCAATTCAACAACAAAACAAGTCAAATCACACAATGACACCAGATTTAACGTGGTTCACCGAAAGGCTACGTCCACGGTTCAAAGACTGTCCGAACACCAATCCGGGACAGATCTGAATCTTATTTAGTCGCACCAACGACAAAGAGCACCAACCCTTAGTTTCAGATAGCACCAACTATCTAGGAAGCACCGACTCCCTTTACAATTTATCTGCACCCACAGATAGGATCACCAAACCCTAAACACCATGCACCAACTTGATGTATAAACAGAATAGAAGATTAACTCTGTCTACAGCCCTTCCCCTCTACAATTCTCTCTCTCTCAATCCCTTACAAATTGAAAATAAAGCATAAACAGAGAGACACTTAACTCATGGACGAAATACCATCTTCAAGAGCACATCCTCGTCCTTACTTGCTGTAGAAAGATGCAGCACAACAGCACACAGCACCAGCACTCTTCTTCTCTAAAAAACTCTCTCTCTTTTCTCTTCTCTACTTTCTCTCTTCTGGTGTCTATTTAAGAACGACCCTTACATGCCTTTTTATAGGTTTTGATAACCCTTAATTGTATTTAAAACGGGCTACAATTCATTTAGAAAGAGTCCCAAACGAAATAGAAAAGAATGCTGAATTTTCGTGCACAACTTCTAATTCTGCGCAACTCTGGTTCCCGTGCTCGGTCGACATCCTTGCTTGCTCGGTCGACCGAAGACACTGACTGGAAACAGACAACTTTCGAGCTCAGTCGACATCCTGGGGTCCCGGTCGACCGAAGACACACTGTGTCACGAAAATAACTGAGAGGTGCCTGAATCTGTTTCTGCAGGTTTCTTCTTGCTCGGTCGACCGCATGGGGTGCTCGGTCGACCGCGTGCTCTGCTTCAGGAATTCTGAATTCCTGACTGTTTCAATTCTGTTTCAATTCTGATTTCTTCTTTTAAGCTCTATCAACACCAATCTATTAACATCACGTTTGTGACAATGTGTTGACAAGAATTCCAACTCAAATTAATACTTTGAGATATTAATTCCTTCAATTCTTCAAAGACTACTCAAGTCATCTCAAGTTCCAACAAGCTTCACATGGCTTGCCTCTTCAGATTTCACTCTTCAAGTCTTCTACTTCTGACAAGCATAACCGATCTTAGAAACCCAACATGGGTGTGTTCAAAATCGTAAAGTTCAAGTCTTTCTCCACTGTACTCAGAAGTCCATGCTCACTCTGATTCTATCTGCTTGTTGTTCTTAATCTTCTGTTTGATACTGTGTCATCAACAAGATAAACCTGCCAAGCTGGCATCATTCCCTGATAAGCTGAAACTTTCAATCCAAGTCTTGAAGCAATTCCACCACTTTTAGTTTGTCCTCTAAGGTTCACTGATTAACTAAATCCTTGCAAGAGTGTGGGTAGAGTCATTTTCTTGAATGGTGCTTGACTGAAATTTTCCACAATCTGGAGTCTGCTCAATCTTCTGTTTCTGCCTTATACCCTACCTTTCCTGTAAGAACAATTGCCACAGTCTCATCTGAATATTATGTCTTAAGTTCTGCTCACTACCTCAAAAATCCAAATTTGTTTCCAACTGAACCAATACACCCCCTGACATCCATCAACCCTTCAATTCATACACTTCCAAACTCTAACCATAAGCTATTACAATTCATTCCTTTTAATACAAAACAAATCTTAAAATTTTAAACATAATGACTAAAATAATTACTTAGCTAAATTTCATCATTTTAAAACATAGTAGAAACCGAGCCTCCAAATTGTCAAATAAAGCTTAATAAATTAGGTTTATCAAGGTTTGAGTATGAAATAACATCATCCATTTTGAAATTCATATTTTCATAACCAAACAAATCATTGGAACACTCAACAATTTCAAAAATAAATCAAATTCATATAGTACGACTATACATTAAACTTTGTTGAAATTTGAGTGTTAATTAAACACTAAACCTTATTGAAATCTGAACTCAGTTGTTCATAAAAATCCTGCAGAAATCTAAACACAGCTGAACGGTAAAACAAATGTAGGAATCTGTATATAATCTGAATACAAAAACCCTTAAGAAATTCATCTTGCATGGCCAAAGGAAACAAATCAATGAAATAGAAATTCCACATCGTACTTTGAAAAAGAAACACAATTTTAGTTACATGCTTTTAAAGACCAGTTTATTCACTAGCCTCTACAATCCATCATTAAAAACGTCCATCCATTTCAACCAAACATATACAAAATTTTGAAATCATTAAGGTTTTGAAATGTAGATGTCAATATTCAAGAAAATTAAAACAAGAGAAAAATTCCAAGATCATTGTAAAACAATATCTTAAGAAGAGTGAACATAATCCATTGTTAAACACTGCAAGGATAGATCATAGACATTAAGAAAAACATAACAAAAGGTGGAAATATCACGAAAATCATTCTCATCAAGAAATGGACATCACATTAACTGAGGTATTCACTTGCATCTACACGTTGTCCAATCCAACACCCTGTAAGTCGGTAAAATCCACAAGGTTTCCTCTGCTGCCGAAAATTTTCTTGACTACAACTAACCATCCACTTGGTATTCCCGCCGAATCAACTACACTGGCTAAGCTGCAAGTCCTGAAAATTCTCAGCCAAAACTATGACAAGGCTCGTTAAATCTGGGAAATCCCTGAGTCTCTGGCACCAACTTCCAACCTTACTAACTAAGAATCACTTCTCCCTTCGTAAAATCGACAGCTAATATGCCTCTTGCAGTCCTTCATCTTGGAAAGAAGGTCTGAGTTCACCCAAAATCCACATTTACTTACCTTGGTACACTGCATGATGATCTTCGATTAGCTGAGAGGGGATCTGTCTTCTCTCATTAACCACAATGGAGATGTTGAAGGCTAAAAGTCTGCTGATGTTCTTCGAAAACAACATACTAAATCCACAAGGTTTCAATCTCCGACGCGAACACGAGCAAAAGACACTAAATGTGGGTATGGAGACTTTAAATTCTCCCCCACGAAAGAGGAAATTTGGTTGTCCAAATTCCCTAACAACAAGAACTAAAAGAAAAGACAAGCAAAGTCTCCCGAACTAAAAGAAAAGCAGACCCAAATTCAAAGAAACAAAGACAAGAGAAAACAAATCGACACAATCTAACGAATCCTCACCACACGTCTTAATGTCTCTAGAGTATTTTATTTCCTAGAAACTAACCAGCTCTGATACCATACCTGTCAACCCCGAAATCGGGCCCTGCAGTGATCCGACCTCGGGATGCGAAATTTTGGGATTAATTAAAATTTTTGTTGTATTTCCCAAGATCCGCGTGAATGAGGATAATAAAATTCCATCACGATCAGAATATATTTTCGCGGAAGCTAATCATGGTGTTGTGACCCGGAATCCGTGGCCATCAGATTCCGTGTCGCACTCGACCAATATCATAAAGCCATCACATAAGCAGACTGGCACAAATCATAATTCAAAGAATACTGAGCTGGTAGTAACAGGACTATTCATTTCCCACATATTCAAGTTACAATTAACAAGTGTCTTAATTACAGCCCAGGGAAAAAGGCTAACAAAGCCATACAAAAATATCCAACTAAATAGAAATACTACCCCCAAAATATTACGAATTCCGGTGCCAAGCTTGACTTCTATATGACATCGAAGGCAGCCTCTCGCGTCAGACCGGCGGTTCCACCGCCTCCTCCGATCAAACCCCTAAAAATGGAAGGAGAGAAAATCTGGAACCAAACAAACAGGGTCAGACACGGCGGTCTGGCAAGCAAATAAACAAGTAATATGGTAATGAACATTTATAAAACCTTATGGGATAATTGAAAATCCATTTAAAGAGTCTAAACAGTAATAGTAATAAATCATGATAAAATGATTGAAAGACTGAACATAAATATCAAAGCAGTTAGAGAACCGTATCTGAAACATAGATATCTTAAAAAGATGACAGCCTACGTAATACATTTAATAATTGGAAATACATTTAAAATTCCAAATAATAGAGACAATGCGATAAAAGATCGATTTCTTAAACATTAACAAATTCAAAGACTAATATGAGCATAAATAAACAAGAATCATAAAACAAGATATCAAACGGTTAAAACATTAGCAAACCACATATAGCTATATTCTCCTATTACCGAAGTAACAAGTGTTGGAAATACGGTGGGCCTCTAGGATAGGTTTCAAAAACTTTTGACCCACTTGATGCAGGAATCATCTATCCAGAAGGCTATAAAACCCAATCCAAGATTCAAGTCCTCAATCTCAGCCATCATGATCAGTAAATAATATCTATCTAGAAGATAGAAACAGCAACTAACAATCATCCATAATAATCTACAACATGCAAGGAAGTGGAGATTATACCTTTGGAGCTCGGTTGTGCTCTAATGGAGAAGTTGCGTCTTTCTTTGATGATGAAACGCTTTCACTAATCAAATAGGGATCTCCAAGACCTCTTGATCTTCCACGCTATGACCCGTATCAGATTCTCCTTTTCTCAAGAAGATGGTGGGATCTCCAAGAGAAAACTACTAGGAACTCTAGGGAGGAACTAGAAAGAGAACTAGAAGAGGGAAGAGAGAAAGAACTCGCGCAACTTTTGCACTAGAGAGGGCTAGGCGTGAATCCCTATGTATGGAGCATGCATGGGACGTCCAGCCCTCCTCTGCTCTATTTATAGCTTTTGCAAGCCCTACTTACTAATTTCCATCAGAAGTCTTACTTCCAAAAATTAGTAACTATCTCTTCTTAATTAAAATAGAAGTCTTACTTCCATTAATTAATTAGTAACTTACCATATCATAATTAGAAGTCTCACTTCAAATATGATTAGTAACTTTCCAATTCCTTTCTAATTAAAATAAAAGTCTCACTTTTACTAAAATTAGTAAGTCTATTATTACTACTATTAGAACTCTCACTTCAAATAGAAATAGTAACTTACCTTTTAGAGTTCAACTAGAATTAGATACTTTCTAATAATTGGGCTAGCATGGGGACCACTAGGGATTCCTTAGAAAGCTGGCTCCAACTGGGACTCGCGACCCCACATCTCATGTGTAATCCGGGCCCACAGTTAATTGCAAATAACTCCACTATATAAATGCAATTGAACTCCAGTCTTAGGAATATTACATAGAAGACCCTAAACTTCCACATTACCACAAGTAGACCCCTCTATCAATATCCATGGATCAATTGGACCTGTCTTCCAAAATAGATCCATATCTTATTATCCTTGAGCCCAATTAATTATAATGATCATAGGTACCTTTCCAATTAACTCTTAATCGGAATGGGTGTGCACTTACCAATGATAAATCCATTAATTGGCACAATGGGATATTTAGAGATAGATTCCATCTTGACCATTGAATGTTCCCACAGCTCTACTACCACATACCCAAATCACTGAGGTGTTGACCTACAGTTGGCCTCACTCATTGGTGACTCCAAGCAAATGAATAGATAGAAACTTGAGTTCATTAATGTCTCAGGATTGAGAGCCTATTGCTAGGGAATTATGAGTGCAGACCTTAAAGTAAAGGCAGTGTTTATAAGATGCTTCTCATGGTCCTTCAATACATCCAATGTACCAGCACTATGATCCAGAATCTTCCATTCTGATGATCGAGACAAATCACACTATCTCATAGTGATCACAGTGCTGCAACCTTGTCAGTATGAGATGTCCAGTCTCATCACTGGTTGTGAAGATATTTTAAGTATAAGATTTGCGACACATGTCTCCCGTATGTGGATCTCATCCATACACATGTTTTACATCTAATATACTTGTGGACTCCGGTTCATCTCATGAACCATCATGTCATTCGTATTGGTTATATGCAAGTATATAATAAATCACCGTTCATCTCATGAAAGGAAAGCATGAATATACTGATAAATAAAGAAATTAATCAATTTATTATATCATCTACTGGATTGAGTCCATAAAACTAACAATCTCCCACTTGGGCTCAATGCCAGATAGAGTTGCATCTCATGCACATCCTCTTTACATCTTGCTCAAAGACTTTGGTAGTCAAAGGCTTAGTAAAGGGATCTACCAGATTGTCTACAGAGGCTACCTTGGTGATCGTACATCACCTCTCTGCACAATCTATCTGACCATGTATAACTTCCTTTGTACATGCTTTTTGGCTCTTGGGTTCCTTGGACTTAGCGACTGCCCTGCTGTTATCACAGTAAACTGTGAGCGGCTGTCCTGCCAAAAGTACCACTCCAAGTTCCATAAGGAATCTTTTTAGCCAATCTGCTTCCGTAGTTGCTTCTCAAGTTGCTACAACATAAGCACATACCCAGAAGTTGATTTCCTGGAATCCTGATCTGACTAGAAGTCAGTATCTATGTAACCGACTGGAATCAACTCATCACTGCTATAACTCAACATGTGATCTCTAGTCCTTCTCAAGTATTCGAGAACACATCTTACAACAGTCAATGATAAAGACCTGGGCTAGACTTATATCTGCTGACTAGGCATACTGCGTGACAGATATCCGGTCTAGTACAAAGCATAGCTTACTGTACCAGAACCTTATCTATGTACACATCATTGGGATAAGCCTATCATCCTATTTTTCCAGTCTCAATGGAAATTTATCCTTAGGATGTACCTAGCTTCTCCAAAGTCCTTTATTATCAAAAGTCTTAGCCAACCAAAACTTTTTCTGTTGACGATATCCCTATATCACTCCATGGGAGAAGGATGTCGTCGACATATAATACCAGAAAAACTACCTTGCGTTCTTGACTTCTCATTTACACATGACTTATCCGGATTCTGATAAAAATCAAGTGACTTGATTTCCTTGTCAAAATGGATGTTCCTGTTCTGGGATACCTGCTTTAATCCATAAATGGACTTATGCAGCCTGTAAACTCTTTGCTCTTGGTTATTAGCTATAGAGCCATCTTGCTGCATTATATAGATGTTTTCCTTAAGATTGTCGTCGTGAGACGCTGTCTTGACATCCATATGCCAAATCTCGTCACCGAGATGAACCGCAATGGATAAGAGTATCTGGATGGAACTCTTCCATCTGGCTCTCCTTTTCTTTTGTAGACTCACTTGCACCAAATAGGTTTGCTATTGGCAGGCAAGTCCACAAGTATCCAGACCTGATTAGAGTACAAAGACTCCACCTCAGCTTTTATAGCATCTAACCAACGTCCCAAAACTATGTCATTAACTACTTTATCATAGTTACAGGGATCTTGTTCTGGTTCTTCCGGGATTGCCTCGTAAGACTCTCCCTAGACCGAGAACTTGTCAGGGGTCCTGACAATACTCCCACTACGACAAGGCACTGGTGTAACTACTGGGTCTGGTATGGGCTGATTTTCTTAAGGTTTGGTTATTCTTGGATTTGGAATTGATTTCTCTTGAATCTCTTCCAAGATAACCATTTCTTAAGATTTCCAGTTAGTCTTATAATCTCCCTCTAGAAAACCGCATTGGTTCTTCGAAGCACTTTTTGCTCTCTGGGATTATAGAACAACCAACCTTTAGTTCCTTTTGGGATAGAATATAAACATATATACTTCCGACTTCGATTCCAACTAATCCGTCTTATCCTTCAGCACGTGTGCCGGACAACCCTGAAAACGTTGTAGACTAGGCTTTCGCCCTATCTATAACTCCCTGGGAGTCTCAAGTATAGACTTAGATGGAATGAGGTTTAGTATATATATTTCAGTTTCCATATCCCAAAATATAGGTAATCCGTAGAAACTCAATCATAGACTTGATCATATCTAAAAGGGTCTTGTTCCTTCTTTCTACTACTCCGTTCTGTTGAGGCAAACCAGGAGCAGACTACTGGGATCGAATCCCATTTTTCTGATAAGTATCCCATAAAATCAGCGGAGAGATATTCACCTCATCGATCTCATCGAAGAGTATTTATACTTTTACCTAATTGCTTTTCCGCTTCTGCTCGAAAACTCTTTGAACTATTCAAAAAATCTTGGACTTGCGGTGCATAAGGTATATGTATTCATATCTCGAGTAATCATCAATGAAAGTGATGAAATGCCCGTATCAATCTCTCACTCTAATATTATGGGTCCATACACATCAGTAGATACTATCTCCAATAAATCTTTGGCCCTGCTGCCCTTAGATGAATAAGGGTCTTTTGGTCATTTTGCCTTCCAAACAGGACTTGCAGACAGGCATTGATTCTACCACCAATGAAGGCAAGATGCCATCTTTCACTAGCTTGTCAATCCTGTTTAGGTTTATATGACCTAGCCTCTTGGGTGCCAAAGGTTTGTTGGATTAGATGAAGGTAACTACCTCTTTAATGATGGTCAATGTCATGTATCTCATACATTGTGGGAGTAAACAAACAAAATCCATTGATTACCTTGTCTGAATATATAAGAGTACCGTTCCTCTTTAAGACAATTTAATTACCAAAAGTAACAGAATAACTCTTATTCATCATACTAGAAATTAAAACTCAGTCTTAAAACGGTACATATAATGTATCTGACAAAATCAACTTAATATTTGAAAGCAACTAAGTTACTACTCCTACTGACACTGCTTCTGCCTTGGCTTCCGATCCCAGGTTAATACTGATTTCCCCGTCATTAATCCTCCTGGTTACCTGTAACTCCTACAACATATTACTAATGTAATTAATTGCACCAAAGTCTACAAACCAAGATTCTGAAGTACTAGTTGAAAAACTATCTTCAGAAACAAATGACTCAATCATACCTGAGGTCTTTTCCTTTGACAGAAATCGTGGACAATTCCTCTTCCAATGTCCTGTCATACCACAGTGGAAACACTTTCCCTTTGCTCCCGTATCCTTGACCTTTGCCAGACCACTAGTGGAACCATACTCTACCTTAGGACCTTTGATAACTGATTTCTTCTTGCTATCCCGATCTTTGCCTTTCGGCTTAGACTTAGCAAATGACTTTTCTGTCATGAGGGCAGTTGGTCTTTCCTTCATGATTTTCTCAAACACTACCAGCTGGCGAGACAGCTCAGCTATGGTCATTTCCAATTTATTATAATTGATCTCGAAATGTTTGAATGAGTCCAGTAGTGATTGAATAATCATGTCGATCTACGATTCTGTATCAATCACAGTCCCCTAGTACATCTAACTCATTCAATGCCAACTTCATTTTTAACAAATGTTTTTGTACTGGGGTTCCCTCAGCCATCTTTGTCTCCATCAGCACTTTTATAGCAGCCTGCCTAGCAGGCCTGACCTGGTCTGTAAACATCTCCTTTAAGTTCGATATAATATCGTATGCTGACTTATAGGATTGATGTTGTTCTTGCAAAACAGTAGACATGGATGCCTGAATAAAACATCTGGCCATCTCATTGTCTTTGGTCCACTTGGTGTAAAAGTTTTTCACAATCTGTGGTGCATCAGGCTCAGGCTCAGGAAGGGAGGGTATAGTAAGGACATATTTGCATCTTGAAGCTGTCAAGATAATATCCAGGTTCCTTTTCCAGTCTACATAGTTGGATCCCATCAACTTGTTCTGGTTGAGGATGGTCGCAAGTAGATTGAAAGTATTCGAATTCATGCTGTATAAACTAAAGCACATAACCATACATTCAATGAAAGAATATAAATGACATTAGGATTTAGTATTCTACCAAATTCATGCGGGAATCCTCATAAGCACTGAATTTAGAATACATCGGAATCCCAATCTCTTAGGGCATGCCTCCTAGGGGAGTGCGAATGTCCTTGGATTGGTGCGGATCAAAGTTCGTCAAAATTGGAATTAAGACTAACTATCCATGATCCCCATCATTCATTATCATCTAGGTATCTCATACCAAATAATGTATGACTCCCGATTAGCTTTGGTTTCTAAAATACATGAGGCAAATCCTAGGGAATACTACATCATTATTTTAGTTAAGTGTGACCCACCAACTAGCATTGCATGACAACCGTTGTGGGCAGCTCCTCCTAGGGGAGTAAGCCCCCACCCCGTCTCACCAACACTATCCATAGGAGATCCATATCTAGTAACCAGACAAGTAAAAGCCCTCCGAAGGAACGGCCACACTCTTGGTGGCGCGAGGCTAATACTTTCCTTACAATGGACCTATGGTGGAAAACCATGGGGATTTCTCAATATAAATGCCCCGCTCCCACTTAATATTTTGAATTGAGGATTTCCTTTTAAGGTAATAGGGCCCACATATATACATATATGAATCATCAAATCATCTCATGATATGATCTAAGATTGGTTCCAAGTCAAGTTATTTTAAGGAAAGTCCGGTTTCTTAAAATAGTATTACCAATGTGTCCATCTCATGGGTCATCAACACTAATTAGAACTCTTTCCAAAAATTAATTTGATTTGACCAATTTTAGTAACTTGCTATGTTTGGATCAGATTTGGAAACATTCTAAATAAAGCATTCAACTATAAATAGAAAACGCTAAAATTAGAAACTAGTCATTTCCTCCACATGGCCCAAGCGGAATAGACTTCTTGGACTTCTAGAATTTCCAAAAATTTGGAATTCCTCAAACTCTTTGGGAAACTCCAAAACACCTTTGGTAATATTCAAACTCTTTGATTAGGAGTCCAACTTCACTTTCCTTCTTCGTCTCAGACATCGCCAGAATTTACAAATTTAGAAAATTACATAAATTCCTATGTCTCTACGATGAGACTTACATGATAATCTATTAATGGAAATAAAAGGCTCATAGGGAATTTCACCATGCCTTGCCCTAAACTGGGAAACCAAGGAAACCATGATGCCCTTTACAACTTGCCAAAAATAAATATTCATCCATAAAGAAAATAAAAGACTTGTGCGCCACATGGAGAGAACATGATAACCTGCATGTTAGTATCTCATATTAGCAAAGCAATTCACAAAACCAGGTTACCAAACAACAATGGAAAGACAGGATGCCAAATATTGCCACTACTATGATTCATGCCCTACGCAGAGGGGGTCCGGGGGTGTCCCCCGGCAGAGATCGAGCTACTAGAGGGTTCGGTCGACCTACTAGAGGGTTCGGTCGACCGACCTCAGTGTCTTCGGTCGACCTACTAGAGGGTTCGGTCGACCGACCTCAGTGTCTTCGGTCAACCTACTAGAGGGTTCGGTCGACCGACCTCAGTGTCTTCGGTCGACCGACCAGAGGGCTCGGTCGACCTACCTGACGGAAATCTGCAAGTTGGGTTTTTTCTATTTCGTGTCCAAACATCTCCAGAACTCTTTTAAAGACTCCCAATGGCTTCCTACCATCATTCCATCATTGTTAAACCCTTTTGTGACTATCCAAACGTGGATTTACTAATTATCCAAGCAAAACCATCAAACTGATCCATACATTGCCCTTAATCTATCCTCTTCTCATCTTATGCAAAGATTAGATCAAGCTTACTGATCTAACATGATAAGAGATGAGGTAAGGCTCTATACCAATTGTTGGAAATAGGGTGGGCCTCTAGGATAGGTTTCAAAAACTTTTGACCCACTTGATGCAGGGATCATCTATCCAAAAGGCTATAAAACCCAATCCAAGATTCAAGTCCTCAATCTCAGCCATCATGATCAGTAAATAATATCTATCTAGAAGATAGAAACAGCAACTAACAATCATCCATAATAATCTACAACATGCAAGGAAGTGGAGATTATACCTTTGGAGCTCGGTTGTGCTCTAATGGAGAAGTTGCGTCTTTCTTTGATGATGAAACACTTTCACTAATCAAATAGGGATCTCCAAGACCTCTTGATCTTCCACGCTATGACCCGTATCAGATTCTCCTTTTCTCAAGAAGATGGTGGGATCTCCAAGAGAGAACTACTAGGAACTCTAGGGAGGAACTAGAAAGAGAACTAGAAGAGGGAAGAGAGAAAGAACTCGTGCAACTTTTGCACTAGAGAGGGCTGGGCGTGAATCCCTATGTATGGAGCATGCATGGGACGTCCAGCCCTCCTCTCCTCTACTTATAGCTTTTGCCAGCCCTACTTACTAATTTCCATCAGAAGTCTTACTTCCAAAAATTAGTAACTATCTCTTCTTAATTAAAATAGAAGTCTTACTTCCATTAATTAATTAGTAACTTACCATATCATAATTAGAAGTCTCACTTCAAATATGATTAGTAACTTTACAATTCCTTTCTAATTAAAATAGAAGTCTCACTTCTACTAAAATTAGTAAGTCTACTATTACTACTATTAGAAGTCTCACTTCAAATAGAAATAGTTTGTTTCCTTTTAGAATTCAACTAGAATTAGATACTTTCTAATAATTGGGCTAGCATGGGGACCACTAGGGATTCCTTAGAAAGCTGGCTCCAACTGGGACCAGCGACCCCACATCTCATGTGTAATCTGGGTCAACAATTAATTGCAAATAACTCCACTATATAAAAGCAATTGAACTCCAGTCTTAAGAATATTACATAGAAGACCCTAAACTTCCACATTACCACAAGTAGACCCCTCTATCAATATCCATGGATCAATTGGACCTGTCTTCCAAAATAGATCCATATCTTATTATCCTTGAGCCCCAATTAATTATAATGATCATAGGTACCTTTCCAATTAACTCTTAATCGGAATGGGTGCGCACTTACCAATGATAAATCCATTAATTGGCACAAGGGGATATTTAGAGATAGATTCCATCTTGACCATTGAATGTTCCCACAGCTCTACTACCACGTACCCAAATCACTGAGGTGTTGTCCTACAGTTGGCCTCACTCATTGGTGACTCAAAGCAAATGAATAGATAAAAACTTGAGTTCATTAATGTCTCAGGATTGAGAGCCTATTGCTAGGGAATTATGAGTGCAGACCTTAAAGTAAAGACATTATTTATAAGGTGCTTCTCATAGTCCTTCAATACATCCAATGTACCAGCACTATGATCCAGAATCTTCCATTCTAATGATCGAGACAAATCACACTATCTCATAGTGATCAAAGTGATGCAACCTTGTCAGTATGAGATGTCCAGTCTCATCACTGGTTGTGAAGATATTTTAAGTATAAGATTTGCCACACATGTCTCCCGTATGTGGATCTCATCCATACACATGTGTTACATCTAATATACTTGTGGACTCCGGTTCATCTCATGAACCATCATGTCATTCGTATTGGTTATATGCAAGTATATAATAAATCACCATGCATCTCATGAAAGGAAAGCATGAATATACTGATAAATAAATAAATTAATTAATTTATTATATCATCTATTGGATTGAGTCTATAAAACTAACAACAAGAATAGACAGAACCGTAGCCACTACACGTGGGACCAGAAGCGGAATCAGAACCTTAGCCACATACAAGTGGGACTGGCAGATCAAAACCGTTGCCATGGTCGGTACAGACACAATCCAAGCTGCAGCTGGCAGACAGATTAAAGATCCCAAGCTGGGTGATCAGCCTGACAAGGTGACCTAAGCCTAGTGGTGCCTTTAGTTTTTAAAACCTTAACCAATACAAATCAAAATACTAATCCCTTTGGCTCATGGGCTCACACTACAAAGCTCTGGCCCCATCTTGCCTCGAGGTTTTATTTTCAAAATAACAGTCTTATCAATGTATTTTCCGAATGTGGCGAACCACTCAAATCTCCTTCCAAATCGATTCGTAGAAAACATACGAATTTATGTGGCAAACCATTCAAATCTATCTCAAATCAATTCATAGAAAAACATATGAATTTCCATGGTAAACCACTCAAATACACATCAAAGCAATTTGTATAAAAATCATACGATCAATCCTTTCGACCATGGAAAACTACATGATTCTATAACAAATCACCGATGCTATTCAAATTAGTTTACCGAAGAATACATATACATTTCTGACTTGAAATGGAGTAAAATAATGTAGAATGACTTAATGACTTACCAAGAGGCTATCTCAATACACACTTAACCTTTTAAACATTGATTAATAAAAGAACATGTTTGATGCCAATGAAAATCCACAACATTTAAAATGATAGAGTGTGCATTGAGACTTGAAAGATTCTTGGGTAATTCCACATATATTCATTCTCTCATTGTTCTCATTCCATTTCACAATTTTACAAGTGTCACAATTTACCCAAATCTTTCATGGGCTTCTATGCATCATTACAGGTCCAATGGCTTCAAATAAGAAGAAAAGAGACTGGGCTGAATTGGACTTGAATATGGGCTTGAAGTGAGTCTGGAGAACGGTCCAACAATCCCCTTTTTGCAGCTCTTCTCATTTCAGTCTGATCGATCAGACTCATTGGCCGATCGATCGGACCTGAAATGCTCTCAGTTATTCACAGTCCGATCGATCGGACCTGAAATGCCCACAGTCCGATCGATCGGACAGCGGCGAATCTCAACCAATTTGGTTGGATCCCTCTTTTGTCCAATCCCTATCCATTTCCTTTCTTTCCCCTTCTTCCAAACACAACTCCATGAGTATTTGGGCCCTTTCTTGGCCTCCTTAACTCATCAAATCATCATTCAATAATCATTCTAAACAACCATTCAAACACTTTTAAATCAAAGATTTCCTCCATTCTTTGAACCCAAAGACTTGACATAAATAAGGCTAATTTCAAGATGACCAAATTCAAAAACCAAGTTCCAATCCATTGCAAAACAATAACACAAATAGATTCAAACATAAACATTAATTCATGGAAAATCCATAGATCACAAAGAGGTTTAAGCATAGAAAGAAATGCCATGAAATGAACTTATAAAGTAGAACCATCATATTAATTATAGAATCCACTTGCCTCAACCCAAGATGGAGTGAAAATCATTCAAGGATGGTCTTCCTATGATTTCAAGCTCCAAATTCTCAAAACCCCCAAAAATAGCTCAAGAAGAAGCCCTAGAAAACCAATCCGTTGCAAATCTCAAGGAAAACCTTTGCATATATAACAAAAACATTCTAAATGGTTTGGAAAACCAAGATTTGAAGAAAGAAATCCATTGCTAACCTTTTTGAAGCTCAAACAAGGACGAAGAGCTTGGAAAAGTGGCCACTCCTAGCTCAAATCTTTCGAAAATGGTGTCTTTGGAAAGCCAAGAGAGAGGATGACAAGATTGGGAGATCAATCCTCCATTTAGCACTCAAGATGGGAGCTATCTAGAAGAGAGAGAAAATGGCTGGGAGAAAACCCTAGGCTCCTCTCTTCATTGTAGGAAAATGAAAAATGGGAAGAAGAAGAACCCATGGTGGTTTTATAAAGGGTTAAGTGGGCTGGGCCCCATGGGCCCCTACATTACAAAGGCTGAAACTAACATTTGTGGGTCCCGAATGAGATCGACAAAGAAGACAAAATCGATCAACGAAATATTTACTTTCCAAAAAGTCTATTTTCCCCAAATTCTGAAATTTTCAAAATTCAAGTACAGATTTAGTGTGAAAAGTCAATTTTGCCCTTTTTCTCGAAAAACGTATTTTCTGATCATCAAATCAAAATGGTCAAAACATGAAAGTTGTTAAACTTAATAAAATGAGTCAAAAGGAGTAGAACTTGTAATTTTCTAAAATAAGAATAATTTCTCACAAAAATACAAATCATATGGACCGGGTCAAGCCAAAGTCAACGGTCCTCAAAATCTCCAAGGCTATGAAAAATCTAGTCAAACTTAAAGACAAAGTCAAACCAACTCTAATCTTGCTTTAAAAGCTAAATCACGATTAAAATAATACTAAACAGAGAAATTGGGTGTCGGGGTCTTACAGCACTCGACCAATATCATAAAGCCATCATATAAGCAGACTGGCACAAATCATAATTCAAAGAATACTGAGCTGGTAGTAACAGGACTATTTATTTCCCACATATTAAAATTACAATTAACAAGTGTCTTAATTACAAATTCCAAGAAAAATGCTAACAAAACCATACAAAAGTAATATCTAACTAAATAGAAATACTACCTCCAATAATTAGATACGAACTCCGGTGCCAAACTTGACATCTAGATGATATCAATGGGCAGCCTCTCACGTCAGACCGGCGGCTCAACTGCCTCCTTCGATCAAACACCTAAAAACAGAAGGAGAGAAATCTGGCACCAAACAAACAGGGTCAGACACGACGGTCCGACAAGCAAATAAACAAGTAATAGGATGATGAACATTTATAAAAACCATAAAAAATTAAATCTGATACATTTAAAGTTTGGGTATATATGAATAACCAATGTAGTCAAGTAAACACTTTATGAATCATTGAAAATATAAATGAATAAAATAATGGTTCACGAATAAATCAATGGCAATCGGATAAAACACTAATCAATTAATAATTCGATGACGATCAAAATAAATCAATGGCATTCGATAAAAACATTAGCAAACCACACATAGCTATATTCTCCTATTACCGAAGTAACAAGAGCAGACAGAACCATAGCCACTACTCGTGGGACCGGAATGAACGAAGTCTTTATCGAACAGAACCGTAGCCACTACACGTGGGACCGAAAACAGAATCAGAACCGTAGCCACATACAAGTGGGACCGGCGGATCAAAACCATTGCCATTGTCGGTACAGATAGAATCCAAGCTGCAGCTGGCAATTAATTTAAAGATCCTAAGCTGGGTGATCAGCCCGACAAGGTGACCTAAGCTTAGTGCTGCCTTTAAATTTTCAAAACCTGAACTGATATAAATCCAAACATAATAATTCATTTCCAAAATCAATAAAAGGACTACTCCTGAACAAAAACACACTGAATATACTGACAAATCCGAACAAATCTGATGAGTAGCCTTATCGATGTAACAAATCTGATGAGTAGCCTTATCGATGTTTCTGAACGTGGCGAACCACTCAAATCTAATTCAAATCAATTTGTAGAAAATATACAAATTTATGTGGCAAACCATTCAAATCTATCTCAAATCAATTCATAGAAAAACATACGAATTTCCATGGTAAACCACTCAAATACACATCAAAGTAATTTGTATAAAAATCATACGATCAATCCTTTCGAACATGGAAAACCACATGATTCTATAACAAATCACCGATGCTTTTCAAATTAGTTTACCGAAGAATACATATACATTTCTGATCTGGAATGGAATAGAATAATGTAGAATGACTTAATGACTTACCAAGGAACTATCTCAATACACACTTAACTTTTAAACATTGATTAATAAAAGAACATGTTTGATGCCAATGAAAATCTACAACATTTAAAATGATAAAGTGTGCATTGAGGTTTGAAAGATTCCTGGGTAAATTCCACATATATTCATTCTCTCGTTGTTCTCATTCCATTTCACAATTTTTCAAGTATCACAATTTACCTAAATCTTTGATGGGCTTAACCATTTAATAAAACATCAAAACAAGCCCAAGCTATGTAAAACAACCTTAAAAATTACATGAAACAGTGGCTGGGCTCAACCATTTAATAAAATATCAAAACAGGTCCACAAAATGGATGAGCAGGGACTAGGCCTAAACTATGTAAAACAGGCTTCAAAATTTACATGAAATAGTGGCTGGAATCAGGCTGAAATCAGGCTGGAAAACAGACTGAAATCAGGTTGGAAAACAGGTCTGAAAACAGGATGGAAAATAGGCTGGAAAATAGGCTGAAAACAGGCCTGGGCTGGACCAGGCTCGCTCCTGTCAGGCCTCCATTCTGAAATCCACATTTTCATAGTTAAATAAGACATTGAAATACCTAGCACTTTCAAATCAGAAATTCAATAAAAAGGTTCAGATTTATGTAGCATGCATTCTCAACAAGATTATTCACTTCCAGAAATCTGAACATAACTGAGTACAAAAACTGTAGAAATCTGAACATTAATTTGAACATAAACCTGGAGAAATCTGAACCTGGATTGGACACAAAAGCCAGCAAAGATCTGAAATTGAACACAGCTGAACACTAAGACTGCATGAATTTTGAACACAGTTGTACACAAAATTCCTGCAGAAATCCAAACTCATTTGCACACTAAAACCCCAGCAGAAATCTGAATTCATTTACACACAAAGAAAAATCCTCCAGAGATTTGAATGTTAACAAAACACTAAGCTGGTTGGAATCTGAATATAACAGAAAATTAAAACATTGTAGAAAAACTAATCATAGCTGAACATTAAAACCTTTATGAAACCAAATTCATATATCTAGCCAATGAAAATGAAAGAAAAGACATGGTTATTTCAAATTAAGCTTTAAAGAAGAAACATTATTTCTGTAGGTGCAGAAAATAATAACCCACAATAACTGGGGAGCCTTAGAGGACTTATCCAAAGTGGTGATGACTAGGTACCGTCCGAAAGCCTGAAAGAGAAGAGCAAACGGTCAGAGGACCCTGGCCTGGGTGGCGCAAGGCTCTCCGATGCCAAAGTCAGTGAGTGAACTGGAACAATGGAAGGAGAGGAAGAAGAGAGGCAGAGTAACGGCCCTGTGGGTTGAATTGTGCGTACCTTGTTGGTGGTATGAGGCTCTATTTATAGAGGCTTGGGTCGTATCTTCGGATGATATCCTGACGTGGGTCCCATGACTCGACTGGAAGTCATGATCAGCCCACAAAGTAATAAATGCGGTCCATTCCAGCCCGCTTTGCATTTAATGCCAGTCGGATCAGCCCACATCGCATTAAATGCGCGTCTTGTTGGGCCAGATCGTGTTGGGCGCCTTTGGCGGTAGGAGTACCATCGGATCTGCCCTCGGGCCTCGCCCTGATGTGGCCTCAGCCGCTGGATGCCGCCCTGTCAGTGATCTGGTGAAGATTGTGAACGGTTGGATGTCGCATCTGTCTCACTAGCTCGCGCCCCTATTCCTCCACGTGCCTGATGACGTGGGGGATGAGGGGCACAAGTGGAGGTTCTTTCTTGCTTCGGCTTTCGTCCCGGCTCCTTCAGCCGAGGTGGAACTCTTAGCCGAGATGGGCACATGGGGTAGCCGAGCTCGGCGCTAGCGGCCCGGAGCTGCTTGACTTCGGCTGAGGCCTCTGTCCTGGTAGCCGGGGTGAGTTTGGTGCCACGTGGATGGCACGCGGATGGCACGTGAGAATGCTTAGTCTCATCTGATGGCTGTGATTAGCGTAATCCTGGAGTTCTGGAAATCTCCCCACACAATTGCCCCCTAGCTTTTGACCTCTTAAGCGTCCTAGCCTTTAGTGGTCGAAAGCTAGAAAATCCGTCTGGGGATGCGGTGATCATTGCCTGGTGTCGTTTCAACTTTTCTGAAGCAATAAATGCTCTGCCCTAGTCCGTCCTGGGAAGCGAGTCGACGGCTACACGCGTAGCCTCTTCACTGATTGCGCTGTCTTATTGATGGAACGGGCGCGGATTGCGAAATCCGTCCTTTCGAATTTCGAAAGTAGCGCGCGCCGAGGGTTCCCTTTCCATAAATAGGGTCGTCTTCTTCCTTTCTTGTTTCTGATTTCTTTTCGCCCCTGCCTTTCACCTTTGATTTCTGCTCTGCTGCTCGAGATCTCTCTAGCGAGGACGACCGTAGGACGTGCCCGGATCTGTTCTTGAGTCGCCCCTTTGTCTCTGTAAGTTGCTTCGTGCCTCTGTCTAGTTTTTTCTTGGGGTTTTGCGACTTCTAGGGTTTAACTTCGCTGTCACCCTTTTTAGACATGGGCACCCCTAGGTTTGATTTAGATACTGAAGAGGGCATAGCCAGATTTAGGGCCGCTTTCAATATTCCGGAGGGAGTCCTCAAGCCGGCGGACTCCGTCGATTATGCCACGATGCGCTGGTCCTGCGGCTGGATGCCGTTCCCTTTGATCTCCGTGATCGAGGGCGGGGTTAGATTTCCTCTGCACCCCTTGCTTAGGGCCTGGTCCATTACCCCGTGCCAGCTGATGCCCAATGGCTATAAGGTTATTATGGGCACGGCGAAGCTGAATGAGGTTTTAGGGACCAACCTAGGTGTCCATGATATCGAGGACACCTACGATATCTGCAAGGCTGGGGAAGGGAAATACTATCTCCGGGTGAAGCCGCAGCGAAGAGGCTTCGTCCTGGCCTTGGAGGATTCGAGTAAGAATGCCGAGGAAACTTTCTTCTGTGTGTCGGGGGACTGGGAGTTCGGCGCTGGCGAGAGCAGGAGGCTGATGGTCCCTCGTCGCCCCGGGACTATCCCAAGTAAACACCGCTTCTTTTCTCTTACTTGCTTTGCTTGATCTCGATGACGCCGAGCTGACACTCTTAATTGTCTGTTGTGCAGAGGCAGGCGCGAGGCGACGCCAAGCTGCGAGTGAAGGCTGGAGGAGGAACGTCGACGACATCAATAAGGTAGAAAGATACAAGGGGCACGAGACCAGGTCGGCTTGGAAGCTGCTCGGGTATACGCCGAGGTACCGCGGCCACTACAGGAGAACCGGAATAGCCGAGGAGGACGAGGCACATCCCGATCGTCCTACCGTCTCCGTTGCCGTGCCTGCCGGGATCCCTTTGACCGATCCTGCTGCGAGCCGAGCTGCGTCTGGCGCCGAGGCGTCCACCTCTAGTTTGGAGCTACCGAACCTGACGCAGATAGTGGACGCTTATTCGTCCGATCGGGAAGAAGGTATGGAGGGAAGCTCAAGGGCGCCGGTTGTTAAGGATCTGGCGGCCAAGTTCAGGCGGGGGTCTTCCTCCTCTGCGATGCCATCGTCCGCCAGTACCCGCGCAGCTTCGGGCTCGGGGGGTGGCGCCACTTCTGCCCCTGCCCCTGCTCCGAGCGAGGGAGTGCGACGTCGCTCGCCGGAGCGCCCGAGGGAGGGGTCCCCACCCAGGAAGAAATCCAAGGCGGGGGAGAAGGACTCGGGGGCTGAACAGCCTCCGAAGGGTAAAACTCCTGCGCGGGCCCCCGGAGTTAGGGCACCAGTTGAGAAGAGTGCGCCGGCCAGCAAGTAGACCGGCGGGGCGACCCGCGAGCTCACCATCTCGGTAGGGCAAGGGTCTGGATCGGCTTCCAGACCTCGAACTGCCCCAGCGCCATGGAGACCGAGGATGGAGACGCAACCCGGTAAGCCTTTGACCGTCGAGGACCGGCTGATGGGGAACGCCGACGTCATCGGAGCTCTCGCCAAAGCCTGCGCTCTGCCGCGAGACATGGAGATGCACGAGAAGTTCGATAACGAAAGCCTGACGGTCTCGGCGATCCAGGCTAACCTTCTGGTAAGTGTTTTCAGCGCTCTTCTTCAAGTGGTTTAGCTCGACTGCTCCTGTTTCATTCACTTTTTCCCTTTGCAGAATGTGCAAAGGCTCCTGACTGTGGTGGGGAGGAGTGATAGGAACGCCGCGAGGGTCACTCAGCTGGAGTCTGAGAGGGAAAGGCTAAAGAAGGAGCTAGAAGAGCTGAGGAAGAGAATGGAGGGGCTGAAGAAGGCTAGCGCTGAAGAGACTGCTCGGCTGGCGTCGGCTCTGGCTGATGTTGCCGAACTCACGTCGAAAGCTAATCAGCTGAAAGGCGAGGTCTGGGCGAAGAACAAGAGGACCACCGAGCTGGAGTCGGAGCTGGCCAGATCAAGGTCTGAATCGGCGGCCGAGGGGACGAGGTTACGCAGGGAAGTGCTGGCCGGGCGCGCTGAAAGAGAGAAGTTGAAGACGGCGAATGCCGAGCTGGAAAAGGAGAAGGCCTCTCTTCTGTCCGAGGCCCAATCCGCTTTCCAGAATGGGGTGGACCATGCCACAGAGCTGTATGAGAAGCAGGTGGAGGAGATCACCTCCATTCTGTTCGAGGAAGGATGCTTGGCCGCACTGAGGCGTGCGGGGGTTCCTGAAGACCACCCTGTCTATCGGGACTTGCCGAAGTATTCGGACCCGGCTCCTGAGCCGAGCCCCACTCCTTTGGCCGAAAGCGCCCCAGTCGAGGCTCCTGCTGTCGTTCTCGCTCCGGATGCCGCTCCAGTTGCTGTCGCGCCTGCTAGCGATGCCCCGGTCGAGCCCCTGGAGGGTACTTCTCCTGCCCCATCTGTTGGCGAGGCATCGGTCACTGCCCCTGCTGTCAGCGAGGCATCGGGCACCGCTCCTGCTGGGGCGGCTGGTACCGCCGGGCCAGCTGAGACAGTGATCGACCTAGTGGAGTCGCCGAAGCCACAGTAGCCTTGCTTTTCTTTACTTCTCTTGTAAATAGCTCCCGGGCTTGTAATACTCTTTGCTATTAATGAAAAACGGGCTTCTTTACTTGTGCATTTTTCTCTGCATTTTTCTCTCTTTCACTTCTGGATGTGATATTGAATGGTATTGAATGCCTTTAATGTGATGCGTGACCCTAGAGAGAGTCGAACGGTCTTCATAGCTGTCTGTGCCGATTCTCCGTATTCTGGAGACCATAAATAGCAATAAGCATGGTGATACGGCCAATGAGGGAAACGGGCGGACGTCTCCACGTGGCGTCATAGGGATCGCTGGTCAACAGACAGGAAGACGTGCATCCCATGTAACGCGTGGGAGACTTCGCCCCATAACTTTCTTCGGAGACTGAGCCCTTCTTCTTCCTATAAGTAGAGGTGGTAGGCTCGCCATGGGAGAAGAAAAGAAAAGGAATTAGGATAGTTTAATTCACATAGACGTAGGAGCCATGTCCAGTGGATCTTCAGAAACATTTGATCAGGGGGGAACCCCTGCGCCTGAGGACGGCTTTCTCCAAGGGGGGAAGCCCGTCGTGGTCTACGCGTTCTCTGAAGTCGTTCCCCGTGGACCACGCGCTCTCTGAACGCGGGTTCATGGCCAACCGTCCCTGGTCCGGTTGCAGGGGAGTCTTCTGCAACTGTGGGATGGTGGCGCCCTCTGCGTCTGGTGGTCCTGCAGGGTCTTGGGTGGCATCGAGCTCCCAGCGAGCCCCCTGCGCTATATCAGGATCGCCGAGCTAAGGGTGGGATTGAGGCCCCGCTGGACCTGGGGCTCTTCAAACTTTGGTCTTACCGACCGGAGGGTGTTGAAGAGCTCAGCGAGGGGCTCTGCAAAGCTTTGGTCTGACCAACCAAAGCGTATTGTAGAGCTCGGTGAAATTCAGGATCCCTCAGAACCTCTAGGCAACGAACCGGCGTCTTCGAGCCTGCAGCCTGAAGAGTTGGTGAAGATCAGAGTCTCCCAGCTTTTACTTCATTTTCTGTTTTTAGAGGACTGCGAGCCTCCTTTCTGTACTTTGTTTTCTTTTCTGTAACCTTTGTAATGAAGCAATTACAATGAATAAAAAGGAAGAGTTTTGTGATCACTCAATCTGTGTACAGTGTCTTTGTATTCTTTTTTACTTCTTTCGCACTGTCTTGTAGCACTTGTATTTCTGTGCTGCTTTTTCGCACTTCAGTGCTTGCATTGCTCTTTCTTTCTTAGAAACTGACCTTGGCCGAAATGGTTAGCATTGGCCGAGACGAACTGCCTTGAGCCGAAGTGGATCCGGAATCCCGCTGGTCTCGGCTGTGTGAACATGAGTTCGGTAACGGTCTTTGAGGGGGGTATAAACCCGGACTTTAGGAAACGACCGAGTGTTCGAACTAGAGGCCTTTTCCAGGGTGATGGACCCTTGAGGGGGGTATAAACCCGGACTTCAGGAAACGACCGAGTGTTCGAACTCGAGGCCTTTTCCAGGGCGGTGGACCCTTGAGGGGGGTATAAACCCGGACTTTAGGAAACGACCGAGTGTTCGAACTCGAGGCCTTTTCCAGGGCGGTGGACCCTTGAGTGGGGTATAAACCCGGACTTTAGGAAACGACCGAGTGTTCGAACTCGAGGCCTTTTCCAGGGCGGTGGACCCTTGAGTGGGGTATAAACCCGGACTTTAGGAAACGACCGAGTGTTCAAACTCGAGGCCTTTTCCAGGGTGGTAGACCCAGAGCTGCCGGAGTCAATCAAAGAGAGATGACAGATTAATGACAGGGCGAAAGCTGCTTTCATTGATTCTGAGATTCATTACATCTTTAAAAATAGAACTTCTTTAGGTGGGATGCATTCCACGGCCTCGGCAGTGGCTTGCCCTCCAAGTCTTCGAGCTTGTAGGCTGATTTTCCTGCCAGTGAGACTACTCTGAACGGGCCGTGCCAGTTCGGGGCCAGCTTTCCTTCGTTCGGCTCTTTGTCAGCTGGCAGGGTCTTTTTTAGAACCAGCTCTCCCACGGAGAATCTTCTTTCTCTGACATTTTGATTGTATGCCCTGGCCAACCGCTGCTGATAGTCGGTCAGTCGCAGGGCTGCTACTTCTCGGCGCTCGTCTGCCAGCTCCAGCTCCATTGCCAGGTTGGTCTCATTTCGGCCTTGGTCGACCAGCTCTGTCCTCAGGGTGGGAAGGCCGATTTCTAAAGGAATGACCGCCTCCATCCCGTAGGCCAGAGAGAAAGGTGTCGCCGAGGTGGACCTCCTTGGAGTTGTTCTGTATGCCCATAGCACGCTCGAAAGCTCTTCTACCCATCTTCCCTTTGCCTTGTCCAGTCGCTTCTTCAGGCCGTCCAGGATCACTTTGTTAGAGATTTCTGCCTGGCCATTACTCTGTGGATATGCCGGAGTGGAGTAATGGTTTCTGATACCGTGTTCTTGGCAGAAGTCTCTGAAGGACTTGGAGTCGAACTGAGTCCCGTTATCCGAAATCAGGGTCCTGGGGATGCCGAACCTCGTTAGGATGTTTTTCCAAACGAAGTTCCTGGAGTCCCTGTCCGTGATGGAGGACAACGGTTGAGCTTCTATCCATTTTGTGAAGTAGTCTGTAGCGACTATCAGCCATCTCTTGTTCCCTGGAGCTCGGTGCAGAGGCCCCACAATGTCCAGGCCCCATTGAGCGAAGGGCCATGGACTAGAGAGTGGACTCAGATCTTGCGCTGGCTGATGGAGAGAGTGGGAGAACTTCTGGCACTTCTCGCATTTCCTGGCGTACACCTACGCGTCCTTCTGCATGTAGGGCCACCAGTAACCCTGGCTTATTGCTCTGTAGGCCAGTGATCGACCTCCTATGTGACTGCCGCAGATTCCTTCATGGATCTCATACAGGAAGTCGTCCACCTTGCTCGGGTGGACGCATTGGAGGTATGGACCTGTGAAGGATTTCCTGTAGAGTTTGCCTTCGGGAGAGAGCCATAATCGAGCTGCCTTGAGTCTGATTCGGTGGGCTTCAGTCTTGTCCTTAGGGAGCTAGTCGTCCTTCAAGTAGGCGACGATTGGATCCATCCAGCTCGGGCCGAGATCAGCACAGAGAACTAGCCGAGGTGAGTGGAGCTCTAGGCTTGATCTTGATATCGACCCGACCTCGACAGTCCTTTTCTTCCCTGCTTCGACGGCGGAGGCCAGGTTTGCAAGCGCATCTGCGTGCGTGTTGGTATCTCAGGATATTTGCCTGACCTCGGCTTTCTGGAAATGAGACAGCAGTATTTTCGCAAGGGCTAAGTAGGCCGCCATCCTGTCGTCCCTGGCCTGGTAGTCTCCAGCGAGCTGGCTAGTTACCAGTTGAGAATCTCTGAAGATCACCAGGTGTTGGGCTCCGAGGATCTGGGCGCTGTTCAGCCCTGCTATTAGTGCTTCATACTCTGCCTCATTATTTGTTGCTTTGAAGTCCAGGGTGAAAGCCTGCTCTATGACCAGACCCTCTGGCGATTGGAGGACTACGCCGGCGCCAGCTCTCTTGGAGGTGGATGATCCGTCGACAAAGATCTTCCATGCCGAGGCGGGAGGCTGTTCGACCTCGGTCACTTCTGGCTCGTGCCCTGTGCCCCCCAGTGCCGTGCCGAGCTGGGTCGGAGCCGGGTTGGGGGAGATGAATTCGACGATGAAGTCTGCCAGAATCTGAGCTTTGATCGCAGTTCGGGGACGGTACTGTATATCATACTGCCCCAGTTCAACTGCCCACTTTGATATTCGCCCTGAAAAGTCAGCCTTTTTGAATATTGAACGGAGTGGATGCTCCGTGATTTCCACAATGGTGTGGGATTGGAAATAATGGGAGAGCTTGCGGGAGGCACTGACGAGAGCCAACGCGAGCTTCTCCAATAGAAGGTACCTGGTCTCGGCATCGAGCAGGGTCTTGCTCGTATAATAAATTGGTTTTTGAACTCCCTCGTCCTCCCTGATGAGGACGGAGCTCACTGCGTGATCCGAGACCGCGAGATACAAATACAAAATCTCCCCCCGAGTTGGGGTGGAGAGTAAGGGTGGTGACATCAAATAGGTTTTGAGCGCGGCCAATGCCTTGTCGCACTCAGGAGTCCACTGGAATTGTAAATTTTTCTTTAGAAGCTGAAAGAAAGGCCTGCACTTATCTGATGACCGGCTAATGAAGCGATTGAGTGCTGCAGCCATTCCTGTGAGCTTCTAGACTTCTTTCGTGGTAGAGGGGCTCAGAATGCCCTGGATCGCGGTGATCTGGTCTGGATTAGCCTCTATCCCCCTCCGCATTACCAAGCTGCCGAGGAACTTGCCAGAGGCTACGCCGAAGGCGCACTTGGAAGCATTTAGCTTGAGCTTGTACGTGCGAAGGATGTCGAAGACTTGGCCGAGATCCGCCAGGTGGTCGCTGGAGTGCACTGATTTGACGACCATGTCGTCGATGTACACCTCTACCGTTCGGCCGAGCTGAGCCTGGAACATCTTTGTCACGAGGCGCTGATAGGTCGCCCCCGCGTTCTTTAGCCCGAAGGGCATCACCTTGTAGCAGTAAGTGCCGCGGGGGGTTATGAATGGCGTTTTCTCCTCGTCAGGCTCGTGTAGTGGAATCTGGTGGTAGCCTCTGTAGGCGTCGAGGAAGCTCATTCGGTCGTGGCCAGCGGTGGCGTCGATCAGTTGGTCAATCTTTGGAAGGGGGAAACTGTCTTTAGGGCAGGCCCTGTTCAAGTCTGTGAAGTCCACGCACACCCTCCATTTACCAGTTTTCTTTTTTACCACCACCGGGTACTGGACTTCCCGGATGGCCCCTGCCTTCAGCAGTTTGTCGACCACTTCGACGACCGCGTCTGTCTGCTGCAGCCCTGTCCTTCGGGCCCTCTGCACTACTGGTTTGTGGCTGGGGTCCACATTTAACTTGTGGCACATGACCTCGGGGTCGACCCCAGGCATTTCGCTTGGGCTCCAAGCAAAGACGTCGACGTTCTGCGTCAGGAACCTTGACAGCTCGGCTTTCTCTTCGTCTGGCAGCTGGGTGCCGATCTGGAAGAACCTATCTAGGTCTGCCGAGTCTAGCCTGACCTCGGCCAGGTCCTCGATGCTTTTCTTCTCGGGGTCTTGGCCGATTTCATCTAGGCCTTTCTCGAATTCGGCGAGGTTGACGCGCTCCGGCTCTTTCAATGCTGGGACTGCGGCCAGCATGCACTACCTAGCCTGCTGCTGATCTCCCTCCACCGTGACCACTTCCATTTTGCCCTCTTTGTTCTCGAGGACGAACTTCAGCTTCTGGTGGAGGGAAGAAGGGACCGTTTCCAACTTGTGGAGCCACGTTCTGCCCAAAATGACGTTCTAGGGAGAAGGGGCGTCCACGACCAGGAAGTCGGCCAACACGGAGGCTCCGCCGACTCGGGTTTCCAAGGTGATCCTTCCCTTGGGATAGACTGGCGTGGAGGACAACCCTAGCAAGGGTGCACGGACCTCCGTGAGGTATGCTTCCGAGAGGTTCATTTTCTTGAAGCACTCGTAATAAAGGACCTCAGAAGAGCTGCCAGAGTCGACGAGAATCCTCTTCACGGTGAAGTCTCTTAGCTTCATTGTGAGGAGCAGGGGGTCGTTGTGAGGAAGCTGGATTCCCTCTAGATCTTTATCTGAGAACGAGATAGCGGGTCGGTCACGGCGAGCTCTTTTGGATGCTGGTCCGAGCTCGGCTTTCATCACCTCCTTCCCGTGCGACGCTCGCCTGGCCTCGGCGCGGGCCCGCGAGCCTCCACGAGACGAGGGAGAGGGAACTAAGGACGCCAGATGGATCACGTTAATGATCTTTTCGGAATCCTCACTGTCTGGGTCCCGAGCTGTGCTCTGGTGAACTCGGCCCTCGCTGCCACCGGCATCTTCTGCCTTGACAAACTCTGGAATGTGGCCTTCGCTGGCTAGCTTCTCCAGGTACCACCTCAGAGACTTGCAGTCCTCGGTCTTGTGCCCGTTACCTTTGTGGTAGGAGCAGTAGAGCTTGCTTCGGCTGCCGGAGGTGGGCTCACTCCTTAATGGGCGGAGGCCACTTGAAGAACGGCTTGGTCTTTATCTTGTTCAGGATATGGTATATCGGCTCCTTGAAGACGACGTTGACGCTCTGACCGGCATTGGTGGGAGGTCTGGGCCTCCAGGTGCCCCCAGATCGGGACGATGTAGGCTTCGCCGAACTAGTGGGCCAGGCCTGCTTGGGCTCCTGCTTCTGAAAGGGCCTCCCGCCTCTCTGCCGAGGCTGGCTGCTCTTCTGTTCGGGCTCCGGTCTTTCATCCTCTTCCCGGGCCTGGATTTCATCTTCCTCCCGGGCGACAAAGCGCTTTATCCAGGACATTAACGCTGGCATGGATTCTGGGGGGTCTCCGACCAAGTCCTTCCGGAGGTCGTGGCCGGGGATCAGGGCACGTTGGAAGGCGAAGATCGCTATTTCCTCCCTAATGCCCTCGATCTGGCTGTAAACCGCCCAGAATCGTCAGGCGAACTTGGCAGGGCTCTCACCCTGCTTCATTCTCAGGGCGAGAAGGTCCCCCTCTATCTTGGGGACGGCGCTGTAAGCTTGGAACTTCTTTAGGAAGGAGAGCTGGAGCTCCTTCCAACTTGAAATCGACTTCTTTGGGAGGGCGCAGAACCACTTCAGAGGGAGGTCACCCAAACTGGAGGAGAAGATCTTGCAGTTAAGGTGGCCCTCGTTCCCCCAGATGGACATCTTCTGGGAGAAGTGACGGAGGTGAGCGGATGGATCGGACAGTCCGTCGTAGGGGACGAACCGCGGGACAGAGAACTTTTTGGGGAGGGGGGTGCGCTCGATGTCCCTCGTGAAGGGCGAGGCCCCTAGATCGGTGTGGCCACAGATCTATTTCTGGTCCCGCATGTCCAGGTTGTGCTGAAGAGCCAACCTGACGCGTTTGTCGAATCGCTCTTGCTCGTCGTCCTTCTCCGGAGTCTGCGCTCTTGGCTTTCGCTTGGAGTGGTTCGGGCTGCGATGGCTATGGGCTCGGCCATCACGGCTATGATGACTTCGGCTGTTGCTTGAGCCTTCATCATGGATCTGGCTCTGCTTGTGGTCCAGATGGTTTCTCAGATCCTCACGAGGAGGCTAGGCTGCCCCGCTCGGGGCGTCCCTCCTCTGTCCCTAAGGATTAGAGACCTGCCTCAATGAGGCAGTTTGCGCTGCTCTCAGTTGCTGCTGGAGCTCGTGGATTAACCGCTCCTGCTTCTGGAGGAGAGCATTTTGAGCCGCAACATCTCCTCCAGCGGCAGGAGGTTGAACGCGGCGTGTCTCTTCTACAGCAACGGCTTTATCTTTGCGAGGACGCTCATGCCGACGCTCGTCGCGTCGGGGTGGCGTGACTTCGTCTGCTGAGAGCGAGGCCTCGAGTCCCTCTTGGAGGGGGACCTCGACGTAGAGCTGCGAGCCTAAGCGGCCCTCGCCTGCAGATGTGCCATGCACCGTTCGGGACCGCCCCTGAGGAGGGACGTCCGTCGACGGTGCTGGCAGCTCGAGCGCTGCTCTCGAAGATTCTCCGCCCTTCCTAGCTTTCGGAGGCATGATTTCTGGGAGATTGAGGTTGAGAAGGTTGGGAAGGTTGGGATATTACTTTCCCACAGACGGCGCCAATTGTAGGTGCAGAAAATAATGACCCACAATAACTGGGGAGCCTTAGAGGACTTATCCAAAGTGGTGATGACTAGGTACCGTCCGAAAGCCTGAAAGAGAAGAGTAAACGGTCAGAGGACCCTGGCCTGGGCGGCACAAGGCTCTCCAATGCCAAAGTCAGTGAGTGAACTGGAACAATGGAAGGAGAGGAAGAAGAGAGGCAGAGTAACGGCTCTGTGGGTTGAATTGTGCGTACCTTGCTGGTGGTATGAGGCTCTATTTATAGAGGCTTGGGTCGTATCTTCGGATGATATCCTGACGTGGGTCCCATGACTCGACTGGAAGTCATGATCAGCCCACAAAGTAATAAATGCGGTCCATTCCAGCCCGCTTTGCATTTAATGCCAGTCGGATCAGCCCACATCGCATTAAATGCGCGTCTTGTTGGGCCAGATCGTGTTGGGCGCCTTTGGCGGTAGGAGTACCATCGGTTCTGCCCTCGGGCCTCGCCCTGATGCCGCTGGATGCCGCCCTGTCAGTGATCTGGCAAAGATTGTGAACGGCTGGATGTCGCATCTGTCTCACTAGCTCGCGCCCCTATTCCTCCACGTGCCTGATGACGTGGGGGATGAGGGGCGCAAGTGGAGGTTCTTTCTTGCTTCGGCTTTCGTCCCGGCTCCTTCAGCCGAGGTGGAGCTCTCAGCCGAGATGGGCACATGGGGTAGCCGAGCTCAGCGCTAGCGGCCCGGAGCTGCTTGACTTCGGCTGAGGCCTCTATCCTGGTAGCCGGGGTGAGTTTGGTGCCACGTGGATGGCACGCGGATTGCACGTGAGAATGCTTAGTCTCATCTGATGGCTGTGATTAGTGTAATCCTGGAGTTCTGGAAATCTCCCCACACAATTTCATTAACTTGCATTCAAACCAGTTTATTCACTTGCCTTAGCCCAATGTCAAACCAAAAAACTCCTCAAGGATCTCTTCCTACAGTTGAACCGAGCTCTACAAAAAGCACCGAGAAATCCATTCAAATATCATTATTTTGAACAAACAAAACCCCCATTTCGAAAATGGGTTTGCATGCATGAAAAACAAGCTCTACATGAGCTAAAAGAACTCCATGGAAGAGGGGAAATGAAGCTCTAACCTGTAGCTAGATGAACAGGAAGGGACCAGCTGTGAGAAGAAGAAGAGTTGCAGAAAATCTTTCAAAAGAGTTAACCAGCTGAAGCTTGAGAAGAGAGGAAGAGAATGGTGAAATCAGATCTTGATTTGGAGCTTCCTAGCTAAGGCATGCAAGAGGGGGAAGTTTGGAGAAGAAGAGCTCTCCTCTCAGCTCTGTTGCAGAAATTTTTTTGGTTGCAGGAAGAAATGAACGATGAGAGGGGGAAGAGGACTAACTTAAGTGACTCAAAAGTGGGCCCATGACTGCTGAATTTTAAAATGGCTAAAACCTGATTTTGTGGGCCCCGGATGAGATCAACGAAGAAGAGTAAAATGATTCTTGAAAAATCTAGTTTCTAAAAAGTATAAATTTGACATGGTTTTGAAATTTCAAAATTTGAGTTCAGATTTGGTGTGAAAAGCCATTTTTGCCCTTTTTCTCGAAAATCGTGATTTCTGAGTCTCAAATTCAAACAGATAAAACATGAAAGTTGTTGAGATTAATAAAACTAGTCAAAAGGAGTAAAAATCAGAATTTTTTAAAACCAAGAGTAAATTCTCACAAGAGTACTAAACACACGGACCACCCCGGCCCGGGTCAAACTAAACTCAAGGACTCTCAAAGTTCTCCAAAGCTATGAAAAATCTAACCCAACTCACAAACGAAGTCAAACCAACTCTAATCTTTCAAACCAACTCTAATCTTACTCAAAAAGCTAAAACACATCTAAGACAACACAAAACACGATGATTAGGGGTTGTGGTCTTACAGTTGGCCAACATTGCCCCCGTGACAAAGAAAAACGGGCGAATCAGGGTCTGTATTGACTACAGAGACCTGAATGATGCTTGTCGTAAAGATGAATTCTTTCTCCCCATACCAGAGGTAATGATTGACAATACCTGCAGATTTGAGCGAATGACATTCATGGATGGCTTCTCTGGCTACAATCAGGTAAAGAAGCATCTGGAAGATGAAAAACACACTTCATTTCGGACTCCATTTGGCGTGTATTGCTACACTGTCATGCCATTTGGTTTGAAAAATGCTGGTACCACATATCAGAGGGCTATGATGAAAATATTCCAAGATATGCAGCACAAGACGGTTGAATGTTACGTTGATGACCTCGCCGTCAAAAGCAAAAGAAAAGAAGAACATCTCGAGGACCTTTTGTTAGGATTTTGTTGATTGCAATTTGATGGATGCATTAGCATTTTATTCATCTCATGAATTCACACATGCATTGATTTAGAAAATCTTGAAATCTGGTTTTATACATGCATTGTTTTAAATATTGCAAATCTTAAATGTTGGATGCATTTTATTTGAAAAAGAATTTTTACAAATCAAGCTAGCCAATGTTTTAAATTTTCAAATTATATTTGGCTTTTTATGTTTCATGATTTTAAAATACTTAGAATGATTTAAAATCTTGTTTTCAAGCTTGATTTAGTGGCCCAAAGATCCCACAAAGAAATCTCTTTCAATATGCAAAAAATAGGATTTTTGGTCCTTGGGCTCGGGTCAACCCGCAGTGTGGTCGGTCGACCGAACCCATGCTTTCGGTCGACCGGCCACACTGTGGGTCGACCGAGAAAGTGTCCGTTGGGCATTTTTTCAAACGGTCTGATTTTTTACCGTTAAGGGTCGGTCGACCGAGCCAAGCTGGGGGTCCACCGAAGACACACAGGAACTCAATTTTTTAGTATAAATATGAGTTCATTCCCATGAGAAAGAGGTTGAACATTTTGGAGATTCTAAGCCTTCTTGAGGTGTTTGAAGAGAAGAAAAAGGGGATGAACTAAGAGAGACCTAGAGGGTCATTAGCAAAAGCTAAAGCTTGGATTAATGAAGTTAAATCACCAAGTAAGCCTTAGCTTTTCTTAATCATTGTTTTATGCTTTGTTAAACTATTGGTAAATGATTTTAGCATATAAACTATGATGTGTTGAATCCTCTACTTCCTTAATCTTTGATTTAAGTCATAGGATTCTTCACCTTGATTTCAAAACAAGTTTGTTTTATAAACTTTGTTAATCATGCATTGCCAAAATCTTTGATTTCTTTTATGTCATGATTCATTAACTTGTTTGAATCCTCTTTGTTGTTTTCAATCTATTTAAAACCTTTGTTAAATTAGTTTGGTTTTGAAAACAACATTGAATGTGCATCACATGTTTAGACATAATTAATTTCATACAACTTGTGTCATCTTGATTTTCATAAATCATTTACAAGTTAGTATTTTTGTACATGTGATTTGCATAACACTTCAATCAAATCTTTTTATGAGCATTAAACTTTTGAATTGCTTTAAGCATAAAATAGATTGAGCTTAATTTTAATCTTGATTGAAGTTTTCACACACACACACTTCATAAGCATTCATCTTTGTAGTCCTTAGTGTTTGTGTGAGTTTGTTATTCACTTTCATATCTGCCTATCTTAGAGGCAAATTTATTGAGCTAAATTGTAATCTCTTAGAGTGTTTTGTGAAGACACTTACTTTGAGAAAAATCTATTGTTGTAAGGTTATTGCTTAGCCATTGAAAAGCATCTTGTATAGGTTGTTGTTAAGCCTTGAAAAACAACATTGTAAGGTTATTGCTTATCCTTGGAAAGCATATTATAGAGGTTATTGCTTAGCCTTTTGAAAAGTATAATAGTGGAAATCCGGTGGGGTGTTGAGTCACAAGCCGGTAGTGGATGTAGGCATTGAGGCCGAACCACTATAAATCTTGTGTTGTGGTGATTGCATTGTGGTGATTGTGTTTGTTTAAGCTTCCGCATTTTGTTTGTTTAATCATCACCTGTGACTAATTGATTTAAAGAATTTAAAATTGGTGATAGTTGGTCACTAGTTGTAGCTCACCCTATTCACCCCCCCCCCCCCCCCCCCTCTAGGGTAGGATTCCTTGGACTTTCAATTGGTATCATAGCCTCGTGCTCTATATTAGAATCAAGTGTTTGGAACTCTTGATTATGTGTAAAAACCTAGAGTTAAAACCCTAGTGTTGTGCTTCCATGAAAATCATTAGAATGGATTCCACTACTTTAGATTGTTTAGATTCTTGTGTAGATTCTTCTAGACCCCTTCTTCTTCCATCTATTGGAGACTCAAATATTGAGATTAATGAATCTAAATTTGAATTAAAAGAAGAAGAAAATAATGAAAATGAAAATGATATTGAACAAGCTTATGAGGAATTGTGCACATTATCCTTAGAGCTTTCTAAGAAGAATAAAAGATTAAAAGAAGAATCTAAAAGGCTAAACAAAGATTTAGTCTCTTCAAAAGATGAACTTAGAGAGAAAGATGAAGTAATAAATTGTGTAGAATCTAAGTTCATGATCTCTTTGCATAACCTATATAATGCTCAAGATGAATTAAAAGATTTAAAGATAGGTTATGACAATCTTAATAAGGAAAATTTAAATCTAAGAGATACAATAAAAAGGCAAGATGAAAACATTAACAACCTAGAATCCAAGTTGAGTATTTCTAAGGAAAATTTATCTAATGCTCAAATCAAGATAAACACTCTAGAACTTGGATCCAATGTTATTAATGAAATTAAAATTGAATTAAAACTTGCCCATGACGAGCTAAATAAATTTAAGGGAATTGAACAAGAACAAACAAAAGTTAAAAATGAAAATTCAACCCTTAAAAATCAAGTCACTCAACTTGAAACCTACAAACAAAAGTATGAGTGCAAATTTACCCAAAATGAAGAAAAATTTGAAAAGTTATTTAAATCGGGTAAATCACAAAGAGATAGGACGGGTCTTGGATTTGATAGGAATATTTCTCATGACCCTAAATTCACCAACACTTTTGTGAAAGGTGAGTCCTCATTCTCTAGTACTCATTCCTCCTTGCCCATGACTAAATGCAATTATTGTGGCATTGAAGGACACTTTAGGTTTGAGTGCAAACTAAGGAGAAGCCATGTGTCTAAATCCATTTTTGAACCAAAGAAAGTAAAATCAATCTCTATGATGGATAAGACACTAAAAATCAAAGAAGACTCCAAGAAGACTAAACAAGTCAAACCAATTAAAAAGGAGTCTCACAAGATAGATTCTAAAAAGCTTAAACAAGTTAAACCAACTTTAAAAGAGTCTATCAACAAAAAGCTTCTCAACCTACCTCCCATATCTCAAATGAAAGAACTTTTGAATAAAGTTGCAAAGTTAAATTTAAAATCCAAAAGTCAAATTAAGGGAGGAGTTAAGAAGAAAAGAAAAATGAATTCATCCCCTAAGAAGAAAACTCACCAACCCCAAAAGACTAATCACCAATCTAAGCTAAATTTAGTCAAATCTAAATATCAAGGTGATAAGTCTAAGTTAAAAATTTATCAAATCAAGTCTCCCATAGTTGGTGAGACATTTAAGATAGACCTCAAAGACCAACCCTCCCAAGACCTTAGGTGGATTCCAAAAGTTATGTACTTAGTCAAACCTTCAGGCCTTGGACCTCATTGACCAACCTATTCTTTATAGTTAAATCCTTTTGTTGGTCATGATTACATTTGCATTTATGTTCTTTCATTAGTTACATTACTTTAAATGCAATGTTTATTTGTAATCAATTGATTTTATTTTCATGGACCATACTAGTTACATATCATGGTTTTCAAAATCTTTTGATTATAATTTCTCATGTTAGATTTGCTTTTTGCTCTCATATAGTTATATCTTTTGTAATGCATTTCTACATGATCAATTGATTATGATTCCAAAATCTTTCATAGCTAGATCTCTCATAATCAATTGATGTTGCAAATTCATTTGTTTGTATGTCATAGTAAGATTATCTTGAAAAACAAATGATTTAAAACAATTTAGTTTTTCCATAGATTTCTAAGTTATATTTTCGTATGGAAAATTATTGTTTTGAAAAACCAACTTGTATGTGCTTTCAAATAAGTTATATCTTTTAAAATGCAAGTTGAAAAAAAAAACAAAAAAAGAGAGAAAAAGCACAAAAAAAACGTGTAAAAAAAAAAAGAAAACACGTAGAAAAGAAAGGAAAAAGAAGAAAAGAAAAGAAAAAGAAAGAAACAAAAAAAAAACCTTTTTTCACCATCCTATTTTATATATGGAGTTTTATTGAAAAAGATGACTTACTTGAAGCCATTGATGGAGAAGAAGAAGAAAAGCTTAAAGATTCTTGAAAAACTCTTGGTCTTGAAGCCCACTTGAGATTTTTGCAAAAGAAAGCAATAAGAGCAAGAGATCCAATCTCCCCTTGCTTTTATAGAAGAGAGCAAACCAAAGAAGGAAACAAGGAGAAAACAAAGGAGGTAAGTGCTACAAATTAGCAACCTTACCAAAAGAAAGAAATTAGGAAGTTTATTTCCCAAAAGAAAAATACTTTGAGGGATTCTCTCCCAAAAGAAAGCAATTAGAGAGATTTTCTCCCAAAAAGAGAGGAGATTTGAGATATTCCCAAAGAAAGATACTTTGAGATATTCTCTCCCAAAATAAAGGGAACATGAGAGATTCTCTCCAAGTAAAGATATTCTTAGATATTCTCTACTTAAAGGAAATATTTTTAGATATTCTTTACAAAAAAAAACCATATGAGATCTTAGCCATTTCAAAAGCTTAAGGTCCCACGGGTTAGCCCATATGAGTCAGGTTTGACCACCTAAGCACTAAACGAGGCTTTTAGTCAAAGAAAAGTTGCCAAAGAGTGACCAAAAACCAAATCTTGGTCCCCTAACTTGCCACATACAGCTTGTTAGGTCACAAGACCAAAACTATAAATAAAAAACTGATCCCCTAACTTGCCACATACAGCTTGTTAGGTCATAAGGTCAAAACCAAAATCGACCCCCCAACTTGCAACATACAACTTGTTAGGTCACAAGGTCAAAACCAAAACCGACCCGCAACTTGCCACATACAGCTTGTTAGGTCACAAGGTAAAAAACAAACACCCAAATCTGCATCCCTGATGTCATCTTCAAAACTTTGCCTCGAGATGGTACGTGATTCCTTTCACTACTATAAAATTCCCCTCGAAGCACAAAATGCCACTCTACCAAAAGAAAGACTGCTCAAAGACTCTTGGTCAAGTCACAAGCTCTCCTTCAAAAACATCTCTTCGAGGCACATCGACTACAAAACTTAAGAACCTCGTCGCTGTACCTCCAGGGAGTATTTGTTGACACCAGAGATGTCACTTTGCCTCTTCAACATAAAAAAAGCTATATGAAGCCGCAGCCTACCACAAACAGGCAATGCTACTTCAAAAATCAGATCTTGTCAGAATCAAACAAAAACTCCAAGATCCTTTAAGACAGCCAAGAGAGGAGTATACATGAAGTTTCAGACCATTTCAAAATCGTTTAGCCTAACTTCACTCCTCCGATAGATGAACAGGAGCTCCTAGCTGTGATAGTATCGAAGACACCAAATCTTCGATCAGAGCCTGTGGATGGTCTCAAAAAACCTCCAAAAGGCTCCACGTTAAGTTTTAAGTCAAACCGACAATGTTTGACCCTACATCAACCCTCGAATAACTAAATCAAGCCTCTCGCTGGTGTGAACCACTGAGGCCATTACTCATCAGACAGAGCATATGGCTAGTTTCAAAATGCTTACAAAGGGCTACACGTCAAGTTTTAGGTCATTTCGACAACATTTGACCAGACTTTGACTCTTAGAAGTCGAATTAGGCCTCTCAGTGGCAATGCTCCCCGGGACGATGGTTTCCAAAAAAATCCAATGAATCGTCTCAAAATGACTCCAATAGGCTCCCTGTCAAATCTCAAGTCAATCGGACATCAGTTGACCACACATCAAAGCACGACATCTTCCTCGCGATAAAATCAAGTCTGCTGGAGATAGGACCCCACACGACTTCGAAACTCAACCAAAATCCTATGGTTGATCTTATTTATTGCTCAAAAGGCTTCACCTCAAATTTCAGGTTATTCCAACATCGTTTGATCCGGTTTCAACTTCTAACGAAAAATCAGGAACTCTACGCGACAAAGTCTTCGGCTTTCCCGAAAAATTAGAAATTTTGCACCCCAAGATGCAAGGATTCTCATCAGGTTTTCTGTAGAGAAATCATGCAAATAAATGTACAAAAATGTAAGGAAAAATACCGAAGAAAGAAGAAGCAAAAAAAACTGCGAAACGGTCGAAGACCGGCGACCAAAGGGGAAAAATCCCCCAGGGTCGCCGCGACCATAGAAATCCAGGTTGCCGGATTTCCCCCGGAGAGGTGTTTTTTGACCCCTTTTCAAGTTTCGAGATGTTCGGCCCATGTGGTTTTCCAAATTTCTAACTTTTGGGGCACTAAATCCGTCGATCTTCGTCAACATCATGGGTCCATCTTCGAGAGTATCAAATCAACATTGATCGCCAACCGGTCGACCAAAAAGGTGTGCTTTCTACCCCATCGATCGAGAAATCGACAGGATAGACGGCACCGACCCACTGCTAGCAATCAATGTTTGAAATTGCATGGTCATCCACTGTCGATCAGCATGAAGATCTAGCGATGATCATCGCCAAAAGAATTCCAAAAGACGCGGCACGGCTGCGACTCTTCAAGCGACTTGGGGACCACTTAATGCTGTTAATTGACCCGTTTTTGATTGCTCAAATCTATGTTGATGATATTGTGTTTGGATCTACTTGTAATGATTTAATAGAAAGATTTGCTAATCTTATGAAATCTGAATTTGAGTTGAGCATGGTTGGCGAACTTAATTTCTTTTTAGGATTACAAATAAAACAACTGACTGATGGAATGTTTATTTCTCAGACCAAGTATGCTAAGGAATTGGTCAAAAGATTCGGATTAGATTCAGCCAAGCACATGAACACACCCATGAGCACAACTCTCAAATTATCTAAGGATATGAGTGGTAAGAATGTTGATCCTAGTTTGTATAGAAGCATGATAGGGAGCCTATTATATCTTACAGCTAGTAGACCTGATATTGCTTTCAGTGTAGGAGCTTGTGCCAGATATCAATCTGATCCCAAAGAAGCTCATTTGAAAGCTGTTAAGAGAATCATTAGATATGTTTCAGGGACTTCAAGATATGGCTTATGGTATCCATATAATTCATCTACTTATATTGCTGGATACTCAGATGCCGATTGGGCTGGAAATGTGGATGATAGAAAATCGACTAATGGTGGTTGCTTCTACCTAGGAAACTGTCTAGTTACTTGGCACAGCAAGAAACAGTCATCCATTTCCCTATCCACAGCTGATCCATAATATATAGCAGCTGGAAGTGGTTGTACTCAAATGTTATGGATGAAACAAATGCTAAAAGACTATGGTATTGAACAAGGTAGCATGAATTTGTATTGTGATAACACCAATGCTATCAATATTTCCAAAAATCCTGTCCAACACTCTAGAACTAAGCATATTGATATTAGACATCATTTCATTAGAGAATTGGTTGCAGAGGGAGTCACAGTTTTGGACCATATTTCTACTGAGAAACAACTTGCAGATATTCTGACAAAACCATTGGATGTTTCAAAATTTGAAAACATGAGAAAATCCCTTGGTATTTGTGTTGTTAAATAACTTCTTATTGTTTATTGGTTTTATATGTGTTAGTTTCATTTAATTGTTTTTTTTGTGTTTAATTTAAAAAAAATGGAACATATCATTTCTTAAGTCATGAACTTATTTCATAGTTCTGTAAAAAGCAAAATTCTGTTGCACTATCTACTGCTGAGGCAGAGTATGTTGTTGGAGGTAGTTATTGTGCTCAAGTTCTTTTCATGAAGCAACAACTTAAGGTTTTTAAACTTGTGTGCTATAAATCTTTCTTAGAATCCAATACACCATTCTAGGACTAAGCATATTGAAATTAGATATCATTTTCTTAGAGATCATGTGCAGAAGGGTAATATTGTACTAGAATTCACAAGCACACACGATCAGTTGGCAAATTTTTTTTTTAGAATCCCTGCCAGAAAATAGACTATGCATGATTAGAAGAGAAATCGAAATGATGCATGCCATGAATATTTATTTTTCTCAATGTCTTACAAAAACTTGAGACTTCTAGCCTCATCATTCAAATGCTTTTGCTTTTCATAGATCATCATGCAATCCTTGTCTAAAGGATTAGGCAATCGAATTGAAGAGGTAAGCAAGGATTTTAAATCCTTATTCTATTGCTTCAACTCTTCTATTTTTCTATTAGACTCAAGAAGAAGCCGTTGCAGTACATCGATCTCCTCAATAAGCTTTTCGTTCTTGCGAGTTTTGGACTGCAACCGATCGGAAAATGAGACAATGGATGATGAGTATTGAGTTCCGAGACTCACAAGCTCATAAATGGCGTCTTGATCCGATTTATTAGCCAAAACTCTCTCTTGTCGCCTTGGTATCATGGAACCTAAAACAGATGCAGAAAAAGTTTGGGATTGAGGTAAAGAATACCTCATCTCCTGATCACAAGAAGTACTAAAAGGAAATTGTTGAGCCATTAAAACTTTGTGGAATAAGAATGCAGATGACAAGAAGAAGTTTTGATACAAATTAGATAGAGCTAAGACTGTTCTTATAGAGATGGATTTCGAACAAGACAAACCCTCATCTCTTCAAATCTTACTTTTCTAGATTGAAAATATGTTGGATGCATATTTTCAAAAGCTACTTAGCTAAGCCAGTGAAATTAAATGTGGGATGTCCCTATTTTTCTCGTTTGTCAACAACATCCAGTGAATTTGAATTTGAATCTCCTTCAGCATCCAGTTAATAAATCTAGGCCTTTAGCCTTTGCAGGTTCTGTCAGACATGGGTGGTTCCAGAGTATATTTCTTTGCGGGCTTGGCTTGGGTGGGCTGGGGCTTTCTTGATGTGCATAAATTTGGGTTGCACTCACTTAGGACCAGTAAGAATTGTGGGGGATGAACTTGAATGCCCTCAGCCCTGTCTAATCGAGGCCCATCTATTATCTATGCTTGTATGGATTATCTACCTTCTGTTCTCTAATCTTTGGATTAGCTTCCAAAGTTTCTCTCGGTTTATACATCTCTTTGTCAATTTCTGACAAAAAGGGGGAGAAATAATCTTCGTTGAGGGGAGACAATCAGTATCTGCTCAGTTTCATATGTTGCAGGTACAAAGGGGGAGAAACAGGGAAATTCTTCTCAAGCAAAAATGAAGAAGATCATACACATTCTTTCTGGTTCCTTATCCTTTTATTATTGAAAAATCATATGAACTTTGTGTATAATGTATGATTTTTTTTAAGTCTCCTCTATTAAAGATGTATAAGTTTAATTGGTTTCGCCACGAAATTGACAAAGGGGGAGATTGTTAGTGCCACATTTTCATGTGCACTATTTTTATTGTCAATTTCATGCCAAAGAGTTCCAAAGACATTGTCTCTTAAGTACTTCAAAGAAGATTCAATTCAAAAGGTCTGTCAAAGCTTTTTGGAAAGGCCAGGCTTCGTCAAAGATCAACATCAAGATGTGCCAACCAAGATCAGGTAATTGGGACCGAAACCATACGCCTTAGTGACCCTAAAAACCCTAGGCTAAATTGTTATTTTGATAGGTTTTAGAAGATTTTTTTGAGCTTGTTTAAAACTCAAAAATGACCCCAGATTTCGGCCGGCCAACATCATGCGGTTAGCAGTTCACCCCCTAAGTCCACCTGTCCTAAGGCATCCAACATGATCATAACACCAGGTCACATTGAGGCTTAGTAAGCATGAGTATGTATAGAAACTTAACAATAAACAATGTTTTATAAATTAATAAAGAAATGTGAAGATTTCAAAGTGTGCTTTTGATTTCTTTAATATTTTTTCCTTCAAAAGTTCCTCATATTCATACTCATGTTTCATATAAGGCCTCACCAAAACATTGCTTATGTATAGAAACTTAACAATAAACAATCTCTTATAAATTAATAAAGAAATGTGAAGATTTCAAAACCGGTGTGCTTTTGATTTCTTTAATATTTTTTCCTACAAAAGTTCCTCATATTCATACTCATGTTTCTTATAAGGCCTCACCAAAGCATTGCTTATGTCATGGTTTTTATCAAATTTCAAACGTTGGAATAGTGTTCCTATCAGGTACACCCTACCTTGTCTTAAGTGACCGTTGGAACTATCCGTTGGATTTTTTCTATAAATACCTGAAGCTCATTTTCAACATTAAGGAGTCCAATTTTTGAAAAGCCTTTGTTCTAAAGTCTTGTAAACCTTTCCCAAGCTCTCAAAGCTTATTCCAAACACACTTAGATTCTATCTTGAAAAATCCAAGGGCTTACTTAGCTCTAAGGAGTGTGCTTTGAGAAGCCAAATCTAGGGTATCCTAATTCCTAAAGCTATCTCTCATTTCTGCCCTAGAAATCAAATCTCTACAACTTGGTTGTGCATCTCAATGGAGTTTCATCATCAACACCGAGCTAGTTGCAAGAGGTAAAAAGCTTCGATCACGGTCAAAAGCTTCCTCGAACACTTTCGATCTTCATCAAAGGCAAGTGTTCGCCCTCCATTCAAATTTATATCTTTGTGATAGTGGATTGAATCTGTGTGTGTCAACCACTCTAAAAAATTATGTGTGGGGATTAGATCTGTGTGATCGAACCTCAGTAACAAAATTGAGTTAGAATCAGTACTTGTGTAGTTTGATTCTTTATAGTGGAACCAAGGGACTGTATGACCCTTGAGAGTGGATGTAGGTCTGTGTGACTGAACCACTATAAATCTCTTGTGCCATTTTATCTCTTGTTCTTACTATCTTGTTTCAAATTAGAGTGTCTTTGATTATTTAAGCACACACATGCACATTGAACTTATAATTCAAACAAGTTATTTTGTTATGTGTGATTATTATTCCAAGTTGAGATTAAAATTGGGCTAATAAGTTTAAAATTGGCATTAGAGTTCCTTTTGTCCTATTCACCCCCCCCCCTCTAGGACTTATTCGTTGAACCTAGTTGCACTTTCAAGTTTCTCCTACAAAAATCAGGAGCTCAACCAAAAATGGTGTTTAGCCAAAATTTCAGCTCCTCAAGTAAACTTTTGGCCTCAGCCATCAGAGTTTCTAAGGCATGCTTCTTCAGGAACTTGCCATGAGATGCTAGAGAAGGCTGCAACCCTTCTTTCACACCGGGAAGCTTATCCCGAGCAGTTTGCCATTGTTTGTCCTCTTGAAACTTCCTTTCAAGAACTCGATCAGTATCTGTAACCCGGCGAATCAGAGCACTCTCCCTATCACGAGCCTCTGTTATAGCGGCCCACTTGGCAGCGACTTGTGCCTTCAAATGCTCAAGACGTTTCTTGGCCTCATCGACCTCCATATCAAGGATGTTAAGGTCATGTGTCAGCCCAATGATGGCTAGCTCTTCTAAGTTCTTCTATCGGACTAGCTGTTTCCTGCTTTGTGTAGCCTCATTCAGGTCAGACTTAGCCTTATCAGCAGGGTCCAGGAACATCTCCTTGAAGAACTGGTCGTCAGCAAAGCCAATGGTCTCAAACCACTTGTCATCCCAGTGCAATGATCCTATCAACGATCGCCCTGGCACCTGTGACATCCAGACCAGCCTCTATGGCATCACCGAGAATCTCTTGCACATGCTAGATCATGCCAAATCCGGCATCCAAGTGTCCAGCAAGGAGAATCTCAATCCAAGAGCTCAGAACCCGCACCACCACCTTCTTCGCAAAAAGAAGAGATGGCCCAGCCGAAGATTCGCCCCGCTCCGTCGATCGGCTACTCATGTCATGCCCTGTTGGAAGAGGAACAAAAGAACTCTTTCCAGTTGGAGCTGCTAGGGAAGAAATCTCAGCACGAGGTACCTCCTCCACCGTGTCAGAATTGGTTGCAGGAGTCTCTACCTCCGGATCAACCTCTGGCATCCCTAGTTTTGGTTCTGCAAGAAGCGACGGACTCTCCTCTGTCACTTCAAAACCTGCCAAAGAAACACAAAAAGGTATGAATATGATCCTGTTTAAAAAATCATTATCAGGGTTATTACTACAAAATACCTTCTTCGACGACTGGTGGAACACTCTCTTCCTCCATGAACTCATCGGAAGCATCGTCAACATTTACGTCCATCGATGGTTCAAAGGTATCGAAATCCTATGGCAAGTCAGCTGATAAGAAAAATGATAACAAACCAAGTCACAGACAAAAAAAAAGCAAAAGAAGTCATACCAGTTGGAGATTCTGGAACCACTCCAGAGTCCCTCGGTTCTTCTTCTGGTGCCGCAACCAGACCCGTCACCACCTCATCGGCAGGAACCTCAGGCGTCGCCAAGTCTTCATCCTCTGCTAAAAAAAAAGAGCAGCAGGGGGAGAAAGCAAATTAGAACATGGAAAAATCCCATGAAAAGGAATGGAAAGAGAAAAAGGAAGAATCATACCTTCACCGACGGTCTCTTCTTCTCGGCTTCTCTTTTCTGGAGGCTCGTCAGCATTCCCTGGCACCTCCTCATTGATAGTAAGAGGGACTTCTATGTTAGGAGAGTCCTCATGTTGCCCCTTGCTTCAATGATGACTCCTCTTCCTCTTACTCCTACGGGCTCGCTTCTTAGAAGAACCTGCCCCACTGTCAGAGTCAGGTTTCCCACTTGACTCCTCACTGGATGGTCTACCCTTGTCAGTAGACTCCACGGAAGCCTGCCTCTGTGCCGCTTGAATCCAAGCGTCAAGCACAGCTTTCTCTTGTTCTAGCTGCTCTAAGGCCTCATCAGGTACTTCCCGGACAGCTTCAGAACCAATGACGCCCTGGTCACCGAGAAAGCCTATCTTGTGCTTCTCTCCAGAAAGGAAGGACCAAACTTCCTCTCGCCGGACGCCATCTGACTTTCCAAGGCCTTTTCCAGACGATAACTTCACATCAAGCTCCTTCTTGGAAAGCCCCCGATATGCCGAAAAGCTCTCCGGGAACCACTTCGCGAAGCCGGCAGTTCGGGAAGTCGACAACAATGGATAGAAAATCATGGCTGTAGTGTCTTCCGCACTATAGAAAGCCCATGCATTTCTCCCCTCCTGTAAACCTCCAAAGCGCTTCACCATGCTTGAAGGCACTCCAACAACGCCTTGAGAAAAGCCCAATTGCAGAGCAAAGCGAGAAGGTACATGCGACTGGATGTCGACGAAAAGATGTCTACGGTACACCATCGTGCCAACACGTATGCTGAAAAGCCACTCCTTCTCTGCATTTGTCAAGGAGTAATGCCTTCCCGACCCTGCCCTGGTAGAGTCTCGGGAGGCACCAAAGTCAAAAGCCTTCTTCCACAACTCCGGAGAAAGCTTCACTGAAGATTGCCCCATCTCGACGTCCCTAAACTGTCGGATCCTCATGCGGGCAAACAAAAGTGATTCGGAAACGGCTTTCCCCTTAGCCAGTCGAATCATAAGAGGATCATCATCCTATGCAACATCCAGCCGGTGGAAGCCAGGACAGTTGTATACATACCACGAATAAAAGATATGGGTTGAAAATACCCTATTCATAGGGAGCCCAAGCCGAACCAAAAAAGCAGCAACTTGCAGCTCGGTGCACAAATAGGAGTAAAGAGCTGGCACCAAAGCAAGCTGCTCTCCAAACGCCGTCTGACAAGCCGGAAAAATATAATGCAGCCCGATGTGCGTTCCATCTTCTCTAGCAAAAATAGCCTCACCTAGCCAAAAAGTGAGGTAAACAGCGAGATCTCTCCGCAGTGCAATGTCAGGACATATGGCGTTTGTACTCACAAAGAAATCTCTCAACTCTTTTTACATAGCCAAAATCTTCTTCGAACCCGGATCCTTAGCCCTATCTTCCCGGGTCATGCTATCAAAAGGCTCCCCACTTTCAAAGAAGTTGGGAGACGAAGAGCTAAAACTCTTCCAACTACTGGATCTTACTTTTGAGCCATCCTTCTCCTTCAAAAAATCATAGAAGGCGACGAGCTGAAAGTACAAAAGCCTGAACTCCTCAGACTGCTCCTCAAGGACGCTGTCGATTGGCATAAACTCCTCATAGAGTCTGGCAAGGATGGGCAATCCAGTAATGGCTCTCAGCTCCTTCAAAGAGAAACCAATCTCACCATTCGTGACAACGAAGGTACTGGTTTATGGAAGGAATGACTCCAACATAGCCATGAAGGCCTCGTCGGAAAAGATCACGGTCTCCCTAAAGGCACGGACCACATCAAAAATCCCGGCTTCTTTCAAAACGGCGCCACCAATCAGCAGGACGCGATCAGTCCACGACTTCCACTTGGACTCAGCACTGAAACGGCCACGAAGTCGAAAAGGCTTCACCCAATTGCTGCCGTCATCGCTGAAAATGCCATGGCCCACCAGTCCCAAATCGACCGACGGATAATCAGAGCCTTGGTAGCCATTGGCCGGCATCAACATGTCCATGTCAGCAGGCGATTTCTCCGCATATCTAGGAGAACAGCCAACAAAAACTCCGGTCTTGATTACATTTGTCCTCTTCACCCAGCTTGGAGGATCTTCCCTCCTAGAGCACGTGGGAGCAAGGCTCATGATCGAGATGGTGCGATCAAACATCGACCGGGTAACAATAGTTCTCTCCTCACCATCAGCTGTGTAAGAGAACTGAAAACATCTCCTCTGGTATGTCACGTCGTCAGGGACTGCATCACCAAAAAAGAAGGTAGGCTTGGGCAAAACCCTCTGATCGTCTATCACCCATGGACGACTGCTTACCATGATCTTATAAAATTCCTCTCCCTTGAGAGTGATTAGTCACTTCTCATCTCATCTTTGTTGAGAGAGTCGCACTCTTCCAGGTTTCTCTCAACATACTGGACCTTCTCCCAAGCCTGCTGAACTAGCCGGATTAGAAGATCTAGCAGATCGACGAGGTACGCTTGTAGCAGGCTCTTTACCCTTGTTCAGTTCTGTAGGAACCACCTGAAAAGGTTGAAAAAGAAAAAGATCAAGCATCAAAATGACAGAATTTCGCTAAAAAAATTCTGGCGAAGTGATAAGTCCACAAAATTGTAGCTTTCATTCATCATTTTATATGCATTTGTGGACTTAATTAAACTAATTGCATAGAATTACACTTAATTTCATGATTTCATGCATTTAAGCATCATAGTTGGAATCTTAGTCAAATTTGGTCAAAATTCATTACATTGCATGACTTTTGTGAAATTAGGGTTCTCATCTCATTCATCACCCAAAATTAGTTTTCTTTTTACTAATGCATACCTGCTAATTTTGACACCATGTGTTATTTCTGGCAAGTTGAGTATTTTTGGTGTATTAAGTAGGCATGTAGAATCCCATGCATAGTCCATCTAGATTCCTCACACTTGATTATTATTGACATTATTTAATTTTATTTATGTAGGAGAAATCAAGAGTGGGACCTGCATTGGTGAAACTTGAGAGAGATCAAAGGCGGGACACCCTTCATGGTGGGCCCACATATCTTGACATCTTGGTGGAGTTGGAAAGGTTTAAAATTCTCAAAGAAGAAAGAAGAAACTCAGATTTGGAAAGATGATGTTGACTTGCTAAATTTGGAAACAAGAAAGAGAGAAAATTAGAAACTTTGCAAGGGGAGTTGAGTAGTCAAAGTTGCAAGTAAAGAAGCATGCCAAATATGGAAAGAGAATCAAATAAGCAAGCAAAGAAAGAGTCCAAACATTCCTTGAACGTCCAACATGGGTCCCACACAACCCATTGCATGCCAAACATAGAAGTTTCCTTAATTGCCATTATTTTCGAAATTTTCAGGGGCGGCAAATTGAAATGGCCATAACTTTCAAACTGAGTATCGGATTGGCGCAATCTACCCACCGTTGGAAAGCTCTTTTCGAGTAGATATCCGTGGAGCCCAAGATTTCATAAATCGGAGCTATATTGAGGGAGATATGACCTCGGAAATTTGGCTGATATAATTCTATGCGGGAATTGCAAAAAGTTTTTAAAATTGGCAACATGAGAGATGTTTGAGGAGTTCAATTTGGCAAGACTTAGAGCTCAAGAGACCACACCTAGTAACTAATCCTCTCCAATTCAAATTCTTTCCAAGTGTGAAGCCTAGCTTGAGTCCTAAGTAAGAATCTCTACAACTAAGGAAACAAGTTCTAAAAGAGAGGAGATTCTTTGCTAAAAAGGAGGCATCAACAATTATAAAACAAACCCAAAAGGGGGATGGAGAAGCATCTCACCTCTAACCCTCTCTCCAATTCTCTTCTTTCTTTCTTCCTTTCCATTAGTTGTTTTTATTTTGGTAGCTTTGGGCCTTGTCCAAGCAAGTACTTGAAGGAGTTGTAAAGATGCAATCTTTAATGACAAATCAAGAAGTCTTCTTTGCAATGGCGGGCAAGTTTTGATTAGAGTGATGGATGAAGATAAGTGATTGCTTTTTATTTGTCTAGTAGTTCTAACTTGTTTGCATATCTTTATGTTCTTAATGATTAATAGACTTGTCTTCGTGCCCTAGGCAAATCTCCATTCTTAATTTCTAAAAATAAAAATTGATTTTTGACTATCCATGCTTAGGTTTGATAGGCCATGCTTAGGACTTAGATCTTTTTGATGGTTTATACTTACTTTTGATGGGTAGTGCTTAGATTGTTTTTTTTATCTTTTATGAGATGAAGGAAGTCTTGGGTTTTGGATTCTATAATTAAAAACGGGTTTTTAAAGTTAGATTTTCCAAACTAAAGACATTGATTTGTCTTTGATTTGAAGTAAAAATTGGAATAAGTTAGGATTACTTGATAAATAATTGGTGGATGCTTATTGGATTCCTATGCTCTAATCACTTTCATTAATTGGTAGTTTTCATATTTCTAAATTAGTTGCTTTCTTTTATTTCTAAATACTCAAAACTTTTCTTAATTGTTAGTTAATTAGTTTTCTTAATCTAAAAGTTTCTTTAATTAGCTCCCTGTGAGTTCGACCCGTTCTTGCCACTGTCTCATCTAGACACCCGTGCACTTGCGGTATTTTATGATTGATAAAGATCACATCACGAAGTTTTGACATGGCTCCGGGATAATTTTGAAGAAAAAAGAAATATCTCGAAAGATATAGAAAGCATGAAGATGGGCTCAACATTGCTGTGAGCTCCGAAACTCCAAACTTTCGTAACCTCAAAGTCTCCACAAACTCAAGAATGGCTCAACATCGCTGTGAGCTCCAAATTCCCAAATTTGTAAAAACTTTCAGGTATGCTATCACATCATGTTACAAATTCAATTTACAAAAAAATGCATGCATGAACATCTTGGTTTGCCAAAAAAATGCATTATCATGATGAGCAAAAAAAAAGAAAGAAAGAAACTTTCTCAAAAAATAGGGGGAGAAAGAAAAGAACCAAAAAAGAAAAAAAGAGGGACTGGCCCATAGGCCACGTGGCCGTACGGACAGATCCGCCCACAAAAAAAAGCACGAAAAAAAAAGAAAAAACGTGTAAAAAAGAGGAAAACATGTGAAAAAGAAAAGAAAAGAAAAGAAAGAAACAAAAAAAAGAAAGAACTTTTTATCATCCTATTTCCTACAATGGAGTTTTCTTGAAAAAGAAAACTTACTTGAAGCCATTGATGGAGAAGAAGAAGACAAGCTTGAAGATCCTTGAAGAAGAAAAACTCTTGGTCTTGGAGCCCCTTGAGATTGTTGCAAAAGAAAGCAATAAGAGCAAGAGATCCAACCTCCTCCTTGCTTTTATAGAAGAGAGCAAACAAAAGAAGGAAAGAAGAAAGAGGTAAGTGTTACTAATTAGTAACCTTACCAAAAGAAAGAAATTAGAAAGATTCTTTCCCAAAAGAAAGATATCTTGAGGGACTCTCTCCCAAAAAGAAATAAATGAGAGGTTTTCTCCCAAAAGATAAGAGATTTGAGATATTCTCTCCCAAAGAAAGATATCTTGAGATATTCTCTCCCAAAATAATAGGAACATGAGAGATTCTCTCCAAATAAAGATATTCTTAGATATTTTCTATCCCAAGGAGATATTTTTAGATATTCTTTAAGAAATGACACCATATGAGATCTAAGCCATTTCAAAAGCTTAAGTCCCATGGGTTAGCCCATATGAGCCAGGTTTGACCACCTAGGCACTTAAAAAAAAAATTGGGCTTTTAGTCAAAGAGAAATCCCTCTTACCAAGAGCTTACAAAAATGGTTCCATGCCTCTTTTGAGTTGATTGGACCATACAAAAAGAATTCTAAGCCCCATGAGCTTCCAAAATTCAAACCATCCAGCCTCACATACCAAATTGAGCCAAAATCTTGAAATTGACATTCCACAAAAATCCAAACCAAATCCTGGTCTTCTAACTTGCCACATACAGTTTGTTAGGTCACAAGACCTATTAGATCCCGGCCCAGAACAACTCGATTAGTACTAATTAAGTGAGTGTTTAGCTTTAAGTGAGTTTTAGTACTAGTTGGGTTAGAATATGATTAGAATTAGTCTTGGTTTAGTCTTGGGAATTTTGAGATCGTTTAAGATTAGTTAGTCACACTCAGGGACGCCCTGAGTGCACACGTGAAATGGGTGTTCGTTCTAGTTTTGTAATTTTGATAGCGATTTTTATGTCATATGAATGATTTTATTATTTGTTACAACTTTCGTTTTTAGCCCATTTGTGTTTGAGACCCAGAAACTAAAGTTTTGGCCCAAAAGGGTAAATATGACTTTTCATGCTAAATATGGGCACAAATTTCGAAATTCCAAAACCATGTCAAAATTATACTTTTCTGAAATTAGATATTTCTACGATCGTTTTGTTCATCTTCGTCGATCTCATCCGGGGTCCACAAGACCATGTTTTAATCATTTCAAGTTTTAGCTACAAGGGACCCACTTTCAAAAGCTATAAATACTCTCTTATTCTCTCTCTCTCACTATTCACCTTCACTTTACCAAAAACATCCTGCAACTTTTCTAACCCTAGAGCAAAAGAGAGAAAAAGCTTCCTCCTTGGTTTTCTTCCATGGGATTGATCTAGCTAGAAGGCTCCAAATCTCAATCCGACTCCGTCATTCTCTTCCTCTCTTCTCAAGCTTCAGCTGAACTCGTTTTGGGACAAACCCCTACTACTACTCGTCGTCTTTTAGCTCTCTTCTTCTTGTTTGACTAGCTAAAGGTTAGAGTTTGAACCCATCTTTTCATTGATGTTCTTTTAGCTCACAAAGAGCTTGTTTTTTCATACTATCAAACCCATTTTCGAAATGGGGATTCATGTTGGCCAAAATGTGATTTTTTGTATGTTCTATTTTGGGGGTTTTGTGTAGATTTCGTGGACCTCCTTTTTGGTTGGATTTTTGTGGAGTGTTGCTTAGCTTTTGGACAAAGGCAAGTGATCTTTATAGGTTTTCTATGTACGTTGTGTTATGGTTTCATTATCTTCATTAAAGTGTGACTTTTATGCTTAATCTCATAATGTATGTTATGTTTAAGTTCTTCAAAATCATTAATTTCAGTTTTCCACTTCTATTAGTGTTAATGATTTTTCTAAGTTCTTAGAATCATGTTTAATCTTGTAAGTTTGATGAATCTTGTACATGGGAATGTCCTAATGTTCTCTCATGGAATGAATGGATTAATTATGGATGGAATGACCTATATGTATGTAAGAATGGTCCCTTGGAAAGCATGGTGGCTTGGGGAATGCAAGTGGTTCAGAAATGAGAAGGAAGGAAGGAAGAAAAATGTAAAAATCTGAACCGAAATGCACTGTCCGCGCATTGTCGGTCAGGTGTCGGTCAGCTGTCGGTTAACCGACAGCCAACCGACACCTGTCGATTCCAATTCCAGAAGCGTGCATTTTGACAGAAAAATCTGTTGGTCAGCTCACGGTTAACCGACAAATCCGTCGGTCCCTTTTCCAGAGAGCAACCATTTTTGTTCAGGGATCTGTCGGTCAGCCGAGGATGGGTTGTCGGTCAGCCGATGGTTAACTATCGGTTAACCAACAGTTAACCGACGGCTGACCGAGGGCTAATCGAGGCTTGCTAAAAAGGGGCACTGTTTTGATGGATTTATTCAGAGAAAAAAACCTTTACTTGATATCGTGCACTTGGGATTCTAAAATGTACTTCAACTTCGGAGGCACCAAACCTTGTAAAAATTCCGACATTTGGTTTCCAACTTCACGAAGGTCAATGAATGGTCTTAGCCTAAACTTGATATATTTCATGTTTGAACATTTGTTTTTGATACTATGTGCATCATCGTGTAGTCTTTTGAACTTCAAGAATAAGCTCGTTTAAAGATGTGTTTCAAGAATCAAATGGGAATCACTTGTTAAGTTTTGTTAAGCATATATACTATGCTATTTTGCTAGTCTTGTCATGATTCGCTCGATAAGTATTTCCCTCTTGTTTTGTCATGTTTGAAGTATGTATTGACATGTTTTTATGCATTCATGATCTAAGTAAATACCACTGAGCTTGGACGGCTCTGTCAGTCTGATCCACTGTCCGGGAGTCCTTAAACTTGTGGACTGTCTGTAGACTAGTCGTGTATTGTATACACATCATGCGTGCTTCCGGTTCCGCGGCCGACCTCCCTGTCTACCTTGTTTAGCGTGTCGTGATATCGTGTGTGCTTGCTCTGTCATTTTTATGATAGAGAAAGGATGAGCCCAATGTGGATTTATCGTTAATGATATTACAAGTATTCATGCTAGTTTCATATAATTGAAATGTACATCTTGAATCTTCAACTGTTTACAATCTTTTCGTACTCATGCCTAAATTGATTATTTGCCAAACCGTCGTGTTTGATACTTGTTATTTTGGTGCTAGGTGCAGGAGGTGTTACCTTTGAGGAGGAGTGCCCGGAGGAGGCTGTTGAGCCACTCGCAGCACGAGAGTGGCAACCCGATGAACATCTAGACGCCAGACGGGATTATGATATTCGTTTCACCTAGTTTTGAGATACTTTTGGGAAACTATAGTTGTATTGGCCTTTGTTGGCCTCTTATTTTGGGATGTATTAACTTAAGCTTTAATGGGAATGCCATTTTATGATTCTCTTTCTGATATTATGTCTTGATGTGATCCTATTTGTGAGATTTATTAAAATGCTCATATCATGATTGAATATGTTCTTGCTACACGCTTCCGCATATTTGTACATGTGAGTTAAATCCCCGTGTCTTGGGATCCTCACCGCGGTAACCTGTGGGAAAACAAAATAATTTGCAATCACCGTCGCGGGCCCGGGTCTTAATCCTTGGATCTCGGTCTGGGGTCACGATAAGACCAAACCTAAAAACCATAACCTGATCCCCTAACTTGCCACATAGAGCATGTTAGGTCACAAGATCAAAACCAAAATCGACCTCCCAACATTCCACATACAGCTTGTTGGGTCACATGGTCAAAACCAAACCAGACCCCCTAACATGCCACATACAGCTTGTTAGGTCACAAGGTCAAAAACAAAAACCCAAATCCACATCCCTGATGTCATCTTCAAAACTTTGCCTCGAGATGGTACGTGATCCCTTTCACTACCATAAAATTCCCCTGGAAACTCAAAAGGCTACAAATACCAAAAGAAAGACTGCTCAAAGACTCTTGGTCAAGTCACAAGCTCTCCTTCAAAAATCTCTTCGAGGCACATCGACCAAAAAAGTTAAGCAACTCGTCGCTGCACCTCGAGGGGGCATTTGTTGACACCAAAAATGTCACTTTGCTTCTTCAAGATCCAAAAGCTACATGAAGTCGCAACCTGCCATAAATAGGCAATGCTACTTTCAAAAAATCAAATCTTGTCAGAATCAAGCAAAAACTGCAAGATCCTTCAAGACAGCCAAAAGAGGAGTACACAAGAAGTTTCGGGCCATTTCAAAATCATTTGGCCTAACTTCGCTTCTCCGGCAGCTGAAAAGGAGCTCCTGGCGGCGAAAGCATCGGAGACACCAAATCTTCGATCAGAGCCTGTGGATGGTATCAAAATACATCCAAAAGGCTCCACGTCAAGTTCTAAGTAAAACCGACAACATTTGACCCTACATCAACCCTCGAACAGCTAAATCAAGCCTCTCGGCGGTGAGAACCACCGAGGCCATCACTCATCAGAAAGAGCACATGGACGGCTTCAAAATGCTTACAAAGTGTAAGACCCCGACCCCCGGTTCTTTTGTTTAGTATTGTTTTAATCGTGGTTTAGCTTTTTAAGTGAGATTAGAGTTGGTTTGACTTTGTCTTTGAGTTTGACTGGATTTTTCATAGCCTTGGAGATTTGAGGACCGTTGACTTTGGTTTGGCCCGGTCCATATGATTTGTATTTTTTTGTGAGAAATTATTCTTATTTTGAAAAATTCCAATTTTTACTCCTTTTGACTCGTTTTATTAAGTTTATCAAGTTTCATGTTTTGACCGTTTTGATTTGATGATCAGAAAACACGTTTTTCGAGAAAAAGGGGCAAAAATGACATTTTCACTAAATCTGTCCATGAATTTTGAAAATTTCAGAAATTGGGGAAAATATACTTTTTGGAAAGTAAATATTTCTTTGATCAATTTTGTCTTCTTCGTCGATCTCATTTGGGACCCACAAATGTTAGTTTCAGCCTTTGTAATGTTGGGGCCCAGCCCACTTAACCCTTTATAAAACCACATGGGTTCTTCTTCTTCCCATTTTCATTTTCCTGCAACTTTTGAGAGAGAACTTAGGGTTTCTTGTTCCCCACCTTCTCTCTCCTCTGGTTTGCCATCTTCTTGAAGACCAAGTGGAGATTTGATCTCTCAACCTTCTCCCTCACCTCTCAAGCTTCTCAAGAATATTCTTTTTCAAAGGATTTGAGCTAGGCAACCCTCCCCTTCAAGCCCTTCTTCTTTGTTCAAGCTACAAGAGGTTATCCATGGTTTTCCTTTCATGAAATCTTGGTTTTTCAAACCATTTGGAGTATTTTTCTCATATATGTTAAGAGTTTTCATGGAGATTTGAGAATGATTGATTTTTAGGGTTTCTCTTGGTTTATTTTGGGGCTTTTGTAGATGGAAGACCTTGGACCCTAGAGAGTTGTGTTTGGAGTGATTTTGTGAATCTCTTGACCAAGGCAAGTAAATTTTCAGATAATGAGATGGATTGATTTCCCTTATAGCAAGTTTTGGATCTTCCTATGCATCCTTTCTTTATTGTTACTTCTTCTCTTTGATTAATGGATTGTTTACTTTGATGTGTTATGAAATGGTCTTATATATCTATTTTGAGTCATTGTTTTTCAACATTGTCAAGATTTTTGGATTAATTGTGTTTATGTTAAAAGTTCTCATTATTTGATGAATGGAAGGGTTTTGTTTAGATTTGATTTCTTTTGAGAAATTGAATGGATTAGTGTGATGATTCAGTGGAGTTTAATGGGGCTTCAAGAGACCTAAATTGTAAAGAAAACTCATATGGAAGAGAAAGGAGGGAAAGAAAAATCAAAGAAGAACAAAAGAGTGCATTCTGCACCCATTTTCGGACCCAGCCAGAACTGGGTCCGCTCGACCGACCAGATGGGCCGCTCGAGCGGCCCAGGTTCTGGAAGGGGTCCGCTCGAGCGGACCCAGCCCAGTTCTAGGCCCTTTTCAGGGCCTGGTTTGAGGCAGATTTGAGGTTCTTTTCTTTACCTGTTTTGGACAGTTTTGTGGGTCTTTTATAGACCTGTTTTAGGCCCATTTAATTCCATCTTTCCTCTTCATCTTAAGGCCCATTAATCTCCTTTTAACACCTAAAAGCCCATGAAAGATTTGGGTAAATTGTGATACTTGAAAAATTGTGAAATGGAATGAGAACAATGAGAGAATGAATATATGTGGAATTTACCCGGGAAGCTTTCAAATCTCAATGCGCACACTATCATTTTAAATGTTGTGGATTTTCATTGGCATCGAATATGTTCTTTTATTATTCAATGTTTAAAAGTTAAGTGTGCATTGAGATAGTCCCTTGGTAAGTCATTAAGTCATTCTACACTATTCCATTTCATTCCAAGTCAGAAAATGCATATGTGTTCTTCGGCAAATTAATTTGAAAGGATTTATGTGATTTCACAACCTTTGATAACCTCGGTGATTTGAAATGAATTAAGGGGTTTGCCACGATTGGAAATATCAATAAAGCTACTTGTTTTGAATTAATTGATATTGTCCGTTTGTAAATCGTCCAAGTAGTTGCTTTTATCGATTTTTGGTAATGTATTGTGATGATTTAAAATGCATCGGTTCGACAAAGAGATTTGAGTGGTTCGCTACGTTCAAAAATATATTGATAAGACTATTATTTTGAAAATAAAACTTCTAGGCAAGATGGGGCCAGAGCTTTGTAGTGCGAGCCCATGAGCCAAAGGGACTATTATTTTGAGAATAAAACCTCGAGGCAAGATGGGGCCAGAGCTTTGTAGTGTGAGCCCATGAGCCAAAGTGATTATTATTTTGATTTGTATTGGTTCAGGTTTTGAAAACTAAAGGCACCGCTAGGCTTAGGTCACCTTGTCGGGCGGATCACTCGGCTTTGGATCTTTAATTTGTCTGCCAGCTATAGCTTGGACTCTGTTTGTACCGACCATGGCAACGGTTCTGTTTCCGGTCCCACATGTAGTGGCTATAGTTCTGTTTGATAACGACTTTGTTCGTTCCGGTCCTACGAGTAGTGGCTACGGTTCTGTTTGCTCTTGTAACTTCGGTAATAGGAGAATATAGCTATATGTGGTTTGCCAATTTTTATCCGCTTGATATTTTGTTTTATGATCCTTGGTTGTTTCAGCTTATTATAGCCTTTGGATTGTTAATGTTCAAGACATCGACCTTTTATCTTATTGTCTTTATTATTCCGGATTTTAAAGGTATTACCAATTATTAAATATTTTACGTAGTCTGTTGTCTTTTTAAGATATTTATGTTTTAGATACGGTTCATTTATCTACTTTGATATTTATGTTCAGTCTTTCAACCGTTTTGTCATGATTTATTACTATTATTGTTCAGACTCCTTAAATGGATTTACAATCATTACATAAGGTTTTAGAAATGCCCCCTTTTCCATATTACCTGTTTATTTGCTTGCCAGACCGTCGTGTCTGACCCTGTTTGTTTGGTGCCAGATTTCTCTCCTACTGCTTTTAGGTTTTTGATCGGAGGAGGTAGTTGAGCCGCCGGTCTGACGCAAGAGGCTGCCTTTGATGTCATATAGATGTCAAGTTTGGCACCGAAGTTCGTAATATCACTTGGGGTAGCATTTTATTTAGTTGTTTATTTTGTATGGCTTTGTTAGCCTTTTTCATGGGATTGTAGTTAAGACACTTGTTAATTGTAATTTGAATATGTGGGAAATAAATAGTCCTGTTACTACCAGCTCAGTACTTTACGATTTACGATTTGTACCAGTCTACTCATTTGATGGCTTTATGATATGGGTTGAGTGCGACACGGAATCCGATGGCCATGTTGACACCAAAAATGTCACTTTGCCTTTCCAAGATCCAAAGAGCTACATGAAGTCGCAACCTGCCATAAATAGGCAATGCTGCTTCCAAAAATCAAATCTTGTCAGAATCAAACAAAAACTGCAAGATTCATCCAGACAGCCAAAAGAGGAGTACACAAGAAGTTTCAAGCCATTTCAAGATCATTTGGCCTAACTTCGCTTCTCCGACAGCCAAATCAAGCCTCTCGGTGGTAAAGCTCTCCGGGACCATGGTTTCCAAGACAGAACCTATGGATCATCTTAAAATGACTCCAATAGGTTCCCTGTCAAATTTCAAGTCAATCGGACATCGGTTGACCGCACATCAAACCGCGACATCTTCATCGCGATAAAAAGCAAGTCTGCAGGTGATAGGACCCCAAACGGCCTCGAAACTCAAACAAAAGCCTATGGTTGGTCTTATTTATTGCTCAAGAGGCTTCACACCAAATTTCAGGTCATTCCGACATCGTTTGACCCAGTTTCAGCTTCTGACGGGAAATCAGCAACTCTACGCGACAAAGTCTTCGGCTTTCTCAGGAAATTGGAAACTTTGCAAAAATAAAATGCAAGGATTCTCATCAGGTTTCCTACAAAGAAATCAGGCCAATAAATGATCAAAATGTCAAAGAAAAGTACAGAAGAAAAAAGAATCAAAAAAGAGCAAAAACGGACGCAAAACGGGACCAAAAAGGGGGAAAACCCCCCCAGGGTCGCAGACCCCTGCGACCCTGGGCCAGGGTCGCCGGCGACCATGGACCCCGGGGTCGCCGGGAAAGCCCCGGAAACCCCGGTTTTCGCCGTTTTTTTCGCGATTCGAGGGGTCCAGCCTCTGGTACTTTCCAAAATTCATGCTTTTGAGACACCAAGTCCTCTGATATCCGTCCAAAACACGGGTAAATCATCAAGAGTATCAAAGACAGTATTGATCGCCACCCGGTCAACCAAAAAAAGTGTGCTTTCCACCCGACCGATCGAGAAATCGACAGGACAGATGGCACCGACCCGCTGTTGGCAACAAGCACCTGAAATTACATGGTCATCTGATGTCGATCTACATGAAGATCCATCGATGATCATCAACAGAAGAATTCCAAAAGACGTGGCACGGCCCGCGACTCTTCAGCTGCTCGGCGACCACTTAATGCGATTAATTAACTAGCTTTATTACAGTCATTAATCCATTTCTTTGGACGGCCCAATCAGAAGCAAGCATTTGGGAGTTACAAGTCAAGAGATTCATGGCATTTAACCCATGAAACTCCTCCCATCATGGCGATTAAAGGCGATTAAATGCCCTCAATCTCCTCCGGCCAATCAGAAGCCAAGAAAAAGGAGTTACAAAATAAACAATTCAATTTTGTAACTCCTCCCATTATGTGGCTTAATGACATTAAAAGCCCATAAGCTCTCCTAAATGGCTACCAAGAGCCTATAAATAGGAGAGCACTCCAAAGGAATCCAGATCAGAAAAACACACAACAAACATCAGACAGCAGTCAGAAATCCAGAGAAAAGAAAAAGAGAGAAAACTCTGCGGAAGTTCTACACCGGCCACCGCAACAAGGTGATAAAAGTCCCTTGGGGGGTACCCCCCCCCCAAGGTCCTTGCCTTCTCCTCCTGCCTCCAATGGCTTAGATATGGCTTTTCAGCCCGTCTACTCGGTTTTTTATTGGACATAGGACCTTCATTTGGTCTTTGTCTTCTAAAAACCCGAGGTTATAGCCAAGCCAAGCGAATCAAATAGCATCCTCTGTTCTCATCTGCATGGATGATGGCGAAGCCCACATATGGCTTGCGACCGTCAATCTAAACGAGTCCTCCACAATCTCCTGAGAAGTTAGATCCTCCTTTTCTTGCTTTTCATTGTAGTTTGTATTTTTACAAAAGAGACAAAAATCACAATTCTTGTCTTTCATTGTTGATAAGGATTGTAAATCGGCTATAAACGCCAAAGTCGGCTATAAACGCCAAAAATCGGCTATAAACGCCAAAATCGGCTATAAATGCCAAAAAATCGCCTTTCACGGCAAATCAAGAAAAATGTCTCTTTTCTTAAATATATGTGCAATGGAAAACTTGAAAGAAGTTGATTTCCTTTTTACTTACGAAGGTTGATCTCCGGATCACCACTTGCAATTCCAAGTAAAAATAGAAAATCTGGCACACCCACAAAAAAAAAAGAAATGTTGATGCACGCCCCTTGCCCCCCGGTTACGAAAGGGTCGGACCCGACGGACTCCCACGTCCGCCGACCTCGGTAGAAACTCGAGCAGGAGCGCGGTCCATCAGGCCACGGGCTCCGAGTCGCAATGCCATGTTTAGTTTCCGCAAAATATTCAGGACGTGATGGAATTTTATTATCCTCATTCACGCGGATCTTGGGAAATATAGCAAAAGTTTTAATTAATTCCAAAATTTCGCATCCCGAGGTCGGATCACTGCAGGGCCCGGTCTCGGGGTGTGACACAAAGGGCTACAGATCAAGTTTCAGGTCATTTCGACAACATTTGACCAGACTTTGACGCTCGGAAGCCAAATCAGGCCTCTCGGTGGTGAAGGTCCCCAGGACCATGGTTTCCAAGACAGAGCCTATGGATCATCTCAAAATGACTCCAATAGGTTCCCCGTCAAATTTCAAGTCAATCGGACATCGGTTGACCGCACATCAAGCCGCGACATCTTCATCACGACAAAAACAAGTCTACTGGCAATAGGACCTCAAACTGCTTCAAAACTCAAACAAAAGCCTATGGTTAGTCTTATTTATTGCTCAGGAGGCTTCACCCCGAATTTCAAGTCATTCTGACATCGTTTGACCCAGTTTTAGCTTCTGATGGAAAATCGGCAACTCTTCACGACAAAGTCTTCGGCTTTCCTGGAAAATTGGAAACTTTGCACTAAAAAATGCAAGGATTCTCATCAAGTTTTCTACAGGGAAATCAGGCCAATAAATGATAAAAAAAATGTCAAGAAAAAATACAGAAGAAAAAAGAATCGAAAAACATAAAAAACGGACGCAAAACGGGACAAAAGGGGGGAAATTCCCCCCAGGGTAGCAGACCCCTGCGACCATGGAGCCCCGGGTCGCCGGGTTTGCCCCGGAAGGCCCGTTTTCCATCATTTTTCGCGATTCGAAGCTTCCGACTCCTGGGATTTTCCAAAATTCATACTTTTGAGGTACCGAATCCTTTGACATCCGTCAAAATCACGGGTCAACCATCAAGAGTATCAAAATCAACATTGATCGCCAACCAGTCAACCAAAAAAGTGTGCTTTCTACCCGACCGATCGAGAAATCAACAGGACAGATGGCACCGACCCGCTGTTGGCAACCAATACCTGAAGTTACATGGTCATCCAATGTCGATCTACATAAAGATCCATTGATGATCATCGCCAGAAGAATCCCAAAAGACGCGGCACGGCCCGTGACTCTTCAACAGCTCGGCGACCACTTAATGTGATTAATTGACTAGCTTTATTATAGTCATTAATTCATTTCTTTGGACGGCCCAATCAGAAGCAAGCATCCGGGAGTTACAAGTCAATTGATTCATGGCATTTAACCCATGAAACTCCTCCCATCATGGCGATTAAAGGCAATTAAATGCCCTCAATCTCCTCCGGCCAATCAGAAGCCAAGAAAAAGGAGTTACAAAATAAAGAATTCAATCTTGTAACTCCTCCCTTTATGTAGCTTTATGACAATTAAGGCTCATAAATCCTCTCAAATGGCTACCTAAAAGCCTAAAATAGGAGAGCATTCCAGGGAAAAAATCAAACACAGATCCCAAATCAGAAAAAAGCACAGAAAATCCAGAGAGAGAAAGAGAGAAAACTCTATGAAAGTTCTGCACCAGCCACCACTACAAGGTGACAAAAGTCCCTTGGGGGGTACCCCCCCCCTCCCCCAAGGTCCTTGCTTCTCCTTCTGCCTCCAATGGCTTAGACGTGGCTTTTCAGCCCGTCTACTTAGCTTTTTATTGGACATAGGACCTCCTCTTGGTCTTTGTCCTCTAAAAATCTGAGGTTATAGCCAAGCCAAGCGAATCAAGAGCATCCTCTATTCCCATCTGCATGGATGATGGCGAAGTCCACATATGGCTTGCAACCGTCAATCTGAACGAGTCCCCCACAATCTCCTGAGAAGTTAGATCCTCATTTTCTTGCTTTTCATTGTAGTTTGTATTTTTCCAAAAGAGACAAAAATCACAACTCTTGTCTTTCATTATTGATAAGAATTGTAAATCGGCTATAAATGCCAAAAATCAGCTATAAATTCCAAAATCGGCTATAAACGCCAAAATCGGCTATAAACACCAAAAAAATCGCCTTTTATGGCAAACCAAGAAAAATGTCTCTTTTCTTAAATATATGTGCAAAGAAGTTGATTTCCTTTTTACTTGCGAAGGTCAATCTCCGGATCACCACTTGTAATTCCAAGTAAAATAGAAAATCTGGCACACCCACAAAAAAAAATGTCGATGCACGCCTCTAACCCCCGGTTACGAAAGGGTCGGATCAAATGGACTCCCACGTCCGCCAACCTCGGTAGAACCGAGCAGAAGCGCTGTCCATCATGGACGTCATAGGTGCCAGGGCGATCGTTGATAGGATCATTGCGCTGGGTGACAAGTGGTTTGAGACCATGGCTTTCCCTGATGGTGACTTCTTCAAGTAGATGTTCCATGATCCTGCTAATAAGGCTCAATCTGACTTGGATGAGACTACACAGAGCAGGAAGTAGTTCGTTCGAGAGAAGAACTTAGAAGAGCTAGCCATCATCAGACTGAGGCACAACCTTAACATCCTTGATAGGGAGGTCGCCGAGGCTAGGCAATGTCTTGAGCATTTGGAGGCACAAGTCGCGGCCAAGTGGGCTACTATAACAGAGGCTCATGACAGGGATAGTGCTCTGATTCGCCATGTTGCAGATGCCGATCGAGTTCTCAAAAGTAGGACTGAGGAAAACAAACAATGGCGAACTGCCTGGGATAAGCTTCCCGGTGTAAAAGAAGGATTACGGTATTCTCCAGCATCTCATGGTAAGTTCCTGAAGAAGCGTGCCCTAGAAACTCTGACGGCTGAGGCCAAAAGTTTGCTCGAGGAGCTGCAACTTTGGCTGGAGGCCATTTTTGGTTGAGCTCCTGGTTTCTCATTTTTTTGTAACAGAAACTCTTCTTTTTTTTGTACCACATGTATTTTTTTGGTACTCTTTCTTATTTGTAGTGCTTGTGAACACTTTCTCTTTTTTTTATACTTTTTTTTGTTTATTTTCCCTACTCTCACTTAAATCATTTTGTGATAAAAGCAATTGCTAAATGAGATTTGATCAAAAGCTTGTCATTTTGTGAAAAAATTTTGTCAAATGATTGTTTTGGCACGGGAGCTAGATTTTCTTTGTGGCATGAAAGCCGATTTTGGCATGAGAGCCAGTTTTTTGTGGCATTGATAACCGGTTTTGCGGCATTGATAGCCGATTTGTGGCATTGATAGCCGGTTTATGGCATTGATAGCTGGTTTTTTTTTTTTTTTTGAAAGCCAAGTTTTGGTTTGCGGCATTGATAGCCGGTTTTGTTTTGTGGCATTAATAGCCGATTTTGGTGGTATTTACAGCCGGTTTTGGTGGCATTTATAGCCGGTTTTGGTTTACAAAAATACAAGTATCGACTAAAAGTTTCCTCCCTGCTGAATGGTCTTTCAAGTATCGATGGAATGTCGCATCCTTGCTCATTCGGTAGCGAGTATCGATGGAATGTCGCCTCCTTGCGGATTTGGGTGCAAGCATCGATGGAATGTCGCATCCTTGCTTTTCAAAAATTTGGTTTTGCGGGTACTGACTTGATGTCGTTTCCCCATGATTTTTTAATTTTACGGTTTTCCCGAACCTTTGGGTTATGGATATCAACTGCAATGTTGCATCTCCACGATTTCTTGGTTTTTTTGAACCTTTGAAATCTGGGTTGTGGATATCAACTGAAATATTGTTTCTCCACGGTTTTTAGGTTTTTTCAAACCTTTGAAATTTGGGTTGTGGATATCAACTGAAATATTGCGTCTCCATAATTTTTATTGATTTTGCAAGTATCGACGAAATGTCGCTTTCCTGCGATTTTGGAAGTGTCAAACGTGGTTCGCATTCTTCCAATTTGTGCGAGTATCGACTAAGCGTCGCTTCCTCGCGGTTTTTTGAAAAACCACTTGTTTGTTTAAAGACACGAGGGTCGTAAGTTTTGACCTAAAACCATTTTGGCGATAAAAGGCAGTGTGGACTAGGATGGAAATCCCTGAATCCAGATTTTGTTTCAAACCATGAATTTTGGGTTCAAGGATTGGAAATTTTGGTCAAGTTAGGGAGAGTCTCGTAAACTTGGAATTTTTGAACAATGAAACGATGAAAGTAAACATTGTTCAAATTTCCATTTGAAAAACCATTTGTTTGTTTAAAGACACGAGGGTCGTAAGTTTTGACCTAAAACCATTTTGGCGGTAAAAGGCAATGTGGACTAGGATGGAAATCCCTGAATCCAGATTTTGTTTCAAACCATGAATTTTGGGTTCAAGGATTGGAAATTTTGGTCAAGTTAGGGAGAGGCTCGTAAACTTGGAATTTTTGAACAATGAAACGATGAAAGTAAACATTGTTCAAATTTCTAGAAATTTCAACGTTTGATATGAAAATTCTGAAAGGAATGGGTTTAGCGAGCGAGTACCTGAAAATAGGTTTTGGCCGTACAAGCATTGCTCTTACCCAGTTGGGTAAGTCCTCAAGGGTAGTACCGCTTTAAGAACTTGCCGTTGATGGGCATCATACATCTGTCACCCTCCATATTTAGGAGTGTGTATGCGCTGTTGGAGAAAACCTTGTCGATGACATAGGGTCCCTCCTATTTTGGCTCAAACTTGCTTTCGGACTTGTGAGCGAAGGCCATTGGTCTTTTTACCATAAGAACCAAGTCACCCTTTTTGTAGGCGCGTTGCCTGACCTTCTTGTCGAAAGATCCTACCATGCGTGCTTGGTAAAGTTCAATGCTTTGTCGAGCTTCGAGCCGTCTCTCATCGAGATTGTCCAGCTCATGGAGTCGCAATTTGACATTGCTTTCTTGAGTCATGTCATTTTGTGAATATACTCTCAAGGAAGGAATTTGTACTTCCAAGGGTACGATAGCTTCGCATCCATAGACCAAGGAGAATGGTGTGCTATGTGTTGGTCCTCTAACGGTGGTTTGATAGGCCCACAAGGCTTTAGACAGTTTGTCACTCCAGTCTCTTTTGTGACTAAAGACCATTTTCTTGAGGATTTTGCAGAGTGTCTTGTTGAAAACTTCTGCTAATCCGTTTGCTACTAGATTGTATGGAGTCGAAGGACAGCTTTGGATTTTTGTATTTGTCGTAGAACCTGTAGAATCGGTGATCCCGAAATTGTGGTCCGTTATCATGGACGAATCTTTTAGGTATGCCAAAACGACAAACGATGTTGGTGCGCAGGAACTGAAGGACTGATGAGGTCTTCATTTCGTTGAGCGCAAATGCTTCTGACCACTTGGAGAAATAATCCATAGCGGCAAAAATGAAGCGATGACCTTTGCTTGAAGGGGGAGAAATAAGACCTATGATGTCCATACCCCAGGCTTCAAAAGGCCATGAGATCGCTGTAGGATGCAGCCATTCTGGAGTCATGTGAATGTAATCTCCATGAACTTGGCATTGTTGGCAGCGTTTAGCAAATTGCATTGCGTAAGCTACCATGGTATGCCAATAATAACCTAATATTTTTATTTGATCGTAGAGTTTGGGACTAGCCTGATGGGCTCCACAAAGACCAACATGAACTTCTTCTTCTTCAGCCTCTTATTGTGACAAGCAGCGTAGAAGCTTTCCGTTGAAGGATTTCCTGTAAAGGATTTTTGAAGGAATATCCAAATAAAAGTTTGGGATTCGCCTTTTGATGCTTACCCTTTCTTTTGGATCTTCAGGTAGGACTCCGAACATAGTTAATCAATGAACGGATCCCTCCAGTCGCCGATTGAAGGTTAAAGGATAGAAATCCGACTTCCAACCACTCGGTGGCATTCAGCAACTGCTAGGTGTGTGTTAGGAGGAGGGAAGATTGTTCTCTCGCACACTGTGATTTGCATGTTCTCCCCTTCCTTGATTGCCATAGATGCGGCAAGTCCGGCCAGGGCATCTGCACGGATGTTTTCACCTCTACGAATGTGGGTAATGTGACAGATGTCAAACTTTTATAGAAACAATTGTGCCTTGTTGTAGTAAAGTAGTAAATCAGGCTTCCTGACTTCAAATTTCTGGTTCATCTGGTTGACGATCAGTTGAGAGTCTCCAAAGACTTCCAGCATGGTGATGCCAGATTCGATGGCGAGTTCCAATCCTAGGATCAGAGCTTGGTATTCAGCTACATTGTTTATGCATGGTTCTACTAACAAGAAAGCATGTGGAATCATGTATTTGTTGGGGCTAACAAAGAGGATGCCAACTCCCGAGATCAGCTGTCTTTTTTAATTTGTCATGGTTGCACCGTCAAAGTACATGTCCCAAGAGGCATGTTGTGAAAAAGTCTCCACATTGTAGACTGGTTCGTCTGGGAGATCATCTCTGAGTGGAGAATCTTTCGGCAACGGATGCTCTTCGAGAAAGTCCGCCAGAGCTTGGCCTTTCTTTGATTGCCTTTTACGGTACATACCTAATATCAAATTGTGACACAAGGATGGACCATTTTTGTGACAAGGACCTTCAAGAGGTTGATCCTCGAGACCAGGTAGACTGTGTTGGAAAGCAAGTAGTGACGTAGCTTTTATATGACAAACATCACTGCAACGCATTCTTTTTCGACTGGAGAGTAGTGAGGCTCTGCACCTACAAGCATGCGGCTGAGGTACTATAGAGCATCTTCTTTTCTTTCATCATTTTCTTGTGCAAGTATAGCACCCAGAGAGTGGTCAAGGGCTCTTGTGTACAAGATTAATGGTTTTCCAGTGGTAGGAGCAGCTAACACTGGAGGTTTGGTCAGGTATGACTTGATATCTTGAAATGCAGCTTCACAGTCAGCATCCCAAACAAAGTTTACACCTTTTTTTCATCAACCGGGAGAATGGAAGGCATATTCCCCGAAAGATTGGAGATGAACCGTTTGATGTAGGCCAATCTCCCTTGGAGCCCTTTCAGTTCTCTCAAGGTTCTTGGAGAGGGCATTTCTAGAATAGCCTTGACTTTGACGGGGTCAAGTTCTATTCTAGCTTTCCGAACTAGGAATCCAAGGAACTTACCCGACGAGACGCCGAAGAAGCATTTTAGAGGATTCATTCACGGTTTGTGTTTTCGAAGCCAGAGGAAGACTTCTCGAAGATCTTTGTGATGGTCTTTTTTTCTTTTGCTTTTGACGGCGAGGTCATCAACATAACATTCGATTGTCTTGTGCTGCATGTTGCGACCCCGGACCGGGTTAGGGAATCCAAATCCGGGATCAGGACTAATGATGCCGTGCCACGTGCATCTCTTTGGCTAACCCGCACACGGAATTAAGAAAATATTTATCCGTGCACGTGATTTCCCACAGGGTTCCGCAGTGAGGATTATCCATACATATCATCTCACATATAATCATATCAAACATGTATTCGAGATTGCGGAAGCGTGTAGCAAATCATATTAATGCTATTCCATTCCATAAATAAGACTGATTCATAATTGACACGACAAGATATCATAATGAGCAATGATCATAAGCATATTTCCCAAAAGTAAAGTTAGTTATATATACAAAAGATCAGTTGATTAATTTCCCCAAAATAATGGTCAACAAAGACCATACAACCAATAAAACCCAAAAGATGATATCACGAGTTCCCAAAATGTGTCGTTCTCAAGGCTAGGCCAAATGTCTACATGACATTGTCAACTTGCCACTTGATTACGCGCTGCAGTTCACCGACCGCCTCCTCAGGCTCCTCCTCGATGGCAATAAGTTTGGGACCTGAGTACCAAAATAAATGGATCAGACACGACAGTCTGGCAGGTGGGTGAAAAGATATGGCAATAACAAAACAACGATACTTTGCAAGGGTTTAGAAAAACCTGTGTATAAATAATGAATTTCATAAAAGATAATGCATCATTTATTAAATAACAATTTGAACGATATAAAACCATAGAGGTACCAAGAATAAGAGACTGTCAAGATGGCAACCACACAAAGCTACATCCTCTCTCACTAAAGTGAAGAGAGCGCATACCCTACAGGATCATTGACCTCAGTCACACAAGGTGAGGAGGGACAACGATAAAATACTATAATATACATATATATACTCTGCGGGACCACGGTAGCAAACCGGGTAAAAACTCTGCGGATTCCAGACTGCAGCTGACTATCAGGAGGGAAGGATCTCCAAGTCGGTGGATCAAACCGACAAGGTTGTCCCAGCTCAGTGGTGCCGACTCATAAGTCAAATTCGAGAAATCAAATCAAATGCATAGTAAAGGAACGGGGTGCCAATAGGCACAAATACATATTCACATCAGGTTGACACATATAGGTTAGCAAAAGCTAAACACATCACTTCTAATATTCTCGGGACAGTCTAGTCATATCACATGGGTTTCAAATTCCAAATAAGAGTTTGGTTGAAAATCGAGTATGAATGGTTTCTCATATATTTTCGGGCTAGACAATGAGGTTCCCAGAATTGAGTCAGTGTGAATAGGGTCCCGTATGTCGGTCATGATATAAATTGGTACTCTTTAGGAATTAGAGACATTCCGAGTCCTTATGCACATTGACCAATCTAGAAATTCTCACCGAATCTCCATGATAAGGTTTCTCCTTCCTCCGGACTTCATACAACGCCTTACAAGTCCTTACATAGCATTGGGGCTCCAAACAATACCTCCAAACAATACCTCCCCACTACATCACATCACAATTTACCCAAATCTTTTATGGGCTTCTATGCATCATTACAGGTCCAATGGCTTCAAATAAGAAGAAAAGGGATTGGGCTGAATTGGACTTGAATATGGGCTTGAAGTGAGTCTGGAGAACGGTCCAACAATCCCCTTTTTGCAGCTCTTCTCATTTCAGTCCGATCGATCGGACCTGAAATGCTCTCAGTTATTCACAGTCCGATCGATCGGACCTGAAATGCCCATAGTCCGATCGATCGGACAGCGGCGAATCTCAGCCTATTTGGTTGGATCCCTCTTTTGTCCAATCCCTATCCATTTCCTTTCTTTCCCCTTCTTCCAAACACAACTCCATGAGTATTTGGGCCCTTTCTTGACCTCCTCAACTCATCAAATCATCATTCAATAATCATTCTAAACAACCATTCAAACACTTTTAAATCAAAGATTTCCTCCATTCTTTGAACCCAAAGACTTGGCATAAATAAGGCTAATTTCAAGATGACCAAATTCAAAAACCAAGTTCCAATCCATTGCAAAACAATAACACAAATAGATTCAAACATAAACATTAACTCATGGAAAATCCATAGATCACAAAGAGGTTTGAGCATAGAAAGAAATGCCATGAAATGAACTTATAAAGTAGAACCATCATATTAATTGTAGAATCCACTTGCCTTAGGTCCAATGCTAAAAAAATCAAGCCACTAACACCTCTCCAAGCCAAGACACCAAATCTACACAGAACCCCCAAATACAAACCCTAAAACCATCAAAACCAAACAATAGAAAGAGAAAGTTTGCAATAGCCAAGATTTAGTCTCTCTAGGGCTAGGAGAGTATGAATATAGAAGATTGGAAGGATCACTTACCTAAAAGTGTTTCAAATAGGTAGAGAGAGCTCACAAGAAGCTCCAATGAAGAAGAATGTCTTCACAAATGATACCAATAGAAAGTCCTTGAGGTGAGGAAGATGATCAAGAAGTCCATTCCTTGATTGAGAAGAGCTCTTGAGTTGATTAATGAGAAAGGAAGCAAGAGGAACAGGGAGAAACCCTAGGGCTGGAACTTCCTCTTCTCCAAGGGTTTAGCAAGAAGGGGGAAAATGAAGAAGAAAGCTCTCCTTATATAGCAAGGGGGGGATGGGGCCCACAACTTAAAAGACTTCTCGGGCTAAAAACATGACTTTCGGGGCTTCAAACGGATTCGACGAAGAAGACAAAGTTGATCGGCGAAATTTCTAATTTCCAAAAAGTATATATTTTGCTCATTTTGGTGACATTGAAATTGGTGTCCAGATTTTGGGTAAAAAGATCATTTTGCCCTCAAATTGCGAAAAGTCGGGTTTAGGGCTCTCGAATGCGAACGATGTCAACATGAAAGTTGTAGGGATTAACAAGATAAGTCAAATGGGGTTAAAAACACATTTTTTTGGAAATCATTGGTAAACCCCAAGTCTCACACAATTCGTAGCAAGAACCCCCAAAGGGTCCCACAAGTAAAAGGCTCTCCAAATTCCCCAAAGCTATTATAAAAGCTATTCTAATCCCAAACTTAACCAAAACCCGCTAAACACACTTAAAGCTAACATACAACTTAATTAACTCTAATCAAGGTCTCTCGGGTCGGGGTCTTACACTACATATCTTGGAATATTTTGTGGCACCAGCATTTTTCAGACCAAACGGCATGACAGTGTCGCAATACACGCCAAATGGTGTCCGAAAGGATTTTTTTTTTCATCTTCAAGATGCATCTTTATCTGATTGTAACCAAAGAAGCCATCCATGAATGTCATTCGCTCGAATCCATAGGTATTGTCAATCATTACCTCTGGTATGGGGAGCGGGAATTCATCTTTGGGGTATGCATCATTCAGGTCTCTATAGTCAATACAGACCCTGATCTACCCATTTTTCTTTTTCACGGGGACAATGTTGGCCAACCATTCGAGATGTTGTTCCTCACGGATGAAGCCGACGCTTTTGAGCTTTTGAACTTCTTGTTCAATTTTATCCAACACATCCGGACGGAATCTTCTTTGGCCGTGCTTGACAGGCTTGATGTCTTCCTTGAAGATTGAGCTTGTGGACTGCTATTTTGGGGTCTAAGCTGATGGACCGTGCATTTATGCTCGATGCTACCGAGGTCGGCGGACGTGGGAGTCGGTGGGGTCCGACCCTTTCGCGCCCGAGGGGCAGAAGTGGGTATCAACATTTTTTTGTGTGGGTGTGCCAGATTTTCTATTTTACTTGGAATTGCAAGTGGTGATCCGGAGATCGACCTTCGCAAGTAAAAAGGAAATCAACTTCTTTCAAGTTTTCCATTGCACATATATTTAAGAAAAGAGACATTTTCTTGATTTGCCGTGAAAGGCGATTGTATTGGCATTTATAGCCGATTTTTGGCATTTATAGCTGATTTTGATATTTATAGCCGATTTTTGGCGTTTATAGCCGATTTACAATTCTTATCAATAATAAAAGACAAGAGTTGTGATTTTTGTCTCTTTTAAAAAAATAAAAAATACAATGAAAAGCAAGAAAATGAGGATCTAACTTCTCAAGAGATTATGGGGGACTCATTCAGATTGACGATTGCAAGCCATATGTGGACTTCACCATCATCCATGCAGATGAGAACAGAGGATGCTCTTGATTCGCTTGGCTTGGCTATAACCTCAAATTTTAAGAGGACAAAGACCAAGAGGATGTCCTATGTCCAATAAAAAGCTAAGTAGATGGGCTGAAAACCCACGTCTAAGCCATTGGAGGCAGAAGGAGAAGGCAAGGACCTTGGGGGGGGGGGGGGCACCCCCAAGGGACTTTTGTCACCTTGTAGTAGTGGCTGGTGCAGAAGTTTCGCAGAGTTTTCCCTCTTTTTTTCTCTAGATTCTCTGTGCTTGGAAGCTGATCTGATTCTGATCTCTGGGAGTTGTTTGATTTTTTCTGATCTGGATTCCTTTGGAGTGATTTCCTATTTATAGGCTCTTGGTAGCCATTTAGGAGAGTTTATGGGCTTTTATTGTCATTAAGCCGCATGATGGGAGGAGTTACAGGATTTAAATCCTTTATTTTGTAACTCCTTTTTCTTGGCTTCTGATTGGCCGGTGGAGATTGAGGGCATTTAATCGCCTTTAATCGCCATGATGGGAGGAGTTTCATGGGTTAAATGCCATGAATCAATTGACTTGTAACTCCCATTTGCTTGCTTCTGATTAGGCCATCCAAAGAAATGAATTAATGACTGCAATAAAGCTAGTCAATTAATCGCGTTAAGTGGTCGCTGAGCAGTTGAAGAGTCGTGGGTCGTGCCGCATCTTTTGGGATTCTTCTGGCGATGATCATCGATGGATCTTCATGTAGATCGACATCGGATGACGATGTAACTTCAGGTATTGGTTGCCAACAGCGGGTCGGTGCCATCTGTTCGGTTGATTTCTCGATCGATCGGGTAGAAAGCACACTTTTTTGGTTGACCGGTTGGCGATCAATGTTGATTTTGATACTCTTGATCATTGACCCGTAATTTTGACGGATGTCAAAGGATTTGGTACCTCAAAAGTATGAATTTTGAAAAATCCCAGGAGTCGGAAGCTTCGAATCGCGGAAAAACAATGAAAGATGGGCTTTCCGGGGCCAATCTGACGATTCCGGGCTCCATGGTCGCAGGCAACCATGGGCCAGGGTTGCAAGGGCTGGCGACCCTGGGCCAGGGTCGTATGGGTCTGCTACCCTGGGGGGATTTCCCCCTTTTTGTCCCATTTTACGGCCGTTTTTGATGTTTTTCGATTCTTTTTTCTTCTGTATTTTTTCTTGACATTTTGATCATTTATTGGCCTGATTTCCCTATATAAAAACTTGATGAGAATCCTTGCATTTTGGAGTGCAAAGTTTCCAATTTTCTTGGAAAACCGAAGACTTTGTCGCGCAGAGCTGCCGATTTTCCGTAAGAAGCTGAAACTGGGTCAAACGTGTCGAAATGACCTGAAATTTGGGGTGAAGCCTCCTGAGCAATAAATAAGACCAACCATAGGCTTTTTCTTGAGTTTTGAAGCCATTTGGGGTCCTATTTCCAATAGACTTGTTTTTATCGCGATGAAGATGTCGCGGCTTGATGTGCGGTCAACTGATGTCCGATTGACTTGAAATTTGACAGGGAACCTATTGGAGTCATTTTAAGATGATCCATAGGCTCTGTCTTGGAAACCATGGTCTCGGGGAGCTTCACCGCCAAGAGGCCTGATTTGGTTCCCGAGCGTCAAAGTATGGTCAAATGTTGTCGAAATTACCTAAAACTTGACGTGTAGCCCTTTGTAAGCATTTTGAAGCCGTCCATGTGCTCTTTTTGATGAGTGATGGCCTCAGTGGTTCTCACCGCCGAGAGGCTTGATTTAGCTGTTTGAGGGTTGATGGAGGTTCAAACGTTGTCGGTTTGACTTGGAACTTGACGTGGAGCCTTTTGGATGTATTTTGAGACCATCTACAGGCTCTGATCGAAGATTTGGTGTCTCCGATGCTTTCGCCGCTGGGAGCTCATTTTTAGCTGCTGGAGAAGCGAAGTTAGGCCAAATGATTTTTAAGTGGCCCGAAACTTCTTGTGTACTCCTCTTTTGGCTGTCTTGAACGATCTTGCAGTTTTTATTTGATTCTGACAAGATTTGGTTTTTTGGAAGTAGCATTGCCTATTTATGGTAGGCTGCGACTTCATGTAGCTTTTTGGATCTTGAAGAGGCAAAGTGACATTTTTGGTGTCAACATAAGCCAAGCATTTCAGCGTAAGACCATGCAAAGCAATCAACGAACTCACGAAGAAAAAGAGATATACTCGGGTAACTCATCGTCCTTTATATTCTTGCTTATGAATACAGGACATGGGTTATCTGGTGTTCCCAAGTCTATCTTTTGAACAAGATCTTCTGTTGGAAGGTTCGAAGGTGGTTCCTCCACAATATTTTCGGAGGCTTCTAGCTCAACGAAACCTTCTGGGTTTCAAGGGCATTTCTAGATTAAGATTTTGTTACTTTCCATGGGTCTTCTTGATTGGTGATCTTCTCAATGCTTGCTTTGAGATGGTCCCAATCGCCTGTTGAAACCGGGTCAAAGTAAGGTACTTCTTTTAGAGACAAGGGTTCTTCTGGGTCAGAAGACCACGCATCTGTGTTATCGGACAATTCATCTTCATCATCAGAGAAATCGTACCAATTGGATGAGCTTTCTGGATCTTTATCAGGTGACTCATCGAAGAGATATCCAGGGAGATTGATGTCTTCATGGATACGAGATGTTGAGGCTTGGTCAGTAAGTCGACTTTTAAGCCTTTGTGTCAACTGTCACAGAGGAGTGTCGGGATCATACCCTAACCTGTGTGAAGACTTTGTTAGGATTTTGTGTATTGTAATTTGATGGATGCATTATCATTTAAGCATCTCATGAATTTTCACACATGCATTGATTTTAGAAATCTTGAAATCTTAATTTATACATGTATAGTTTTAAATATTGTAAATCTTATAGTTTGTGCATGTTTTGGATTTAAATCTTGGATGCATTTGTTTTTTAACAGAATTTTTACAAATCAAGCTAGCCTATGTTTTAAAGTTTCAAATTATATTTGGCTTTTTATGTTTCATGATCTTAAAAGCACTTAGATGATTTAAAATCATGTTTCCAAGCTTGGTTTATTGGCCCAAAAATCCCTACATAAGAAAAACTTTGAAATGTGCAAAAGTTGGGATTTTAGCCACACTGTCGGTCAGGTGTCGGCTAACCGACCATGGTTCAGAAGCTGACCGAAAGCCTCTCAGTTAGAATTCCAAAGAGCTGTTTTCTGAATAAAATTGTACTGTCGGTTAACTTGTCGATTCCTGTCGGCTGACCCACACCTGCACAGCGGTAGATTTCTTGACCATTGGAATCTGACCGTTGAGGTGTCGGTTGACCGACACCAACCTGTCGGTCGACCGACAGGTAGCCATTTGAACACTTTTTCTATAAAAGTGAGTTCATTCCTTAGCCATTGGTGATGATTTTTAAAGCCCTTCCTGAGGCATTTTGAAGCAAAAGAAAGGGGATCAAGCTAAGGAAGGCTAATGGTCATTAAGGAAAGCTAAAGCTTGGATTAATGAAGTTAAACCACCAAGTAAGCTTTGCCTTTTATTAATCATTATTTTATGCTTTGTTAAACTATTGGTAAATGATTTTAGCATATAAACTATGATGTGTTGAATCCTCTACTTCCTTAATCTTTGATTTAAGTCATAGGATTCTTCACCTTGATTTCAAAACAAGTTTGTTTTATAAACTTTGTTAATCATGCATTGCCAAAATCTTTGATTTCTTTTATGTCATGATTCATTAACTTGTTTTGAATATTTCCTTGTTGTTTTCATTCATTTAAACCTTTGTTGATTTAGTTTGGTTTTGAAAACAACATTGCACATGCATCACATGTTTAGACTAAATTAATTTCATACAACTTGTGAACCCTTGTTTTTCATATCTTCTACAAGTTTGTATTTGGTACATATGATTTTCTTATTACTTCAATCATATCTTTTTATGTGCATTAAACTTTTAAATGCTTTTAGCATAAATTGATTGAGCTTTCATTTTCAACTTGATTGAAGTATTCACACACACACTTCATAAGCATTCATCTTTGCATTAAGTGTTGTGTGAGTTAGCTTTACACTTTCATATCCGCCTATTTAAGAGGCAATTAAATTGAGCTTAAATTGTAATCTCTTAGAGTGTTTTGTCAAGACACTTTCTTTGAGAGAAATCATTTGTTTGTAAGGTTATTGCTTAGCCATATAAAAGCATTGTGTAAAGGTTATTGCTTAGCCTAGAAAAGCATCTTGTATAGGTTGTTGTTAAGCCTTGAAAAACAACTTTTTAAAGGTTATTGCTTATCCTATTGCAAAAGCATACTTAGTGGAAATCCGGTGGGGTGTTGAGTCACAAGCCGGTAGTGGATGTAGGCATTGAGGCCGAACCACTATAAATCCTTGTGTAGTGGTGATTGATTTGTCGTGATTGTTTTGTTTAAGCTTCCGCATTTTATATGTTAATCATCACATGTGACTCGTTTATTTTAAAGAAATTAAAATTGGCCATAATTAGTCATTAAGTGTAGATCACCCTATTCAACCCCCCCCCCCCCTCTCGGGTCTGGATCCCTTGGACTTTCAATTGGTATCAGAGCAAGGTTACTCCATTTAGGGCTTAAACACCCGGAGTTGATCCTCTCTATCTAGATCCTTGAGTTAGAACCCTAGTAGTGTTTTTCTATGAAAATCATTAGAATGGATTCCACTATGATAGACTTTGTAGATTCTTGTGTAGATTCTTCTAGACCCCTCCTTCTTCCATCTATTGGAGATTCAAACATTGAATTTAAAGTATCTCAACTTGAATCCAAACTTAAATTAAAAGAAGAAGAAATTAATGAAAATGAAGATGACATTCAACAAGCCTATGATGAATTATGTACATTTTCCTTAGAGCTTGTTAAAAAGAATAAAAGACTACAACAAGAATCTAAAAGACTAAACAAAGAATTAGTCTCTTCTAAAGATGAACTTAGAGAGAAAGAAGAATTAATAAATTGTGTAGACTCTAAGTTTATGATCTCTTTGCATAACCTACAAAATGCTCAAGATGAATTAATTGAATTAATGTTAGGTTGTGATAATCTTAAAAAGGAAAATTTGAATCTAAGAGATCAATTACAAAGGCAAGATGAAAACATTAACAATCTTGAATCTAAGTTGACTATCACTAAAGAAAATTTATCTAATGCTCAAAATAAGATAAATACTCTAGAACTTGGATCCAATGTGTTTAATGAAATTAAACTTGAATTAAAACTTGCCCATGAAGATCTAAATAATTTTAAGGGAATTGAAATTGAACTAACAAAAGTTAAAAATGAAAATTCAACCCTTAAAAACCAAGTCACTCAACTTGAAACCTACAAACAAAAGTATGAGTGCAAATTTACCCAAAGTGAAGAAAGATTTGAAAAGTTATTGAAATTGGGTAAATCTAAAAGAGATAGGACGGGTATTGGTTTTGATAGGAATATTTCACATGACCCTAAATTCACCAACACATTTGTGAAAGGTGAGTACTCATTCTCTAGCACTCACACTTCCTTGCCCATGTCTAAATGTAATTATTGTGGCATTGAAGGACATTTTAGGTTTGAGTGCAAACAAAGGAGAAGCAATGTGTCTAAACCCATCTTTGAACCAAAGAAAGTAAAATCAAACTCTATGATGGATAAGACACTAAAAATCAAGGAAGACTCCAAGAAGACTAAACAAGTTAAACCTATTAAAAAGGAGTCTCCTAAAATAAATTCTAAAAAGTTTAAGCAAGTTAAACCAACTTTAAAAGAATCTATAAATAAAAAGCTTCTCAATCTATCTCCCTTAAATCAAAACATGAAAGAACTTTTGAAGAAAGTTGCAAAGTTAAATCTAAAATTCAAAAGTCAAATAAGCGAGAAAATAAGAAGAAAAGAAAAATGGCTCAATCCCCTAAGAAGAAAAGTCACCAACCTCAAAAGACTAATCACCAACCTAAGCCAAATTTAGTTAAATCTAAACATCATGGTGATAAGTCTAAATTGAAAATTTATCAAGTCAAATCTCCTATAGTTGGTGAGACTTTTAAGATGGACCTCAAAGACCAATCCTCTCAAGACCTTAGGTGGATTCCTAAAGTTATATATTTAGTAAAACCTTAAGGCCTTGGACCTCTTTGACCAACCTACTCCTTAATAGTTAAATCATTTTGTTGGTTATGGTGCATTTGCATTTTATGTTCTTTTAAAAGTTACATTTCTTAAAATGCATTGTTTCTTTGTAATTAATTGATTTTGTCTTCATGAAATTCTCTAGTTACATATCATGGTTTTCAAAATCATTTGATTATAATTTCATCTTTATAGATTTGCTCTCATTTAGATATATCTCTTGCATTTCTATACATGTTCAATTGATTGTGATTTCAAAAGCTTTTATAGCTAGATTTTTCATAATCGATTGATGTTTTCAAAATCATTTGTTTGGATGTAATAGTTATATTTATTTGATAATCAAATGATTTGAATCAAATTGGATTTTCCATGGTTTTATAAGTTATACCTTCACATGGAAAATTACTTTGAAAAGATCAACTTGTATGTTTTCCAATTAAGTTATATATTTTAAAATGCAAGTTGAAAAAGTGTTATCTTCAAAATCATCCTCTTTATGCTCATTGTTGGATTTTGTTTATTGAAATGATTTGAAGATTGTATGAATTGAAAGTTTTTTTCAAGCTTTGTTAGTTATATTCATTGAAACATTTTCTTTTGAGTATATTTCCTTGTGCTAATGAATATATGTCTTAGAAGGAAATACTTGTTATATGCTATTTGCAACTTTGCTCATTTAGGTTCATTCTTGATGTGCAAAGATCATATAGTTTCTTGTATGGTTGCATTATTAGTTACATTTGTAGAAACCATACTAGAACTCTAAAATCCATCCCTTATACTTACTAGTCAATTTTCTTTTGAAATGGATGGTTATGTTGTTGATTCATGTATATTTTTCTTATTGGTATCATTCTTTATACATGTTTCAACTTCATAGTAGTGTGCTTGATCATATGAACCTCCTTGAAATCCATTCCTTGTATTTCTTAGTTATATCTATTCTTTGATGGATTTCTTAGATGTTGAATTCTTATGATCTTGACACTTTGAAAATTGCATGTTATACTAAGTTATATCTTTTTATGCAATTTTTCTTGTTCATCACTATGCTCATTAGTTATATTATTCTAAGTGATGAATATCATTTTATGATGCTTGTTGGAATTTTGTGTTTGTCACATGCTTGTCCTTAATCATGTTTCATATTCATTTGGTAATCAATTGGTATCATTTTCAATTAGTATCTATATCCAATTGGTATCATATCTTGAGTTTGTGATAGACCTTGTGTACATTGGATTGATCTTGATAGTCATATGTCTTTTGTTCCATGTCACATTCCATTAGCATCATAATCTTCATGATTGCCACCTCTCATGCTCATATAAGTAAAACTCTTGACCACCATGTTTGTGTTTTCATAATTTTGGTTGGTTAATGGTGAGGTTTAGCTTTATGATTGAACTTCATTTCATTCATCCTGTGCATGATAGTTATATCTAATGACTGTATGAAATGAATTCAAAACTTTACATAGCTTATGATTTTCATAGTTAAATTGTTTGATGCTATGTTTGAGTTAACCCCATCTCATCATGGATAGCTCTAATTTGGATGAACCCTAATAGGTGTATTCCTTAACTCCATTTTAGAGTGATTGAGTTAATAGTTTTATCCTTGAATCTCAATTGATATTTTTATTTATTTCAATTGATATCCATGATAGTTTATCTCATTTTGACCTTGCTCTTTAATTATCCTATAGCTTATCCGTCAATTGGTATCTTTATATTGATAATTTGATCAATTTGAACTTTATAGTCAATTATCATTATCAATTGGTATCTAATTCTTCTCTTGAAGTTAACCCTCAATTGGTTAAACCATCTTCTTCTTGCACCTATTAGTTAAATTGTTGTCAAAAGTTTGACAAAAGAAGAGTATGGATTGAGGGGGAGTAAACCTTCTAAGGAAGCATTAGAGTTGATCAAATTCACCCTTATATTGGCTTTACATACATTTAGCTTTCTACCCATGCATGATGCCCTGTTATGTATTTCATTTTTTATTCCCTTTGTTAACAGGTGCTACTAAAAGGTATTTTCCTTGTTTCATGTGTGTAGGTACCCCTCCTCATTTGGTACTTTGCAATTTAATGGCAAAGGGGGAGAATAATAACAAGGGGGAGAAGGGGAGAAGTTCTCAAGTTTAATGGCAAAGAGGGAGAAAGAATTAAGGGGGAGAAAGAGTATTCAAGCTACCCAAAAGGGAGAGAATGCATTGGAGAGAATGCATGGTCATGGGGGGGAAGATGATAGAAGAGAAAGCTTGGAAGCTAAAGAAGATGCTTGGTCTAAAGAAAAGAAGATGCTTGGTCTAAAGAAAGGAAGATGAAGAGAAAGCTTGAAAATTGATCAAGCTCCAAGCATCAAGGAGAATGAAGAAAGAGCTAAAGCCCAAGCTAAGTGAAGGAAGCATCCAAAGAAGATTTCAAGTCTTGTGAAGACATTGTGTGAAGTATTAGTATTGAGAAAGGTTTGCCATCAAATTGCAAAGGGGGAGATTGTTAGGATTTTGTGTATTGCAATTTGATGGATGCATTATCATTTAAGCATCTCATGAATTTTCACACATGCATTGATTTTAGAAATCTTGAAATCTTAATTTATACATGTATTGTTTTAAATATTGCAAATCTTATAGTTTGTGCATGTTTTGGATTTAAATCTTGGATGCATTTGTTTTTTAACAGAATTTTTACAAATCAAGCTAGCCTATGTTTTAAAGTTTCAAATTATATTTTGGCTTTTTATGTTTCATGATTTTAAAAGCACTTAGATGATTTAAAATCATGTTTCCAAGCTTGGTTTATTGGCCCAAAAATCCCTACATAAAAAAAACTTTGAAATGTGCAAAAGTTGGGATTTTAGCCACACTGTCGGTTAGCATGTCGGTTAGGTGTCGGCTATCCGACCATGGTTCAGAAGCTGACCGAAAGCCTCTCGGTTAGAATTCCAGAGAGCTGTTTTCTGAATAAAATTGTACTGTCGGTCAGCTTGTCGGTTCCTGTCGGCTGACCCACACCTGCACAACGGTAAATTTCTTGACCGTTGGAATCTGACCGTTGAGGTGTCGGTCTGTCGGTCGACCGACAGGTAGCCGTTTGAACACTTTTTCTATAAAAGTGAGTTCATTCCTTAGCCATTGGTGATGATTTTTAAAGCCCTTCTTGAGGCATTTTGAAGCAAAAGAAAGGGGATCAAGCTAAGGAAAGCTAATGGTCATTAAGGAAAGCTAAAGCTTGGATTAATAAAGTTAAACCACCAAGTAAGCTTTGCCTTTTATTAATTATTATTTTATGCTTTGTTAAACTATTGGTAAATGATTTTAGCATATAAACTATGATGTGTTGAATCCTCTACTTCCTTAATCTTTGATTTAAGTCATAGGATTCTTCACCTTGATTTCAAAACAAGTTTGTTTTATAAACTTTGTTAATCATGCATTGCCAAAATCTTTGATTTCTTTTATGTCATGATTCATTAACTTGTTTTGAATATTTCCTTGTTGTTTTCATTCATTTAAACCTTTGTTGATTTAGTTTGGTTTTGAAAACAACATTGCACATGCATCACATGTTTAGACTAAATTAATTTCATACAACTTGTGAACCCTTGTTTTTCATTTCTTCTACAAGTTTGTATTTGGTGCATGTGATTTGCATATTACTTCAATCATATCTTTTTATGTGCATTAAACTTTTAAATGCTTTTAGCATAAATTGATTGAGCTTTCATTTTCAACTTGATTGAAGTATTCACACACACACTTCATCAGCATTCATCTTTGCATTACTTAGAGTGTTGTGTGAGTTAGCTTTACACTTTCATATCCGCCTATTTAAGAGGCAATTAAATTGAGCTTAAATTGTAATCTCTTAGAGTGTTTTGTCAAGACACTTTCTTGGAGAGAAATCATTTGTTTGTAAGGTTATTGCTTAGCCATATAAAAGCATTGTGTAAAGGTTATTGCTTAGCCTAGAAAAGCATCGTGTATAGGTTGTTGTTAAGCTTTGAAAAACAACTTTGTAAAGGTTATTGCTTAGCCTATTGCAAAAGCATACTTAGTGGAAATCCGGTGGGGTGTTGAGTCACAAGCCGGTAGTGGATGTAGGCATTGAGGCTGAACCACTATAAATCCTTGTGTAGTGGTGATTGATTTGTGGTGATTGTTTTGTTTAAGCTTTCGCATTTTATATGTTAATCATCACATGTGACTAGTTTATTTTAAAGAAATTAAAATTGGCCATAATTAGTCATTAAGTGTAGATCACCCTATTCACCCCCCCTAGGGTCAGGATCCCTTGGACTTTCAGACTTTTCTACATGTCCGTAGAGTCACCAATCTTCTAACTGGCTTTTGGTCAAGGCAGGCCCCAATGGGGTGAGAATACCGCGGCCTTCTCCCAAACGGACTGGATTTTGAGCGTCATAGCCCATTTTCTTCATAATAGCTTGTGCCATAGGACTATATAAGGATAGTTGAGGCATACCTTCATTTTGGAAAGGTTCAAGCATGGAGTTTGATGAAGAAGTATCTGATCTAAGGAAGAAGATCGGCTTTTCCTTTGCTAAAGTTGCTGGAATAACAAGGGAAGCTGACGTAGGATTTTCTATGTCAGAAGTTGTCTCCATTGGAGTAAGAGCAGGCTGAACTTGCTGAGTGTCAGCTTGGCTTAACAATGTGTCATCTTCTGGCTCTGAATCTGAATCCGTGTCTTGTATGATAGACACGAAAGAGACAACAAATTTGCCCCCAAACTTTTGTTTTGCCTTCTTCACTTTAGTTGTGATGACCAAAGGCTATGAAGTTTTGAAGGAGATAATGAAGGGAGATTGACTGCTCTCTTTGGGTTTGCCGGAGGGTTTGTTTTCTTCCGGTGATTATTGAGGAGCCTTGCCTTTATCTTTCTAGAGATTTTCGCCAAAGGGTGCTATTTCCTTCTCCTCTTCTTCTTTTTCACCTTCATACATCTGCAAGCCTGCAAAGTGGACTTCTTTACCTTTGAAGGGTTTTCTGTCCGCAAAGACTCGATGTACCACGCCCTCGTCGCCAAAAAACTTGATGCATTGATGTAAAGTTGAAAGGACGACACCATTCTCGTGTATCCAGGGGCATCCGAGAAGGATCTTGTAGCATGAAGGGGTTTTTATTGCATACACAGTGACCTCAGAGATAAGATCACCGATTTGCAATTTGAACCTGATTTTGCCGATAGGCCTTTGAGTACTCCCATCGTATCCAAAGATAGATACAGATGTGTGGCTCAGCTTGCTGGGTGTGATGCCCAACTCTTCGAGAGCCGAAGTCGAGATGAGGTTGAGTGCAGAACCTGGGTCGATCTGAACTCTGTGTATAGGCATTTCCTTGATGTACCCTGTGAAGTATAGGGGTTGGTTGTGCCTTGTTTCGCTGAGTAGGAGGTCTTCCTTAGTAAAGGCGATGGTTGCACTGGCTGCTTTTTAAACCGAGAGGCATTCGATGCATGATCCCTCAGTTTTCTTCTTTTCTCCCATTGAGAAAGTTTCTAAGCTTTTGACCCAGTAGTCCATTTCAATTTGGAGGACTTGCGGGTCATGTTTGTCGACATCCTCATTAAGCTTTTGTAATTCTAAAATGAGATTATCACGAGTGTGCGGAGACATTCGCAATACATCTTGGATGTGCAGACGTGCAGGTATGTGCTTGAAGTGTTCAATCAAGTCATACTTGAAAGCCTCCTTAGGGCTCGCAGGTTCATCGTTGTTGCCACTAGGGGCGCTTACAACATCTTTTCCCAAAGGATTTACATAAGTAAAGGTAGATTTGTTGTAATTTTTGTGATAGTCCCGGCCAGAGCGGGTGCCTCTACCAACTTCGAGAGCTTCTTGAGAAGGGTCTTCGTTTAGAAGATTGTCTTCAGGATTAAGAGGCTGTCGTTTTTCATTTACTAGGGATGTATCTTCGGCAAAGTTGCCATCCCCAGTGATTGTGTTGCATGGAGCATTTTTCGGGAACAAGTCCGAAACAGTATCCAGCAACTTTTCTTCTTCGTTGACCAATTCATCGTCCCAAGCATCAATAGCCGGGGTTTCTTCATGATGATCAGTTGGGAAGAGTGTGAGTCCTAAAGTCACAGTCTCAAGAGAAGAAGCCTGAGAGGGTGTTGTCGTAGTGAAAGTCACGCGAGACGAGGTGGCTCTAGAAGATATGGTGCTAGGCGTCATCGGAGTGTAAGGCGTCATCGGAGTGTAAGTGATCTCATCAGACGACGCTTCGGAGGAGCTATAATCCCGAATTATCACATTACAGGAAGCTCTGACAGGAGACGTTGCCTGTTCGGAGTCAGACTCATCCTCGGATGTAAGAGGATCGTCTATCCAACAATTTTCTCCATTTTCAGGAGTTAAGGGAGGAGGTACCTGATGGTCTTCAGGGACTTCTGGTTCTGGATTGCGAGGAAGCTCGTTGACACGGTCTTGCTCTTGTTCTAGAGCGATATGCTGTAAGATCCTGGCATATTCTTCAAGATCAAGCATGGGAGCCAAATCTTCTTCTTCGTCTGCTCTTTGTGGTTCAATAAGGTTGATTTCCATTGGAGCAATGATGGGTGCTGGGTCAACAACATTTTCTTGTACAGCCTCTTGGTCTTCTTCGTCATCAGACCAGGATCCTTGTGGCTATAAGGGGTTATACTAGATTACTGGCATAAGGTGAGTTTCAGGAACCCATTCTTCATCGGAGAGGTATTCTCCTGTTTCAAGGGGTTCCTCCCACTCGTCGGTGTTGGACTCGTATCCATCATTGGTGTCGCTGGACTAGTATCCATCAATGGAGAATCCAACTACCGAATTATAAGAGTATGATGCCCCCTGCGTGGCTTCTTCTTTGAATTGAAGTGGCATGAAATCACTTAGAGTGAATTTTCTTACCCCTTTTGAAGTCTCTAGAAGGGACATTTCTATTGTCCCCAGTGAAGCGGTAGAGGAGGCCTCTGCCTTTTCATAGACTTCTTATTTTGGCTGGGTCTTCTCTTGTCGTTTGAGCTTGAGGAGATGTTTCCTAACCAGCCTTTGCTATAGGGCTGTCGGCTTTGTTTTCACGACCTCCCAGTTTTCATCTTCTAGGAGATCGGGATGTACCCATATGGGTTGTCCGTCTGGTGTCGGGCAAGGAACCAGTTCTTCGGACGCTTGGATTGTGTTTATCACCTTTGAAGGAAGTAGTGGTTTTCTTATTTGGTGATTTTTGTTTTTGTCCACATGACACCATGTTGACGGAGGCAGACCCATAGTTTTTGTCGAAGGTGATTACTCCGTTTTTCCACATCTCGTTTATTTTCTCTCACAACGAAGCATTGATTGAAAGGATGCGAGATCATCTGGTGGTATGGACAGTACCGAGGATCGTTGGTTATGCCAACATCTCCCGGTCTTTTCGGTTCAGGCAACATGAGCTTGCCGTTTGCCACGAGGGCCCCAAAGATTTCATCAACATCTTCATCGAACGGGTATTTCTTTTATACTCGCTCTTTGAAGGCATCTAAGAGTTCAGGTCTTTTACCTGTAGCTTAGTTTTCACCTTTCTTTGGTGGCTGAGGAGCTGACTTGGTTTGCACATTGAGGACCTTTTTTTTCTTTGGTTTTGATGCTGCAATGGTGGTTGGCTCTTTTGTTGATGATTTCTGACTGTTGAGGTCTTTGATCACTGTTTCAGCCTCCATGGAAGCTTCTAGGATTTCTCCCAGGTTCTTTGATTAGTTGCTGATGATCATGGAGCGGATTCTTGCTCTCATGTTGTTTCAGCAGATGCCGACTAGCGACGCTTATGGCAGTACATCAGAGCATTTGTATGCCATTGCTTTCCACTTGTGAATGAAGTCGTATGTTGACTCATTCTCCCCCTGTTTTAGGCTGCACCGCTGAGCCATAGTAGCGGGATGATCCTCACCTTTGAAGTGAGTTAGGAAGCGTGTCTCTAGCATTGCCTAGTTTTGGATGGAGTCCTCCGGTAAAGTGGAGTACCAGTCAAAGGCCGTACCTTTTAGGGTACTTACAAAGAGGCGAATCTTGAGTACTTCTTGATTCGCGATAGCTCCCGTCAGGATTTTGAAGTGGATGATGTGATGTCTGGCTGATCCTTTCCCGTATATGTTTGGAGAGTAGGATGTTTGAATTTTGTAGGGAACGGGACCGTGTCCATCCATAAGGGATATAGTGGCTTGATCCCATGTTCCTTGAGTATATCCTCTTCTTTTGCTTTGGCGAGGATACTGTCTACGTCCTTTTTAGTAAGGGCGTGTGACTCATTTTCTTCTCCATTTACCTCATCATCTTGAAGATTCAGAGGAGGTTCATTGTTCTCCTGATTTTGAAAGGCGAGGAGAAGGTTTTCCATCAGAGTTTTAATCCTCCGCTGGCCTTGTTCCAACTGCTGGATGTGTGTGATCGCATCATCTTGAGGTGGATTGCGAGGTGGTGGCTCAGAATTTATAGCCAGGACGTTCATCCTTCGGGATTCGAACGAAGAAATTATCCTGGTGACTGAGCTGGTGCTCATTCTTTTTTATGAAGAGCTTGAGGAAGGATCACTCTGCCGTCCTTTGCTTGAAGGAGCAGGGGATTCTTCAGGATGTCTCCGTGTCCTGGAAACGTTGCGGGTCACCAGACGTCTGACATGGATTTTTTATGCTGACTTTTGGCGTCTTCTGATTTTTCCAACCATATGGACTGCATCAACTTGGTCGGGTCTTTCTTTTTCGACCCATTTATGGGAGACTTGAAGTGTAGGAGGCTGGGTACTTTGCTTATCTGGTCTCTTTTGTCGATATGACGCGCGATGGCGTATACGACGAGCAAATTGAGCTTCAGTCAGCTCTGGCTGGGCTTTGACAATAAAGGATGTGCTCCCTCGGGCGCAACAGCCGAGCATGTCTTCTTTGTAGCTGGGCAAGGACAGGATGCGAACCCGGTCCTTCGCTTGTTACAGCGAAGCTTTGAATTTTTCGAGTTCGGTCCCTGTAGAGATAGGATTATTGCAATTAAGTTAGTGTTAGGAGAAGAGATAGTGAACGTATTTAGTGCTTATGCCCCCCAGGTGGGCTTAGGAGATGGACATAAGGAGAAGTTTTGGGAAGACTTGGAAGGAGTGCTACTAGAGATACCCCAAGGAGAGATGGTCTTCATAGGAGGTGATTTGAATGGTCATGTAGGACGTGACGTAGATGGATACATAGGAGTACACGGGGGACATGGGTACGGTAATAGAAATGAAGAAGGGAAGGATATCTTGGAGTTTTCAGTGGCTTATGATCTCATGGTAACTAACACATTTTTTAGAAAGAGAGAGGAGCATTTGGTGACTTATAAGAGTGGCTCATCGAGGACACAAATTGACTTCTTCTTAACTAGGAAAAGAGACCGTTTAGCTTGTAAAGATTGTAAGGTTATACCGGGGGAGAGCTTGACTTCCCAACATAGGTTGTTGATCATAGATGTGCAGTGACAAAGGTGGACTAGAAAAAATAAGTTGTATAGATGCTCAAGGACTAAATGGTGGAACCTGAAAGGTGATAAGCAACTAGCTTTAAGGGAAAGAGTACTAGAGGAAGACGTTTGGACGACAGAAGAGAGTGCAAATAATATGTGGGATAAGGTAGCAGAGTGTATTAGGAGGGTAGGGAAAGAAGTCTTAGGAGAATCTAAAGGGGGTGCTCCGGTACAGAAAGAGGCATGGTGGTGGAGCGAAGCCATCCAAGACAAGATAAGAGTTAAAAGAGAGTGCTTTAAAACTTGGCAAAAGGATCGAATTGAAGCGAACTTGGAGAGGTATAAAGAAGCAAAAAGAGAAACCAAAAAGGCAGTTAATGAGGCCAAGGCAAAGGCATTTGAGGAGCTATATAGGCGACTTGACACTAAGGAAGGCGAAAGAGAGATATTCAAGCTTGCTAAAACTAGAGATCGGCGGACCAAGGACTTAAACCAAGTTAAATGCATTAAGGATGAGGATGAAAATGTATTAGTAAAGGAAGAGGAGATAAAGGAGCATTGGAAGAGCTACTTCTACAAGTTATTTAACGAAAGCAGTAGTAGTGACATACAATTGGGGCAGCTTACCATTTCTAGAGAAGAAGCGAATCATATGTTCTATAGGAGAATCAGTAGGGAAGAAGTTAAAGAAGTATTGAAAAGAATGAAGAATGGGAAAGCGGTTGGGCCAGATGGTATCCCTATTGAGGTCTGGAGGTGCTTGGGGGAGGATGGTATTAGTTGGTTGACAAAGCTTTTTAATGTAGTGCTAAAGAGCAAGAAGATGCCTAATGCATGGAGGAAAAGTATTCTTATACCCATATACAAGAACAAAGGAGATATTCAGAACTGTGCGAACTACCGCGGGATTAAATTGATGAGCCATATGATGAAATTATGGGAGAGAGTTATTGAGAGAAGACTAAGAAGAACAACAAATATTTCAGAGAATCAATTTGGTTTCATGCCTGGGAGATCAACCATGGAGGCTATCTTTCTCCTGAGGAGGTTAATGGAACAGTATAGAGAAGGTAAGAGAGATTTACATATGGTGTTCATTGACTTGGAGAAGGCCTATGACCGGGTTCCTAGGGAGATTCTTTGGAAAGTTCTGGAAAAGAAAAGAGTTTGTGTCGCTTATATTGAGGCGATAAAGGATATGTATGATAGAGTCGTGACATCTATAAGGACGACTGGCGGCGAAACTAAGGAGTTTCCTATCACGATTGGTCTACACCAAGGCTCAGCGTTAAGCCCGTACTTGTTTGCCCTAGTTATGGATGAGATTACAAGACATATCCAGGATGAGGTGCCGTGGTGTATGCTATTTGCAGATGACATTGTTTTAGTGGATGAGACGAGAGAAGGAGTGAATGCTAAACTTGAATTGTGGCGGAAAACATTAGAGACAAAAGGGTTTAGGCTAAGTCGATGCAAAACGGAATATATGGAATGCAAGTTTAGTCAAAGTAGGACACCTGGTAACATAGAAGTAAGTTTGGGCACACAAAAGATAGTAGAGAAAGAAAACTTTAGGTACCTTGGATCTATGGTGTAACAGGATGGAGGGATTGATACTGATGTAAGTCACAGGATTCAAGTCGGGTGGACCAAATGGAGGAGTGCTTCGGGGGTCTTGTGTGATCGGAAAGTCCCCCTCAAGGTTAAAGGAAAGTATTATAAGGTGGCGGTACAGCCAGTGTTGTTATATGGATTAGAGTATTGGGCAGTAAAGCATAATCATGTCAAGAAGATGGAAGTTGCGGAGATGAGAATGCTAAGATGGATGGGATCACAAGGAGAGATAGGATTAGGAATGAGGAGATTAGGGGCATAGTAGGAATAGCATCGATTGAAGATAAAATGAGAGAAAATCGACTGAGATGGTTCGGCCATGTTAGAAGGCGTCCAACAGAGGCACCTGTTAAAAGGTGTGAAAGCATGGAGTTTGCCAAGAGTAGGAGAGGGAGAGGGAGACCCAAGAGAAGTTGGAAAGAAACTATTAAACATGATCTTGCCTACATGGATCTAACGGAGGACATGGCCCTAAACAGATTTGATTGGCGTCGTCAAATCCATATAGCCGACCCCACCTAGTGGGAAAAGGCTTGGTTTGGTTTGGTTTGGTCCCTGTAGAGATGAAGGGTCGAACTGAAGGATTGTAGGCTTTAGCAGGTGCTTATAAAGGCCTAGTGATGCATTATCTGATTTTAGGCTTGTAGGAACAAGCCGGCTCATGCTGGGTTGACTTGGCTGTCAAGTCGGAGACGGGCTCTCCTCTTTCATGTAAGCAAGAGGGTAGAACTGGTTCTCCTTGACTGGGGCCATGTATGCTGGCTTGGTGGATGTTTGGGACCTTCTTTGTTTTTGTGAAGGTCTTAGGGGCCAAGTCTTAGGATAGACCTGGTTGTTTGTAGGTCGAGGCTTCACGGGGGTGCCGCAGGCTTCGGGATTTTTGGTGTTCGCCTTTGGCGTCATGGTAGGGACACGTTGAGAGGCGACCTTCTGCTTCTTGGAAGGAGCAGTTTGTTATTCGGGAAGTGGGAATGGTCCTTGCGTCCCAAAGAAGATAGTCCGGGGAGTCGAGGTCGACCCGAAGTTCAGAGAGTTGCCAAGGGAGTTGACGCCTCGGCAGGTGACAGGGCGCTTGTAAGTGTGCGTGGTTTGCTTCTGTTGAAGCATGAGTTGGTGCTTGTTCTCATCAAAAGTAATGGTCAAGGAAGCTGCCATTGTTAGTTTTGAAAATTTCTGAAACAAGACCACATCCATTAGTAATCACAAGAATAAAATGATCATAAATGGGAAATTCTATGGTTTTGTCTTTTCAAATTGCTCGAGGGACATGACCAAAGCGACATGAAGAAGGCAAAAGGCCACAAATGGTACAATTGTTCTGATTACAAGTATGGTGGGCCCAGAATGAGCATTCCAATGACTGTTAGAAGCAATTGTGAACCTAAATTCAACTTATCGAGAAGCAGAGATTGCTCGAAATAAAAAGAATATAAGGTTGGAGTTACAAATGTGACAGTCGCAAATACAGTAGATCCTGAAAGGGCGTACCAGTACCGCTAGGCACAAATCTTTGGAAATCGCATCCATAAGATAGGATTCTCTGTTTTGAAAGGTCAAGATCGGATTCATCAAAGAGAGCAGATGGTATTCCAATCCGAACATGGGCTCAACGATTTCCACGAGCACCAGTGCCCAGAAGGGAAGGAACCACAATTTCTCAAATCTGAATCCAAAATGACGAGAGTTTTTTTTTTTTTTCGAAAGGTCAATATCGGATTCATCAAAGAGAGCAAAAGGCATTCCACTCTAAACACGGGCTCAACGATTTCCGCGAGCGCCAGTGCCCAGAAGGGAAGAGACCAAAATTTCTCAGATCTGAACCCAAAAATGACGAAAGTTTTTTTTTTAAGATTTTTTTTTGAAAATCTTTTTTTTATATTTTTTTATGATTTTTTTATATTTTTAGATTTTTTTCTTGAAAATTTTATATATATATTTTTTAAGATTTTTTTTTGAAAAATCTTTTATTATTATTTTTTTAAGATTTTTTATTTGAAAAATCTTTTTTTTATAAGTTATTTAAAAAAATTTATTTTAAAGATTTTTTTATTTGAAAGATGAGAGAGTACACATAGGCCTCCTAATCCGGTCTAATGAAATCTTGATTGATAGAATTGCCCCCAGGTAAGGGTTGATGGACAGCACTTCAATTGCTCGTGTTCTACCGAGGTCGGCGGACGTGGGAGTCCGTTTGGGTCCGACCCTTTCGTAACTGAGGGGCAGAGGCATGCATCAACATTTTTTTATGTGGGTGTGCCAGATTTTCTATTTTACTTGGAATTGCAAGTGGTGCTCCGGAGATCAACCTTCGCAAGTAAAACGGAAATCAACTTCTTTCAAGTTTTCCATTGCACATATATTTAAGAAAATAGACGTTTTTCTTGATTTGTCGTGAAAGGCGATTTTTTGGCATTTATAGCCAATTTTGGCTTTTATAGCCGATTTACAATTCTTATCAATAATGAAAGACAATAGTTGTGATTTTTGTCTCTTTTGGAAAAATACAAACTATAATGAAAAGCAAGAAAAGGAGGATCTAACTTCTCAGGAGATTGTGGGGGACTCGTTCAGATTGACGGTCGCAAGCCATATGTAGACTTCGCCATCATCCATGCAGATGAGAACAGAGGATGCTCTTGATTCGCTTGGCTTGGCTATAACCACAGGTTTTTAGAAGACAAAGAACAAAAGGAGGACCTATGTCCAATAAAAAACTAAGTAGACGGGCTGAAAAGCCACGTCTGAGCCATTGGAGGCAGAAGGAGAAGGCAAGGACCTTGGGGGGGGGTACCCCCCAAGAGACTTTTGTCACCTTGTAGCGGTGGCCGGTGCAGAACTTTCGCAGAATTTTCTCTCTTTCTTTCTCTGGATTTTCTGTGTTTTTTTCTGATCTGGGATCTCTCTTGTTTTTTTCGATCTGGATTCCTTTGGAGTGCTCTCCTATTTATAGGCTCTTGGTAGCCATTTAGAAGAGTTTATGGGCTTTTATTGTCATTAAGCCGCATAATGGGAGGAGTTACAGGTTTTAATTCCTATATTTTGTAACTCCTTTTTCTTGGCTTCTGATTGGCCGGTGGAGATTGAGGGCATTTAATCGCCTTTAATCGCCATGATGGGAGGAGTTTCATGGTTTAAATGTCATGAATCTCTTGACTTGTAACTCCCATTTGCTTGCTTCTGATTGGGCCGTCCAAAGAAATGAATTAATGACTGCAATAAAGCTAGTCAATTAATCGCATTAAGTGGTCGCCGAGCAGTTGAAGAGTCGCGGGCCGTGCCGCGTCTTTTGGGATTCTTCTGGCGATGATCATCGATGGATCTTCATGTAGATCGACATCGGATGACCATGTAACTTCAGGTGTTGGTTGCCAACAGCGGGTCGGTGCCATCTGTCCTGTCGATTTCTTGATCGGTCAGGTAGAAAGTACACTTTTTTTGGTTGACCGGTTGGCGATCAATGTTGATTTTGATACTCTTGATGATTGACCCGTGATTTTGACGGATGTCAGAGGATTTGGTGTCTCAAAAGTATGAATTTTGAAAAATCCCAAGGGTCGGATGCTTCAAATCACGAAAAACGATAAAAAACGGGGCTTCCGGGGCCCTCCCGGAGATCCCGGGCTCCATGGTCGCCAGCGACCCTGGGGGGTTTTCCCCCCTTTTATCCCGTTTACGTCAGTCTTTGATATTTTTTTATTCTTTTTATTCTGTATTTTTCCTTGACATTTTGATCATTTATTGGCCTGATCTCCCTGTAGAAAACTTGATGAGAATCCTTGCATTTTTTAGTGCAAAGTTTCCAATATTCCGGGAAAGCCGAAGACTTTGTCGCGTAGAGCTGCCGATTTTCCGTCAGAAGCTGAAACTGGGTCAAACGATGTCGGAATGACCTAAAATTTGGGGTGAAGCCTCTTGAGCAATAAATAAGACCAAACATAGGCTTTTGTTTGAGTTTTGAAGCCGTCTGGGGTCCTATCACCAGTAGACATGTTTTTATCGCGATGAAGATGTCGCGGCTTGATGTGCGGTCAACCGATGTCCGATTGACTTGAAATTTGACAGGGAACCTATTGGAGTCATTTTAAGATTATCCATAGGCTCTGTCTTGGAAACCATAGTCCCGGAGAGCTTCGCTGCTAAGAGGCCTGATTTGGCTTCTGAGCGTCAAAGTCTGGTCAAATGTTGTCGAAATGACCTGAAATTTGACGTGTAGCCCTTTGTAAGCATTTTGAAGCCGTTCATGTGCTCTATCTAATGAGTGATGGCCTCGGTGGTTCTCGCCGCCGAGAGGCTTGATTTAGCTGTTCGAGGTTGATGTAGGGTCAAACGTTGTCGGTTTGACTCGGAACTTGACGTGGAGCCTTTTGGATGTATTTTGAGACCATCCATCGGCTCTGATCGAATATTTGGTGTCTCCGTTGCTTTCGCCGCCGGGAGCTCCTTTTCACCTGCCGGAGAAGCGAAGTTAGGCCAAATGATTTTGAAATGGCTTGAAACTTCTTGTGTACTCCTCTTTTGGCTGTCTTAAAGGATCTTGCAGTTTTTGTTTGATTCTGACAAGATTTGATTTTTTTGGAAGTAGCATTGCCTATTTATTGCAGGTTGTGACTTCATGTAGCTTTTTGGATCTTGAAGAGGCAAAGTGACATTTTTGGTGTCAACAAATGCCCCCTCGAGGTGCAGCGACGAGTTGCTTAACTTTTGTAGTCAATGTGCCTCGAAGAGATTTTTTGAAGGAGAGCTTGTGACTTAACCAAGAGTCTTTGAGCAGTCTTTCTTTTGGTATTGTAGCCTTTTGAGCTTCCAGGGGAATTTTATGGTAGTGAAAGGGATCACGTACCATCTCGAGGCAAAGTTTTGAAGATGACATCAGGGATATGGATTTGGGTTTTGACCTTGTGACCTAACAAGCTATATGTGGCAGGTTAGGGGGTCGGATTTGGTTTTGACCGTGTATGTGGAATGTTGGGGGGTCGATTTTGGTTTTGATCTTATGACCTAACAGGCTGTATGTGGCAAGTTAGGGGATCAGGTTTTGGTTTTTGATTTTGCTCTTGTGACCTAACAAGATGTATGTGGCAAGTTAGGGGACCAGGATTTGGTTTGGATTTTTGTGGAATGTCAATTTCAAGATTTTGGCTCAATTTGGTATATGAAGCTGCATGGTTTGATTTCTGGAAGCTCATGGGGCTTGGAATTCTTTTTTGTATGGTCCAATCAACTCAAAAGAGGCATGGAACCATTTTTGTAAGCTCTTGGTAAGAGGGATTTCTCTTTGACTAAAAGCCCAAATTTTTTTTTATTTTTTTAATGCCTAGGTGGTCAAACCTGGCTCATATGGGCTAACCCATGGGACCTTAAGCTTTTGAAATGGCTTAGATCTCATATGGTGTCATTTTTGTAAACAATATCTAAAAATATCTCCTATGGATAGAGAATATGTAAGAATATCTTTACTTGGAGAGAATCTCTCATGTTCCCTTTATTTTGGGAGAGAATATCTCAAGATATCTTTCTTTGGGAGAGAATATCTCAAATCTCCTATCTTTTAGGAGAAAATCTCTCATTGATTTCTTTTTTGGAGAGAATCCTTGAAGATATATTTCTTTTGGGAAAGAATCTTTCTAATTTCTTTCTTTTGGTAAGGTTACTAATTAGTAACACTTACCTATTTCTTCTTTCCTTCTTTGGTATGCTCTTTTCTATAAAAGCAAGGAGGAGGTTGGATCTCTTGCTCTTATTGCTTTCTTTTGCAACAATCCCAAGAGGGCTTCAAGACCAAGAGTTCTTATTCTTCAAGATCTTCAAGACTTTTCTTCTTCTTCTCCATCAATGGCTTCAAGTAAGTTCCCTTTTTCATGAAAACTACATTGTAGGAAATAGGATGATAAAAAGTTCTTTCTTTTTTTTTTGTTTCTATCTTTTTTTTCTTTTCTTTTTCACGTGTTCTCTTCTCTTTTTTTTTTTTACACGTTTTTTTTTCTTTTTTTTTCATGCTTTCTTTTTTGTGCATGTTTTTTTTTCTTTTTGTGGGACGTACGGATAGATCCATACGGATCTGGCTGTACGGCCACGTGGCCTGTGGGCCAGCCCCCTTTTTTTTGTTTTCTTTCTCTCTCTTTTTTTTTGAGAAAGTTTCTTTTTTTCTTTTTTTTTTCTCATCATGATAATGCATTTTTTTTTTGCATACCAAGATGTTCATGCATGTATTTTTTTTCGTAAATTGAATTGTAGCAAGATGTGATAGCATACCTGAAAGTTTTTGCAAATTTGGGAATTTGGAGCTCGCAACGATGTTGAGCCCTTCCTGATTTTGCGGAGACTTTGAGGTTTCGAAAGTTTGGAGTTTAGGAGCTCGCAGCAATGTTGGGCCCATCTTCAAGCTTTCTATTTCTTTTAGAGTAGTTCCTTTTCTTCGGAATTGCCCCGGAATCATGTCAAAAATTCACCAGATTTTCCTTTAGCTAAATCCTGTCATTTTGATGATGATCTTTTTCTTTTCCATCCTTTGCAGGTGGTTCCTCCAGAACGAACAAGGGTAAAGAGCCTGCTACAAGCGTACCTCGTCGATCTGCTAGATCTTCTAATCCGGCCGTTCAGCAGGCCTGGGAGAAGGTCCAATATGTTGAGAGAAACCTGGAAGAGTGCGACTCCCTCAACAGAGATGAGATGAGGCAGCGACTGATCGTTCTCAAGGGAAAGGAATTTTATAAGATCGTGGTAAGCAGTCGTCCATGGGTGATAGACGATCAGAGGGTTTTGCCCAAGCCTACCTTCTTCTTTGGTGATGCAGTCCCTGACGACATGACATACCAGAGGAGATGTTTTCAGTTCTCTTTCACAGCTAATGGTGAGAAGAAGACTGTTGCTGCCCGGTCGACGTTTGATCGCACCGTCTCGATCATGAGCCTTGCCCCCACGTGCTCTAAGAGGGAAGATCCTCCAAGCTGGGTGAGAAGGACAAATGTAATCAAGACCGGGGTTTTTGTTGGCGGTTCTCCTGGGTATGCGGAGAAGTCGCCTGCTGACATGGACATGTTGATGCCGGCCAGCGGCTACCAGGGCTCTGATTATCCATCGGTCGATTTGGGACCGGTGGGCCTTGGCATTTTCAGCGGTGACGGCAGTAATTGGGTGAAGCCTTTTTGACTTCGTGGTTGTTTCAGCGCTGACTCCGAGTGGAAGTCATGGACTGATCGCAATCTACTGATTGCTGGCATCGTTTTGAAGGAAGCCGGGATTTTTTATGTGGTCTGCGCCTTTAGGGAGACCGTGATCTTTTCCGACGAGGCCTTCATGGCTATGTTGGAGTCATTCCTTCCACAAACCAATACCTTCGTTGTGACGAATGGTGAGATTGGTTTCTCTTTGAAGGAGCTGAGCGCCATTACTGGACTGCCCATCCTTGGCAGACTCTATGAGGAGTTTATGCCGATCGACAGCGTCCTTGAGGAGCAGTCTGAGGAGTTCAGGCTTCTGTACTTTCAGCTTGTTGCCTTCTATGATTTTTTGAAGGAGAAGGAGGGCTTGAAAGTTAGATCCAGTAGTTGGAAGAGTTTTAACTCTTCGTCTCCTAACTTCTTTGAAAGTGGGGAGCCTTCTGATAGCATGACCCGGGAAGACAGGGCTAAAGATCCGGGTTCGAAGAAGATTTTGGCTATGCAAGAAGAGTTGAGAGATTTCTATGCGAGTACAAACGCCATATGTACTGACATTGCACTGCGGAGAGATCTCGCTGTTTACCTCACTTATTGGCTTGGTGAGGCCGTTTTTGCTGGAGGAGATGGAACGCACATCGGGCCACATTGTATTTTTCCGGCTTGTCAAATTGCGTTTGGAGAGCAGCTTGCTTTGGTGCCAGCTCTTTACTCCTACTTATGTACCGAACTGCAGGCTGCTGCTTTTTTTGTTCGGCTTGGGCTCCCTATGAATAGGGTATTTTCAGCCCACATCTTTTATATGTGGTACGTGTACCACTGTCCTGGCTTCCACCGGCTAGGTGCTGCACAGATGATGATCCTCTGATGATTCGGCTGGCTAAGGGCAACGCCGTGTCCGAATCACTTTTGTTTGCCCGCATGAGGATCCGACGGTTCAGGTGTCAGACCCCGACCCAGGTTTGGAATATTTAATTATATTTTAATCGTGGTTAGTTGATAGGCGGGGTTAGTGGACGTTTAGCTTATTTTCTTAAGCTAGATTAGAACATTTGAATAGCTTTGGGAATTTTTTAGAGTCGTTGACTTAGGCTTGACGCGGGCCGGGGCGCCCGTGTGTTGTAAAATCCTAATTTTGTGCATTTTGACTCATTTCATTTAGATTATCAACTTTTATGTTTTGACCATTTCGATTTAATGACCAGAAATCACGTTTTTCGAGAAAAAGGGAAAAACTGACCTTTCATACAAAATATGTACCCAAATTTTGAAAATTTCAGAAATTGACAAAAATATACTTTTTGGAAAGTAGAAATTTCGCTGATCATTTTTGTCTTCTTCGTCACTTCCATTCGGGGCCCGCAAATGCCATTTTTAGCCTTATGAAGATTGGGACCCATAAAACCCATCTTATAAGAGAGGAGCTCTCTTCTTCTCCTTCATTCTTCTTCTCCTGCACGTTTTGGAGCAAGGGTTTTTCCCTCTCTTCCAGCTACTTTCTCTCTCCTCTGGAACACCTATCTCTTGGAGATTTCATGGAGGATTGATCTCCTAGGGTTCTTCCTCATCATTCAAGCTTTCCAGAGATGTGTTTTCCTAAGGATTTGAGCTAGGGCAAGGTTCTCTTTCAAGCTTCTCTTCTTCGTTTGAGCTTTTCAAGGTTAGCTATGGCTTTTCAAACTTGAAATCTTTGTTTTCCTCTTCATTTAGAGTATTTTCATCCCACATGCAAGAGTTTTCCTTGGAGATTTACAAAGATTGATTTTTAGGGTTTTCTTGGGAAACTTTTGGGGGTTTTTGTAGATTGGGAGCTTGAGACCCTAGAGCATTGTTTGAAGAGTATCTTAACTCTCATCTTGGCTTGAGGCAAGTGGATTTTTCAATTAATATGGTGATTCCATTTATTTAGTTCCATTTCATGGTGTTTCATTCTATGTTCTAATCTCTTTATGTTTCTTAGATTTGTTTTGGATAAATGGAGTAATGTTATGTTTGATTTCCACTTATGATGTTATTGTTTTATAATGAATTGAAAGTTGTTTTCACTTTGGTCATCTTGAGATTTAGTCTCCCTTATGTTAAGTGTTTGTGCCCAAAGAATGGAGAAAACTTTGATTTAAAAGTATTGTGTTTGGTTAATTGGATTGATTATGGATGATGATTTGATGAGTTGAGGAGGTCAAGAAAGGGCCCAAATAATGGTGGAAATGTGTATGAAAGAAAAGGAATGAAAAAGGATTAAAAAAAATGGAAAAATGAGGAAAAACACCCAGTCGAGCCGGACTGGACAGAGCCTAGTCCGCTCGAGCGACCCAGGCTCTGTCTGGGCTTCGCTCGAGCGGACCTTGGGTCGCTCGAGCGAGCCCAGCCCAACCTGGGGGCCTGTTCAAGGACTGTTTTTGGTCCGTTTAAAATTCTGGTTTTGGCCCATTTGAGGACTGATCTGGGCCAAGTTTGAGGACTGTTTTGGGCTTGGTTTAAAGCCTGATTTGGACCTGTTTCAAGGTCTGATCTGGGCTATTTCAAGGACCGTTTTGGGTCAGGGTGAGGACTGTCTTGAGTTGGGTTAAGGCCAGATGTGGGCCTGATTTAAAAAGGTTTAAACCATTCTTTTTGGGGACTCATTGGATTATTTTTCAGGTTCACTCCCAGCCCATACCCAAGCTCAATTCAGTCCAACCCCTGTTCTATATTGAAGCCCATTCAGCCCATTTACTATCTTGGAACCATTATGTAAAGTGGTTTGAATTATGATCAAAACCATTTGGGAACCCTTCAAGTCTAAATGTACACTTCATCCCTTGTGATTGTCAAGGATCTTCTGTGGCACCAAATTACTTTCTATTAATGACAATAAAAGGGTCAAATGTATATCAAGACGACCCGCATTAGACTGTTGAATCATCATACATTCATTCCATAAAAAAGAGGTTTTGTCCGGATCCATTTTTAAATCTTTTGAATACTTTGGGGTGGTTTATCACATTTATGGGCATTGATAAGACTACTCATCTACTTTGCTCAGATTTGTCGATATGTATCTGTTTGGAGTAGTTTTCTTATCGATTTTGGAAATATATCTTTATGAATGGATTTGTATTACTTCGAGGTTTCGAACTTTTACTCTAATGGCACCACTAAGCTTAGGTTACCTTGTCGGACTGATCATCCGGCTTGGAATCTTTAATTTGTTCGCCAACTGTAGTTTGGATTCTGTCTGTACCGACCAATGCAACGGTTTATATCCGGTCCCACGTGTAGTGGCTACTGATTTTGTTTGATAACGACTATGTTCGTTCCGGTCCTACGAGTAGTGGCTACGGTTCTGTCTGCTCCCATTACTTCGGTAACAGGAGAATTTAGCTACATGGCTTGCCAATGTTTTATACGTTTAATGTTTTATCTTATGGTTCTTGTTTATTTCACTTACCGTAGCATTGGATTCGTAAACTATTAAGATGTCTATCTTTTATCTTGTCATTTCCATTATTTAGGATTTAATTGTAGTTCTCATTTATTAAATGTTTTACTCGTTTTATCATCCTGTTATTTGTTATATTTGCTTGCCAGACCGTCATGTCTAACCCTTTTTGCTTGGTGCCAGATGTCGAGCCCCTCGTTGTTGAGGCGCACTTCGAGGCGGAGCCTATAGTTCTTGTGGAAGGCGAGTGGCAGCCCGATGATGTCGTTTAGACGTCGGGTTGTTTTTCGAGCTTCGATCACATTTTGGAATAGATACTATTCTTTTTGGGATTTCGTTGTAGCCATTGTTGGCTTATTCTTTTTGGGAAAAATTGTAATTATTGGCTAACTTTACTTTTGTAGAAAACTTGAAACTAACTTTGGGGCCTATCTATAGAATGTTTCTCTTTTTTATGCTAGTCTTGTGCGATCTCATTATACTCATATGATATGGACTTTTATGTTTGCTACAATGCTTCCGCGTAATTTATTCGTATGAATGTGATTCTTAATAATCACAGTTGGATCGGATTTTGAGGATCCTTACCGCGGAAACCTGTGGGAAACTAGCGTATGCGGGCGGAATTTTCCGGCCCGTCGCGCCACGACCCCGGATTAAGGTCTCGTTTAACGGGTCCTCGGTCCGGGGGCATGACATCAGGGACGTCGAGATGGGGAAGTCTTCAGTGAAGCTTTCTCCGGAGTTTCGGAAGAAGGCTTTTGATTTTGGTGCCTCCCGAGACTCTACCAGGGCGAGGTTGGGAAGGCATTACTCCTTGACAAATGCAGAGAAGGAGTGGCTTTTCAGCAAACGTGTCAGCACAATGGTGTACCGCAGACATCTTTTCATTGACATCCAGCAGTATGTACCTTCTCGCTTTACTCTGCAGTTAGGCTTTTCTCAAGGCGTTGTTGGAGCGCCTTCAAGCATGGTGAAGCGCTTTGGAGGTTTACAGGACGGGAGAAATGCATGGGCTTTCTATAGTGCTGAAGACACTTCTGCCATGATTTCTTATCCTGTGTTGTCGACTTCCCGGACTGTCAGCTTCACGAAGTGGTTCACGGAGAGCTTTTCGGCATATCGGGGGCTTTCCAAGAAGGAGCTTGATGTGAAGCTATCATCTAGAAAAGGCCTTGGAAAGTCGGAAGGCATCCGGTGAGAGGAAGTTTGGGCCTTCCTTTCTGGAGAGAAGCATAAGATAGGCTTTCTCGGTGACCAGGGCGTCATTGGTTCTAATGAGGCTTTAGAGCAGCTAGAATAGGAGGAAGCTAAGCTTGATGCTTGGATGCAAGCGGCACAGAGGCAAGCCTCCGTGGAGTCTACTGGCAAGAGTAGACCATCCAGTGAGGAGTCAAGTGGGAGACCTGACTCTGACAGTGGGGCAGGTTCCTCTAAGAAGCGAGCCCGCAGAAGTAAGAGGAAGGGGAGTCATCATCGCAGCAAGGGGCAACAGGAACGTTCTCCTGACATAGAAGTTCCTCTTACTATCAATGAGGAGGTGCCAAGGAATGCTGACGAGCCTCCAGAAAAGAGAAGCCAAGAAGAAAAGACCGTCGGTGAAGGTATGATTCTTCCTCCTTCTCTTTCTATTTCTTTCCATGGGATTTTTCCATGTTCTAATTTGCTTTCTTCCCCTGCTGCTTCCCCCCGTTTTTTTTAGCAGAGGATGAAGACTTGGCGATGCCTAAGGTTCCTGCCGATGAGGCGGTGACAGATCATGTTGCGGCACCAGAAAAAGAACCGAGGAACTCTGGAGTGAATCCAGAATCTCCAATTGGTATGACTTCTTTTGCTTTCTTTTTTTTTTTTGTCTGTGACTCGGTTTGCTAACATTTTTCTTGTCAGCTGACTTGCCACAGGATTCCGATGACTTTGAACCATCGATGGATGCAAATGTTGATGATGCTTCTGATGAGTTCATGGAGGAAGAGAGTGTTCCACCAGTTTGCTGCCGGATTGTATGGAGTCGAAGGACAGCTTTGGATTTTGTATTTGTCGTAGAACCTGTAGAATCGATGATCCCGGAATTGTAGTCCGTTATCATGGACGAATCTTTTGGGTATACCGAAACGACAAATGATGTTAGTGCGCAGGAACTGAATGACTGATGAGGTCTTCATTTCGTTGAGCGCAAATGCTTCTGACCACTTGGAGAAATAATCCGTAGCGGCAAAGATGAAGCGATGACCTTTGCTTGAAGGGAGAGAAATAGGACCTATGATGTCCATACCCCAGGCTTCGAAAGGCCATGAAATCGTTATAGGATGTAGCCATTCTAGAGGCATGTGAATGTAATCTCCATGAACTTGGCATTGTTGGCAGTGCTTAGCAAATTGCATTGCGTCAACTACCATGGTAGGCCAGTAATAACCTAACCTTTTTATCTGATCATAGAGCTTGGGACCAGCATGATGAGCTCCACAAAGACCAGCATGAACTTCTTTGAGTGTTTCTTCAGCCTCTTGTTGCGACAAGCAGCGTAGAAGTACTCCGTTGAAGGATTTTCTGTAAAGGATTTTTGAAGGAATATCCAAATGAAAGCTTGGGGTTCGCCTTTGGATGCTTACCCATTCTTTTGGATCTTCAGGTAGGATTCCGAACATAGTGTAATCAATGAACGGATCCCTCCGGTCATCGATTGAAGGTTGAAGGATTGAAATCCGACTTCCAACCACTTGGTGGCATTCAGCAACTGCTTGATGTGTGTTAAGAGGAGGAAGGATTCTTCTTTTGCACACTGTGATTTGCATGTTTTCCCCTTCCTGGATTGCCATAGATGCGGCAAGTCCAGCCAGGGCATCTGCACGTATGTTTTCACCTCAACGAATGTGGGTGATGTGACCGATGTCAAACTTTTACAGAAGTGATTATGCCTTGTTGTAGTAAGGCAGTAAATCAGGCTTCTTGACTTCAAATTTCTGATTCATCTGGTTGACGATTAGTTGAGAGTCTCCAAAGACTTCCAGCATGGTGATACCGGATTCGATGGCGAGTTCCAATCCTAGGATCAGAGCTTGATATTCAGCTGCATTGTTTGTGCATGGTTCCAGTAGCGAGAAAGCGTGTGGAATCATGTATTTGTCGGGGCTAACAAAGAGGATGCCAACTCCCGAGATCAGCTGTCTTTTTTCATTTGTCCTTGTTGCACCGTCAAAGTACATGTCCCAGGAGGCACTTTGTGAGAAAGTCTCCACTGTTAGTTTTATGGACTCAATCCAGTAGATGATATAATAAATTGATTAATTTCTTTATTTATCAATATATTCATGCTTTCCTTTCATGAGATGAATGGTGATTTATTATATACTTGCACATAACCAATACGAATGACATGATGGTTCATGAGAAGAACCGGAGTCAACAAGTATATTAGATGTAACACATGTGTATGGATGAGATCCACATACGGGAGACATGTGTGATAAATCTTATACTTAAATATCTTCACAACCAGTGATGAGACTGGACATCTCATACTGACAAGGTTGCAGCACTTTGATCACTATGAGATAGTGTGATTTGTCTCGATCATCAAAATGTAAGATTCTGGATCATAGTGCTGGTACATTGGATGTATTGAAGGACCATGAGAAGCACCTTATAAACACTGTCTTTACTTTAAGGTCAGCTCTCATAATTCCCGGGCAATAGGCTCTCAATCCTGAGACATTAATGAACTCAAGTTTCAATCTATTCATTTGCTTTGAGTCACCAATGAGTAAGGCCAACTGTAGGTCAACACCTCGGTGATTTGGGTACGTGGTAGTAGAGCTGTGGGAACATTCAATGGTCAAGATGGAATCTATCTCTATCCCCTTATGCCAATTAATGGATTTATCATTGGTAAGTGCGCACCCATTCCGATTAAGAGTTAATTGGAAAGGTACCTATGATTATTATAATTAATTGGGGCTCAAGGATAATAAGATATGGATCTAGTTTGGAAGACAGGTCCAATTGATCCATGGATATTGATAGAGGGGTCTACTCGTGGTAATGTGGAAGTTTAGGGTCTTCTATGTAATATTCCTAAGACTGGAGTTCAATTGCATTTATATAGTGGAGTTATTTGCAATTAACTATGGGCCTGGATTACACATGAGATGTGGGGTCACGTGTCCCAATTGGAGCCAGCTTTCTAAGGAATCCCTAGTGGTCCTCACGCTAGCCCAATTATTAGAAAGTATCTAATTCTAGTTGAACTCTAAAAGGAAAGTTACTATTTCTATTTGAAGTGATACTTCTAATAGTGGCAATAGTAGACTTACTAATTTTAGTAGAATTGAGACTTCTATTTTAATTAGAAAGGAATTGGAAAGTTACTAATCATATTTGAAGTGAGACTTCTAATTATGATATGATAAGTTACTAATTAATTAATGGAAGTAAGACTTCTATTTTAATTAAGAAGAGATAGTTACTAATTTTTGGAAGTAAGACTTCTAATGGAAATTAGTAAGTGGGGCTTGCAAAAGCTATAAATAGAGGAGAGGAGGGCTGGACGTCCCATGCATGCTCCATACATAGGGATTCACGCCCAGCCCTCTCTAGTGCAAAAGTTGCACGAGTTCTTTCTCCTCTCCCTCTTCTAGTTCTCTTTCTAGCTCCTCCCTAGAGTTCCTAGTAGTTTTCTCTTGGAGATCCCACCATCTTCTTGAGAAAAGGAGAATCTGATACGGGTCATAGCGTGGAAGATCAAGAGGTCTTGGAGATCCCTATTTGATTAGTGAAAGCGTTTCATCATCAAAGAAAGATGCAACTTCTCCATTAGAGCACAACCGAGCTCCAAAGGTATAATCTACTTCCTTGCATGTTGTAGATTTATTTGTTGCTTATTAATTGCTATTTCTATCTTCTAGATAGATTGTATTTACTGATCATGATGGGTGAGATTGAGGGTTTACTTCCTGGATTGGGTTTTATAGTCTTCTGGAAAGTTGATCCCTGCATCAAGTGGGTCAAAAGTTTTGAAACATATCCTAGAGGCCCACCTTATTTCCAACATTCCCAAGATCCGCAGGAGTGAGGATAATAAAATTCCACCACGACCTAAATATTTTGTGGAAGCTAATCATGGTGTTGCGACTCGGAGCCCGTGGCCATCGGGTTCCGTGTCGCACTCAACCAATAACTTATAGCCATCAGAATAAGGCTCAGAATCAGACTGGTACAAATCAAAAACCATAATACATTGAGCTGACAGTAACAAGATATTTTTATTTCCCACATAACTTAAAGTTACAAATTACAAAGTATTTTCATTGGATCCCAAAAGAAAAAGGGCTAATAAAAGCCATCCAAAAGAAATAACTAACTAAACAAATACTACCCAATTTGTTACAAACTCCGGCACCAAACTTGACATCTATTTGACATCAATGGAGACCTCTCGCGTCAGACCGACGACTCAATAGCCTCCTCCGAACAAACACCAAAAAGGGGAAGAGAAGGAGTCCTAGCACCAAACAAAAGGGGGATCAGACACAACGGTCTGGCAAGTAATATTCAGATAATATGATGATAAGGTTATGATACATTATGAAATAAACATAAATACTTTTAAAGTTCTAAGTATTAGTAGCAAAGAAATAAAATAACAATTTCTAAAAACATTAACGATTCCAAAGGATATAATAAATCAAATGAAACAATAGTGATCGATAGAATACAATGGTAATCGAGCAAACATAATAGTAGTCAAATAAATCAATACCGACCAATAAATCAATAGCAGACGAATAAATCATTGGCGACCACATATAGCTATATTCTCCTATTACCGAAGTAACAAGAGCAAACAGAAACTGTTGCCACATTCAAGTGGGACAGGAAATCAGAAACCGTTCCCACTACCCGTGGGACCGGAGAACAGAAACCGTTGCCACTACCCGTGGGACCGGAATTATCAAAAACCGTTGCCATGGCCGGAAATAGAACAAAATCCAAACTGTAGTTGGCAGATAATTTAAAGATCCTAAGCCGAGTAATCAGCCCGACTAGGTAACCTAAGCTTAGTGGTGCCTTTAAGTTTCAAAGCCTGAACCATTACAAATCCAAACATAATAATTCATTTTCCTAAATTGATAAAAGGACTACTCCTAAACAAATACGTACTGAACATATAGACAGATCCGAACAAATCTGATGAGTAGCCTTATCGATGTAATTCCAAATGTGGCAAACCATTCAAATCAATTTATAGCTTAGATACCGATTTCCGTGGCGAACCACTCGATCTATTTCAAAACAATTTATAGGAATCATATAATCTTTCTAGCATTGAATGGAATAGTGTATAATGGTTCGAAGGTTACTAAGGGACATCTCAATATACTCTTAGTCTCCTAATGTCGATGATAAATGAGAGATTTGGTGCCACTAAAGATCTCCGACAAATTAGGACATAAAGTGTATATTGAGACTTCGGTTAATCCCCCGGTAAATACAACATTAAGTAATCTCATCATTCTATCCATTTGATTCTCGCGATTAAAAGTAATTCAATCCCATGTTTTTATTACAAACTTTCATGCATCAATGAGGGTTCAATGGGCTTCAAACAATGGAGGAGGAATGGGCTGAAATGGGCCTGAGACAGGCCTGAAAGGAACCAGAAAACAGCCCACAAACAGCCCAGAAAATGGGCCCTGAACAGACCTGGACTCGCTCGAGCGACCTAGGGTCCGCTCGAGCGAAGCCCAGACAGAACCTGGTCCGCTCAAGCGGCCCACTGGGTTGCTCAAGCGGACTAGGCTCTATCCCAGTCTGGGTCGAGTGCAGAATTTGCACTTTCCTTCTTCTTTTTGTATCTCTTATTTCCCTCCTTCTCTTCCTTATATTTTCCAACATTTTTGAGCTCATATTAGCCTTCTAAAATTCCATTAAACCAACTAAATACACTATCCATTCCATCAGACAAAAATCAACTGCAAATACAATCTTCCTCATTCATTAAGATGCAAAAGTCTTAGAACAAAGAGGGACTAATACAAAAAGAGATGAATCCAAAAACATAATATCTCAAGATAGACATTTCAAATAAGATAATTATAAAACATTTCATAAACTCCTTCAAGAAGAAATCATGTCATGAAAAGAAGAAGAAAACATATGAAGTAGAAACTCATAGAATCATACACGTTGAATGAATCACATATTACTTGAAATATTAACTTGCCTCAAGCCAAGAAGAAGTGAAAATCACTCAAGAAGGGTCTCTAAGAGGTCTCTATCTCCAATCCTACAAAAGCCCCAAAATCACCAAAAGAAAACCCTAGAAAAATCAATCTTATGCAAACCTCAATGAAAATCCTTGCATGTAAGATAAAAATACTCCAAATGGTTTGGAAAACAAAGATTAGAAGAAAGAAAACAATTGCTAACCTTTTTGAAGCTAAAACAAGGAAGAAGAGCTTGGAAAAGTGGTCTCTCCTAGCTCAAATCTTTTGAAAAATACACATTTGAAAAGCTTGAGAGTTGAGGAAGAAAGCTTGGAAATCAATCTCACTTGGCACTTGAGCAAGAAGCATAAAAGAAGAGAGAGAGAGTCGCTGAAATGAAGAAAAATGGTTCCAGCCCTTGCTGGAATCGTTGCAGGAAATGAATGGGGAAGAAGAACCCATTTGCCCTTTTAAAGAGTTAAGTGGGATGGGTCCCATGGGCCCCAATCTTCTTTAAGGCTGAAAAAGGTATTTGTGGGTCCCGAACGAAAACGACGAAGAAGTCAAAATTGGTCAACGAAATTTCTACTTTCCAAAAAGTATATTTTTACCAATTTCTGAAATTTTCAAAATTTAAGGACAGATTTAGTGAAAATGTCATTTCTGCCCCTTTTTTTCGAAAAAGGTGTTTTTAGAGCATTAAATAAAAATGGTCAAAACATGAAAGTTGTTAAACTTAATGAAATGAGTCAAAATAAACAAAATTTGGAATTTTTAGAAATCAAGAGTAATTCCTCATAAAATTACATTTTATAAGGGTTGGGTCAAACCAAAGTCAACGGTACTCAAAACTTTCAACAGTTATGAAAAATCTAGTGAAACTCAAAAACAAGGTCAAACCAACTCTAATCTTGCTTAAAAAGTAAAACAGAAATTAAAATAACACTAAACTCGAAAATTAGGGGTCGGGGTCTTACACTTGGGACAGGATCAGGCCCAACATGACATGCATTTAATGCGATGTGGGCTGATCGGACTGGCAATAAATGCATTGTGGGCTGGATGGATCCTCATTTATTACTTTGTGGGCTAATGAGATCATTCCTATCAGATCTAAGGTCCCACTCCAAGATATCAGGTAAAATCCTCTATAAATATGAGGATGTTCCAAGACAAAGGTATGCATACACATCCCCTCTTGAGCCGTTACTCTGTCTCCCTTCTCCTTCGATCTCTGTTTAGTTCGCACACTAACTTAGGCATCGGAGAGCCTTGCGCTGCCCAGGCCAGGGTCCTCTGATTGTTTGTTTCTCCCCTTTCAGGCTCTAAGGCAGCTAATCTTCATCAGTTCTTTGGATAAGTCCTACCAGGCACCCCCTAATCTTGTGAGTTATATTTTTTGCACTTACAGTATTAGCCTCGCGCCACCAAGAGTGTGGCCGTTCCTTCGGAGGGCTTTTATTTGTCTAGTTACTAGATATGGATCTCCATTAGATTGTATTGGTGAGACGTGGTGGGGGTTCACTCCCATAGGAGGTGCTGCCCAAAATGGTTGTCACGTAATATTAGTTGGTGGGTCACACTTAACTAAAATAATGATGTAGTATCCCCTAGGATTTGCATCATATATTTTAGAAACCAAAGTTTATCGAGAGTCATACATTATTTGGTATGAGATACCTAGATGATAATGAATGATGGGGATCATGGAAAGTTAGTCTTGTTCTCTTTTAAAGTAATGGTTAAAGAAGCTGCCATTGTTAGTTTCGAAAAATTTCTGAAACAAGACCGCATCTATTAGTAATCACAAGAATATAATGATCATAAATGAGAAAACTATGGTTTTTTCTTTTCAAATCGCTCGAAGGTCATGGTTCGACCCAAGCGACATGAAGAAGGCAAAAAGCCATAGATGGTGCAATTGTCCTGATTGCAAGTATGGTAAGCTCAGAATGAGCGTTCTAGTGACTGCTAGAAGCAATTGTAAACCTAAATTCGACTTATCGAGAAGCAGGGCTTGCTTGAGGCAAGACGAATATAAGGTTGGAGTTACAAATGTGCAGGTCGCCAATACAGTAGACCCTGAAAGGGTGTACCAGTACCGCTAGGCACAAATGTTGGAAATCGCATCCATGTGACGGAGATGAGATGGGATTCTCTTTTTTGAAAGGTCAAGATTGGATTCGTCAAAGAGACCAAATGGTATTCCAATCCGAACACGGGCTCAACATTTCTGCGAGCACCGGTGCACAGATGGGAAGGAACCACAAATTCTCAAATCTGAATCCAAAATGACGAGAGTTTTTTTTTTTTTTTTGAAAGGTCAAGATCAGATTTGTTAAAGAGAACAAATGGTATTCCAATCCGAACATGGGCTTAACATTTCTGTGAGCACCAATGCCCAGAAGGGAAGGGAACAGAATTTCTCAAATCTGAACCCGAAGATGACAGAAGTTTTTTTTTTAAGAAGATCTAAAGAAGGAAGAGTGCACATAGGTGTCCTAACCTAGTCTTATGAAACCTCAATTGATAGAATTGCCCCCAGGTAAGGGTAGGATTACTTAATGAACCCGTTTGGAGGACCTTTGCCTAGAACAATCAAGTTTGTCTCCACACTCTTGACAAAGCTTTTCTTGAATCAATCGTGGTCAAAGAATGCAATTGGTGCAACCTAGTGTTCTTCATCTTTTTTTTTAAGATCATTAATGAACTCATCGAAGAGAAACGATGGCCATTTCCACAATTCGAACCGGCTCAACATTTCTGCAAGCACAGAGATGAAATGGAAGGGATCAAAGTTTCTCAATTTTGAATCCAAACTGAGAAATCTGATTTTTTTTTAAGATCCCTAATGAACTCATTGAAGAGAAATGATGGCTATTTCCACAATTTGAACCGGCTCAACATTTCTACAAGCATAGAGACGAAATAGAAAGGATTTAAGTTTCTAAATTTTGAATCCAAACTAAGAAATCTGATTTTTTTTAAGATCCCTAATGAACTCATCGAAGAGAAACGAAGGCCATTTCCACAATTCGAACCGATTCAACATTTCTGCGAGCATAGAGACGAAACGGAAAGGATCAAAGTTTCTCAATTTTGAATCCAAAAAAGAGAAATTGACAGTGTCTCTTGGTTTTTTACAAAGTGTGTTTGGTGCTAAATATTACATGAAAAACCCTTTTTATAGGCATTTTGATGGCTGTAACTGAAGAAGATCGTTGGAGTGTGGGGGACGGTTTCAGAAGGTGGAGTAAAGAATGTTGTAACTGCCCTTCCATGCGTTCACCGGCCATAGGACCTGGTCAAAGAAGGAGACCGTGGGGCGTCGTGGGAGTTAGTTACTGACTACCGATCACCAATCATGGGGATGGCTAGGAAGCGCCCACCGGCCATTAGAATTTCATGGCATCGATCATTGACTTGTTCGAGTGGCGCCCACCGGCCATTCGCCCTTAGAAATAATCGGTCATTGAAGATGTGCGATGCCGGCCATTGAATTGCTGGAAGATGCTCACCTGCCATTCGTCCTTAGCATTGGCCGGTCTTTGAAAATGTGTAAGGCCGGCCATTACGCTATTGGAAAGCGTTCAAAGGTCATTCATGCTGAGCGATGATTGGTTATTGGTCCATATTCTTTAGCGGCCGGTGGAGATGAAAACTGTTTAACTTCTAAACTCAATAAATGAAAATTTACATGTCAACACTAATACCATTCAAGGATCCATTACAAGGGTCCATCCTAGGCTTGGGTTGCCTTTAGCATGTTAACACAACACCATTCGCCTTTTATGTGCACTTAGGGAACGAATGTCTAAGTTTCAAGTATATTGGTACTCTTATGGTGTTTAACATTCAAAACCCTAGGCTTGCACACACTCGACTTGGCATCGAATCACACATGTCTCCAGACAAACCCCAGAGGTGACAGTCAACTCAAATATCACTCCTTATAGGTCCAAGTCCAAGCTTCGTGTGAGTCTGCATTTCAAGTTACAAGCCATGTCCTAAAGTTCATGACTCTAGTCCAAAGAATCAAAGAATTTTCTTCACCAATTGGTCAATTGGGATGTGCAAACAATGGCCCTCTTTGATGTGTGCAAGTTGATAAGTCACAAAAGTGCATCATTAATTCATCATTAAATGTGAGATTGTGGACTTAATCAAGGTGATTTGCATGAATTTCATAGAGTTTATGATCCAACACCCCACCGGATTTCCACTATTTATACTTTTTCACGGGCTAAGCAATAACCTTTACAAAGATATTTTTCCAGGCTTAACAACAACCTATCAATGTGCTTTTCTAGGCTAAGCAATAACCTTTACAAGATGCTTTTCAAGGCTAAGCAATAACCTTTACAAGTAGAAGGTTTTCTCTCAAAGAAGTGTCTACACAAAATACTTTAAGAGATACAATTAAAGCTCAATTCATTTGCCTCTAACATAGGCTAATATGAAGGTTAAAACAAGTTACAAACATGCACTTACAATTAGCTAAGGTGAGTGCTCAATGTGTATGAATGTTTACTTCAATCAATTTCTAAAGTGAAGCTCTTAAATGAATGCTTGATGCATTTAAAAATCTAAGCACAGAAAATAATGATTGAAGAGATGAACTAATCACATGAATTAATCAAATCAACTTGGAAAGACATTCCTATCAAAATACACAAGTTGTATGAAAGTTTAAATGCCAAAACACATGTGATTTGGACATGAGTGTTTGCAAAACAATCTAATATGCTTATGTGATTTGAAGTTTGCAAAACAACTCAGTCAAAGCTAGAAATCATGCTAATATAGAGTTTCAAAGGTTTGAACATGCATGGATTTCAAAAGAATGAAAATCAAATATAACTTAGAAAGATATACCTTTAAATGTCAAGGTTTTGGATCTCCATTGATCCTCTAGCCTTCTCAGCTCATTCCTCTTTCTTAGGCTTCAAAATAGTTCCAAAGGTTCACCCATCCAACCTCTTGAAAGAAAGGAATGAAATGGACTTTTATAGAAAAAATCTGTCCAACGGCTAGTTGTCCCGGTCGACCCCATGACCTCGACCGAGTCCAACGGCTATATTTCCAACGGCTAGTTGGCTCAGTTGACTGGGTATAGGGCTCGGTCGACCGAGCACACTGGCCTGGGATGAGTTCTTTCAGAATTTTGAAAAACTTTATTATGAAACTAGGAACTGAAAGTCCGGAATCCGAACCCTAGAGGGGGTGAATAGGGTGAGCTATGAATTAGTGACCAATTATGATAAATTTTAACTTCTTTAAAATAACTAGTCACAAGTGATGATATAGAATTGAAGTGCGGAAGCTAATGAAAAGAATCACCATAAAGCACACACCATAACACAATGATTTATAGTGGTTCGGCCTCAATGCCTACGTCCACTACCGGCTTGTGTACCTACACCCCACAGGATTTCCACTATGTATGCTTTTCAATAGGCTAAGCAATAACCTCTACAATGTTGTTTTTCTAGGCTTAACAATAACCTATACGAGATGCTTTTCTAGGCTAAGCAATAACCTTTACACAGTGTTTTTCTTAGGCTAAGCAATAACCTTTGCATAAATAGATTTTCTCTCAGGGAAGTATCTTCACAAAACACTCTAAGAGATACAATTAAACTCAATAAAACTGCCTCTTAATTAGGCGGATATGAAAGTGTAAAATCAACTCAGATAAACACTATGAAATACAAATATGAATGCTCATGTTGTGTGTGTGTGAATACTTCAATCAAGTTTAAAAATAAGTCCAATCAATATATGCTTAATGCATTTAAAAGTTTAAGGCACATAAAAAATTTGATTGAAGAGAAATGCAAGTCACATGTATAAAAACTAACTTGTTGATGATATGAAAATCAAAAGCTCACAAGTTGTATGAAACTATTTAACTAAACATGTGATGCATGTGCATAGTTGTTTTCAAAACAAACTAGTTTAACTAATGTTCTAAAGTGATTGAAAACAACTAATGAGGATACAACCAAGTAAATGGATGATGCTATAAAAGAAATCAAAGATTTTGGCAAAGCGTGATTAATGAAGTTTTTAAAAAAAACTTGGTTTGAATTAAGGTGACGAATCCAACATAAATAAATCCAAGATTAAATATGATAAAGGATTCAACACATCATAGTTATCATGCTAAAATTCATTTACCAATAATTAAAACAAAGCATGATATAATTAAAGAAAAGGGAGCATACCCATTAGAGAAGTGTCCAAGATTGAATCAATGGAATAGCCCCATAATCCCTTCACTAATGCTCTAAAACATCCTCCTTCCTTGGCCTCAAAACTCCTCAAAAGTTCAACCCCTTTTCCCAAAGAAAAAGCCCCTTTTTATAGCCAAAAAGGTTGCCAATGGCTAGTAAAATATGCTTTTAGCGGGGGGCGGGTCGCTGGTAAAAGTGTATATCAGCCGTCGGTATACGTCCTTCCAACGGTCATATTTTTCTTGAAAATATGCTTTTAGCAGCGGTCGCAGGCGCCGGTAAAGGTGATATATTGGCCATTGGTAAAAGTCCTGTTTTCCTCAAAAAAATGTATATTTTAAAGAGATTTTCTTATGGGGACTTTAGGCTATGGAATCAAGCATGAAAACATGATTTAAATCAATCTAAGTGTTTGAAAATCATGAAACGAAAAATGCCAAATTTGATTTGAAACTTTTAAAACATTGGCTAGCTTGATTTATAAAAATTCTTTTTCAAACTAAATGCATCCAAGTTTAAAACACAAATATGCATGAAACATGAGTTCTGAAAGTTTTAAAACCATGCAAGTGAAAATCAAGATTTTAAGATATTCTAAATCAATGCATGTGTGAAAATTCATGAGATGAATAAAATAATAATGCATCCATCAAATTACAATACACAAAATCCCTAATAGGAACTCTAAGCCAGTATGTTTCATGCGTACTAAAATAATACTAAAAATGAGATAAGTATGCAAAACATGAACCTCGAAGACTTGATTTTTCAAAACCGTGCATGAAGAACTAGATTTTTATAAGTGCATTTTTAGTTCTAAAACATGCAGGATGAAGTCTTTGAAAATCAAATGCATATGCAAGTCTAAGGTTCAGATTTCAAGGTCCAAATTACGATGCATGAGTGTGTGATCAGATGACGGTGAAAGTGAAAGTGCATCCATAAAATTAGCAATCATACAAAAATCCTAACCATCTCCCCCTTTACAATTTGATGGCAACTAAGATGATCACAACTCTTCTAGAACTTCAGCTCTTCTAAACTATTCTGATCTTGAAATTTCTTGAATGATTATCCCCCTTCGTTAGAGCTCTCCCCTTGCTCTAAGCTTTTGCTTTAAGTTCTCTAAACTTTTGATTCGCATGCATTCAAGGGCTCTCCCTCTTTGTTTCTTAGACAGATCTCCCCCTTAGTTAGATCTGGTCTTCTCTCCCTCTTTGTTGATCTTCTCTCCCCCTTTTTCATCGAATTGCAAAGGAACCTGTATACATGAGAAAACAAATACCTTTTAGCAGCACCTGTTACCAAATGAAATTGAAAATGTATTGCAGAACAGGGTATCATGTATATTGGTTGTTTTTGCTGTGTTTGAATGAAGCTAAGACAAAAGATATTAATTGAGAGAATATATAGTTTAAACTCTAAATTATCACAAACATTCATCAATTTTGGAATATAACAAGAAGATAAGAGATGAACACTTGAAAACTGTAGATTCATTGATTTACCATAAAAGATTAGTACAGATTTCATAAATTACATGACCAATACAAATATGAACATATTATATGGTCAGTATTCAAAACAAAATAACAGTTAGAAGATAGACAAAAAAATACATCAAAAAGAGAAACAGTCTATCATTAACCAAAAAAAAAAGATACCCCCCTTAGATCTAAGATGAATCTGAAGGAGATGGGGGCATCACATCATCATGACGCCTGCAGCTACTGGAGATGTTCGAGAGGTACTTCAAGGATTTCTTCAGGAGCTTCTTCATTCCTGATACCTCTTCTCGAAATTACTGAAACTCTGTATGAATGGTAGAAACAGTATGCTCAACAGAAGTCAATCTATCTTCCAGACTGCGTTGCACAGGGGGCTGAGGGGGCTCTGGATGAGGAGGCTGTCCTACTACTGGATCTACAGGCTCTACCGCTGCAGCCTCTATCTCTACGTCTCCTTCAGTAATAGGATTCACTCGCTGAGGTGGTGGAAGCTTCATTAAGAGAATGTTGGATTTGTTGAAGACTGTGGTAGTCTCAGGTCTCTCTGAAGCAGGAGGATCTACACCATATGATCTGGCAAGTTGAGTAATGAGGAACCCATAAGGAGCCGCACAAGGCTATGAGCCAGTGATGACTCTGAGGATGTGGTGCATAATTACAGACTGTAAGCACACCCGAACACCCGAAATCACTTTGAACAGGAGATTAGCCATGTAAGGAGTTACTTCTATCCTATTCCCTTTCCTTGGATAGATGGAATGAGTGAAAATGAGTGAATGATACGGAGGGAATGAAGCATTAAGGAAGCCTGGAGACAATTCTTGGCTGACCAAATTTCAGATTTACCACAGAGAGCTCTAGTCACCGAATCTCTCTCTTCAAGGGGAAGAACTTCAGAAATTATCTTTGGTCCATTAGACCTAGGAATCCCCAAGATGGATGAAATCTTCTCTGTAGTAACCACCTCTTCGCCATGAGAGAATCTGATTGTGAAAGAATTTGTGGTGGAGGTACAGATAGACTCATATAGGCCATGGACAGAAGATGCATGTGTTGGCACTCCAAGTCAGAATACTGCTCCAACCTATGACTTATAGGATAGCAGGGACATTGTAGTCCACTAGATCTTCAACAATGCATTTATTCTCCATTTTAATCCCTTTGTTCCGAAAAGATTTGACAACAGAAGATGCAGAAGGGATGGGATTGAATCGAACAACTTGTGGAGGAGCAGCTTCGGGAGAGGACGAAGGAGATCTATGGGAAGATGAAGCTTGGCCTATCTTAGACTTTTTGCTAGGATGCCTCCAGGTTTGCTTGGTGCGAGCCATAACTGAATATATTAAAGGTAAAGAATGCTCAAGGCTGCAAGAAGTGCTGGAAGATACTAAGGTAAACATAGAGCACTAATCAGCTGGATTTTTGAATTTAGAAGAGATAGACAGCACTGAGAATGTACTTGAATTACTTCTAAGATAGAATAGTCTCAAATGCACAATGTTCCCACTCAAATTCAGCAAAAATAGTTACTAAATGGGATGAAACAGTGGTTCAGGCAAACTGTCAAACAGTTGCACTGCAGAAACTGAAGCTGGGAAGACTACTGATCAAAGTTGTCCAGGAGATGGACCAAAAGTCTACAAATGATCCTTGTGCAGGAAAAGTAATTCCAAATAGATTAATAGCCACATACACACGAATCTGAATCCAACGATGAGTTCTAGAATCTGCTAAACAACACAGATGGCTAGAGAGAGAAACACACGGCTTGGAAAGCTTGGACTGAACAAAGTCTTCAAAGAAGTTCTCTAGATTCACACAAAAAAGAAGATTGTCTTCATTCTTAGAGGGAGAAGAATCCTGCACACTTGGAGATTAGTTGGAGCCTAGAGAAGATGATGAGAAAAAATAAATGGCTGCAAAGCTCCAAGAAGGTGAGCTGTCATCAACTAGAAATTTTGATGAAGAAATCACGGCAGCTGAACCAGGTATAAGAGGAAGAAAACCAACTCAGAAAGCAGTTTGGAAGAGGAAACCGAGCCCAAGGGTGTCGACCTGCTCAAGAGAAGAAATTATGTTTTGAAACAGAAATATTTTAAGTTGCTAGATGCACATGCTCGGTCAACCGGCCACTCCACGATGTCGACCGAGCCAACAGGAAAAACTAATTTTCTAAGTCAGATTCAAGAAAAAATTGGCCAACTGAAGAATGACACTCTGAACACATAAAACCCTTAACCCAGCTAACAAACAAGATCAAACTAATATAGAAAAGAGATTTTACAAAATCAATTCTAAATATTTTCATTTAAAAGATTGAAATCCTGTAAGACCAAGAAAAAACATTTTTCAAAAACATTTAATTTGACAAATATGGGATGACTATGGATCCATTCAAATATAAACAAATTTGAAAAACAAATAAATCAATTGATTATGAAAGTGTAACTTTAAGAAATTCTTTTACAAATCAAATTGATCGAAAACATGCATTTTATCATAAAATACCTTTTAAATTCAAAATGCATTTCCAACAAGTAAAACTCAAACAAATGAAACTTAAACAAATAGAAGATACTTAGAAAAGTAGAAAGAACTAGACTAAAGACCAACAACAAATGTCACAATGGGAAAGGGTTGGTCTAATCTAATTACAAGGCCTTAGTATTTGTCTAAAAGTCTTACCTTAGGTATCCATCTAAGGTCTTGAGCTTTGGAGTCTATGTCACGCCCCCGGACCGAGGACCCGTTAAACAAGACCTTAATCCGGGGTCGTGGCGCGACGGGCCGGAAAATTCCGCCCGCACATGCTAGTTTCCCACAGGTTTCCGCCGTAAGGATCCTCGAGATCCGATCCAACAGTGATTATTAAGAATCACATTCATACGAATAAATTACGAGGAAGCATTGTAGCAAATATAAAAGTCCATATCATATGAGTATAATGAGAACACACAAGACTAGCATCAAAAAGAGAAACATTCTATAGATAGGCCCGAAAGTTAGTTTCAAGTTTAATACAAAAGTAAAGTTAGCCAATAATTACAAATTTTCCCAAAAAGAATAAGCCAACAATGGCTACAACAAAATCCCAAAAAGAATAGTATCTATTCCAAAATGTGATCGAAGCTCCAAAAACAACCCGACGTCTAAACGACATCATCGGGCTGCCACTCGCCTTCCACAAGAACTATAGGTTTCGCCTCGAAGTGCGCCTCAACAGCGAGCGGCTCGACATCTGGCACCAAACAAAAAGGGTCAGACACGACGGTCTGGCAAGCAAATATAATAAATAACAGGATGATAGAAAAGTAAAACATTAAATCCTTAATAATAGAAATGACGAGATAAAGATCAATTTCTTAAATATTAAAGAATCCAAGACTATAATACATGAAATAAATAAGAATCATAAGATAAGACATCAGCCATATAAAACATTGGCAACCCACGTATAGCTAAATTCTCCTATTACCGAAGTAACAGGAGCAGACAGAAACCGTAGCCACAAATGTGGACGGGAACGACAAGGTCGTTATCAAACAGAACCGTAGCCACTACACGTGGGACCGGAAATAAAACCGTTGCCATGGTCGGTACAGACAGAATCCAAACTGCAGTTGGCAGATAATTTAAAGATTCCAAGCCGGATGATCAGTCCGACAAGGTAACCTAAGCTTAGTGGTGCCATTAGTGTAAAAGTTTGAAACCTCGAAGTAATATAAATCCGTTCTTAAAGATATATTTCCCAAAATCGATAAGAAAACTACTCCGAACAAATACATATCTCACATATCGATGAATCCGAGCAAAATAGATGAGTAGTCCTATCAATATCTATAAATGTGGTAAACCAGCCCAAAGCATTCAAATAGGTTTATAAATGAATCCGGACAAAACCTTTTTACATGGAATGAACTTAGTGTATGATGATTCAATAGTCTAATGCGAGTCGTCTTGATATACATTTGACCCCCTATTGTCATCAATTAATAGGAATTTGGTGCCACAGAAGATCCTAGACAATAAAAAGGGATGAAATGTACATCGAGACTTGGAAGGATTCCCAATTGGTTTTGTTCATAATTCAAACCGATTTACATAATGGTTCTAGGCTTGTAAATGGGCTGAATAGGCTTCACATATAGAAAAGGGTTTGGGCTGAATTGGGCTTGAATATGGGCTTGAAGTGGACCTGAACAATAATCCAATGAATCCCCCAAAAAGAATGGTTTAAACCTTTTTAAATCAGGCCCACATCTGGCCTTAACCCAAGCTCAAAACCGTCCTCAGCCTGACCCAAAACAGTCCTTGAAATAGCCCAGATCAGACCTTGAAACATGTCCAAATCAGGCTTTAAACCAAGCCCAAAACAGTCCACAAACTTGGCCCAGAACAGTCCTTGAAATAGCCCAAAGTCAGGTCTTGAAACAGGCCCAAAACAGTCCTCAAATGGGCCAAAATAGATTTTGAAACGGACCCAAAACCAGCCCCTGAACAGGCCCCCAGGCTGGACTGGGCTCGCTCGAGCGACCCAAGGTCCGCTCGAGCGAAGCCCAGACAGAGCCTAGATCGCTCGAGCGGCCCAGTGGGTCGCTCGAGCGAGGGCCAGGCAGAACCTGGTCCGCTCGAACGGCCCACTGGGTCGCTCGAGCGGACTGGGCTCTGTCCAGTCTGGCTCAGCTGGGTCTTTCTTCCTCTTTTTGCATCTTTTTCATTCCTTTTTTCTTTCCCTTCTTCCATACACATTTTCACCATTATTTGGGCCCTTTCTTGACCTCCTCAAATCATCAAATCATCATCCATAATCAATCCAATTAACCAAACATAACACTTTGAAATCAAAGTTTTCTTCCATTCTTTGAATACAAGAGCTTAACAAAAGAAGATTAAATTCCAAGATGTCCAATTGAAAACAAACTTCCAATTCATTGTAAAACCATGACATAAGTGGAAATCAAACATGAGCATTGCTTCATTCATCCAAAGTAAGTCTATAAACCATGAAGAGATTAGAACATAGCAATGAAATACCATGAAATGAAGCTAAATAAATGGAATCATCATATTAAGTGAAGTATTCACTTGCCTCAAGTCAAGATGAGAGCTAAGACACTCTTCAAACAATGTTCTAGGGTCTCAAGCTCCCAATCTACAAAAACCCCCAAAAGTTCCCCAAGAAGAACCCTAAAAATCAACATTTGTAAATCTCTAAGGAAAACTCTTGCATGTGGGATGAAAACACTCTAAATGAAGAGGAAAACAAAGATTTCAAGTTTGGAAACCCATAGCTAACTTTGAAGAGCTCAAACAAAGAAGAGAAGCTTGAAAGAGAACCTTGCCCTAGCTCAAATCCTTTGAAAAACACATCTTTGGAAAGCTTGGAGAGGGAGGAAGAAACCTAGGAGATCAATCCATCAAGAAATCTCCAAGAGAGGGGTGTTCCAGAGGAGAGAGAAAGTGCTGGGAAAGGGAAAAATCCCTTGGCTCCAAACGTTGCAGGAAAAAGAGAGAATGAAGGAAGAAGAGAACTCATCTCTCTTATAAGATGGGTTTTGTGGGTCCCAATCTTCACAAGGCTAAAAATGGCATTTGCGGGCCCCGAATGAAAACGACGAAGAAGACAAAAATGATCAACGAAATATCTATTATCCAAAAAGTATATTTTTGTCAATTTCTGAAATTTTTAAGATTTGGGTACAGATTTTGTGTGAAATGTCAGTTTTGTCCTTTTACTCGAAAAACGTGATTTTTGATCATTAAATCCAATCGGCCAAAACATGAAAGTTGATAATCTAAATGAAATGAGTCAAAATGCACAAATTTGGGATTTTACAAAAATCAAAGTTAAACCCCAAAGGTTCACACACAACACACGGGCGCCCCGGCCTGCGTCAAGCCTAAGTCAAGACTCTCAAAAATTCCCAAAGCTATTCAAACATTCTAATCTAGCTTAAGAAAATAAGGTAATCGTCCACTAACCCCATTTATCAACTAATCATGATTAAAATATAATTAAATATTCCAAACCTAGGTCGGGGTCTGACATCCTCCACCCCTAAAAATCACATTTGGTCCTCTAAATGATCACTAACCTCTGGAAACAGCTAAGGGTATTTCTTCTGGACCTGATCACGAAGTTCCCAAGTGGCCTCTTCTGGTCCATGATTCTCCCAAGAATCTTTACCCATTGAATTGTTTTGTTTCTCAGTTTTTGCTCTTTGGTGTCAATAATCTCTGCCGGTTTCTCAATGTAGGTGGCATCTTCTCGAACATCCAACGGTTCGTGATGTAGCACGTGTGAAGGGTCCGAGACATACTTCCTTAGTATTGACACTTGAAACACATTGTACACACCTGAAAGTTCTGGAGGCAAAGCTAATCTATATGCTACTTCCCCGATACGACTCAAGATCTCATACGGTCCAATGAGTCTCTTAGACAATTTGCCCTTCTGCCCAAATCTCAGCGTTCCTCTGACCGGAGATACTTTCAAAAATACTTTGTCTCCAACTTGGAATTGTAGATCCTTCCTTCGAACATCAGCATAGCTTTTCTGTTGGCTTCTCGAAATCTTCAATCATTCATGAATAATTCTGACTTTATCACTCGTTTCTTCAACCAAAGAAGGACCATGAAAACTACGTTCTCCGACTTCTTCCCAACACACTGGGGTTCTACACTTCCTGCCATACAACGCTTCGAAATGGGCCATTCCTATGCTCGAATGGTAACTGTTGTTGTAGGCAAACTCACAGAGAGGTAAATTCTCATCCCATTGATTCTTGAAGTCAAGTACACAAGCTCTGAGCATGTCTTCAAGGGTCTGAATAGTTCTCTCCGATTGACCATCAGTTTGCGGGTGATATGTTGTGCTGAATTGAAGCTTCGTTCCCATCGATTCATGTAAGGTCTTCCAAAATCTTGAAACAAATCTACTATCTCGATCTGAAGTAATGGAGACTGGTTGACCATGATGACTAACAATCTCCTTCACGAAAGCTTGTGCTAAAGCCATCATTTGCATTTTCTTCCCGGTCTTCAAAGGAATAAAGTGTGCCGACTTTGTTAACCGATCTACTATGATCCAAATAGCATTGTTCCCTCTGCTTGTAGTCGGTAGACCCGAGACAAAATCCATAGTCAGGTGTTCCCATTTCCACTCTGGAATTTCTAATGGCTGCAAAAGACCAGGTGGTTTCTGATGTTCTGCCTTCACCAATTGACAAGTCATGCATCTGGATACGAAGGCTGCTATCTCTCTCTTCATATTGTTCCACCAAAAATGACTCTTCATATTTTGGTACATCTTCGTACTCCTCGGGTTTACAGAATACCTCGTATTGTGAGCTTCTACCATAATGTCATTCTTCAAATTATCGATCTTTGGAACACATAGTCTGCCACGGAAGTACAAAACTCCATCCATGATCTGAAAATCTGGGCGTTCTGAGATGTGCTCCACAATTTTAGCCAAGTCTAGATCTTGCATCTTACTATCCTTGATTTTTTTAATGAAGACGGGCTCAGACACTGTCATATTTGCTAACATAACTCATTCCCTCAAAGGTTGGAAATCCACCCTCAACTCTTCGAATTGCTGAAAGTTATAAAACCCTTGCAAACTGGCCAAACAAACTGATTTCCTACTCAATGCATCTGCCACTACGTTAACCTTCCCCGGATGATAGATGATTGGGAAATCATAGTCTTCGATGTACTCCATCCATCTTCTTTGCCTCATGTTTAATTCTTTCTAGGAGAACAAATATTGGAGACTACGGTGATCCGAATGAACTTCAAATTTTTCTCCGTACAAATAGTGTCTCCACATCTTCAACGCGAACACTATCGCTGCCAATTCCAAATCGTGTGTCTCATATTTCTTCTCGTGTTCCTTCAATTGCCTCGAGCCATACGCTATCACATTCCCATTTTGCATCAAAACACATCCAAGTCCTACGCCTGAAGCATCAGTATAGATAACAAAACCGCCACTCCCCAAAGGTAAAGTGAGGACAGGTGCTGAAGTTAACCTTTTCTTCAATTCTTCAAAACTAGCTTCACATTTCTCTGACCATACGAACGGTACATTCTTTCGGGTCAACTTGGTCAAAGGTGCTGCAATGGATGAAAATCCATGTACAAATCTCCTATAGTATCCTGCTAATCCCAGAAAACTCTTAATCTCTGTCACATTCTTCGGCTTTTCCCAATTGATGACCACTTCTATCTTTAATGGATCGACTGCTAGTCCTTCTCTAGAGATGATGTGACCAAGAAAAGTGACTTGCCCTAGCCAAAACTCGCATTTCCCAAGCTTCACATACAACTGATTATCTCTCAACAACTGCAACGAAGTCCTCAAGTGCTGTTCATGGTCTTCTCTTGACTTGGAATACACTAATATGTTATCAATAAAGACGACTGTGAACTGATCTAGATAGGGTGCAAAGATCTTGTTCATAAAGGCCATAAATACTGCTGGTGCATTCGTCAGTCCAAAGGGCATCACCAAAAATTCATATGCCCGTATCTAGTCCGGAAAGCTGTCTTCGGGATGTCTGATTCTCTAACTCTCAACTGATGATATCCGGACCTCAAATCTATCTTCGAGAAAAATTTTGCTCCTTGCAACTGATCAAACAACTCGTCTATCCTTGGCAAAGGGTACTTGTTCTTGATGGTCACTTGGTTCAATTTTCTGTAGTCTATACACATCCTCAAGCTTCCATCCTTCTTCTTGACAAATAGAACTGGGGCTCCCCATGGTGAAACACTTGGCTTAACAAAGCCTTTGTCTAGTAACTCTTGCAACTGTAATTTCAATTCTCCTAACTCTACTGGAGCCATCCTGTAAGGAGTAATGGAGATCGGAGCAGTCCCTAGCATCAATTCTATTGTAAACTCAACCTCTCTGACAGGTGGTAAACCTGGAATTTCTTCCGGAAAAACATAGGGAAACTCGCACACTACCGGAATGTTCTCCACCCCTTGGGACTGTTCATCCTTGGAGACAAATGCAATGAATCCTTCACATCCAGATTTCAACAACTTAGCTGTAGAAAGAGCTGAAATAAACCTAGCCGGAGAAACCCTTTTCTCTCCCTGAAATTTCACCCCGGAGGATATCCCGTCCAATCTAAAAGCAATGGTCTTGCTATAGCAATCCATAGAGGCATGATGCCCCGCTAACCAATCCATGCCTAAAATGACATCGAAGTCATGCATAACTAAGATAATAAGGTCTGCAGGGAATATGACATCTCCTATCTTCACTGAACAACTAGGGTAAAATGTATTACACACAACTTGTTTCCCTACCGGAGTTGTAACGTCAAAACAAATTCTAACTCTCTAGCAGGCACACTAATCATTTTAGCAAACACAGGAGATATGAAAGAGTGGGTAGATCCCGGATCAAACAACACTTTAGCTTCTACTTCACAAATTAAGAGTTTACCTTCCGCAACATCTCCCGCTGCTTCAGCGTCCACTTGATTAAGGTGATTGAGGCGGCCTTGCTGACGCGGTCTATTCTGGTTCTGATTCTGCCTTCCTTGCTGCACATTCCAATTATGTTGCGGTGGACGGACATTCTGATTTTGTGGTTGTTGACGGGGCTGCTGATTCTGCTGCTATCTTGGTTGATTCTGAACTACCTGCTGGTTCTGCTGAGGTGCCTGCCTTGGTGGCTGCTGAGGTGCCCTATTGCCTTGATTTATGTTATTTGGGCAACTTTCATTTGGTGATCTGTGCCACCACACTTAAAACATGCACCCGTAACTCTATAGCACTACTGAGAAGTATGGTTCTTGCCACAATGCTCACACCCACCTTGAGCTGGAGTATTCTGCTGCTTCTTCTGTCTCTTGCCTTGGTAAGATTTCTGCCCTCCTTGGTATTGCTTTCTCTGATTATCCTTGATGATCTGATTATTGATGTCTTCAAATCTGTAAGCTCTTTTGATAGCCTATTGGAAAGTGGTTGGTGGTACTACACCTAATGCTTCCCTCAAGATGATGGGATTAAGTCCATCCATAAACTTGGTAATTTTCTTCTCTTCCGTATCCACAAGCTCCGGTGCATAACGAGACAATTTCTCAAACTTGGTAAGATATTCAAGAACGGTTATGTCCTCTTGCTTGAGCAACTGAAACTTTGCGGCTTTCTGCTTCTTGATGTGAGCAGGGACATACTTTTCGCTGAACTGCTGTTTGAAGGTGGCCCAAGCAATCTCATTCTCCATATTTTGATAACCCTCCTTAATGGTTTTCCACCAAATATCTGCCAGTCCGGTGAACATAGACGCTGCGAGAAGAACTTGTTGCCTGCCTGTGCATGTAAAAATATCGAAGATGTTCTCCATGTGGGCTAACCAATCATCAGCTGCCAAAGGATCCTTCTTGTCCTGTGAACTCCTTAGGGCCTCTCTTTCTGAACTTCTCAAACAAGATATTAGGATCCCGGTCTCTATTCTGAATAGCTTCCATATTAGGCATTGGTTATGGCCTCCTTCCCAAAACTTCAAGCAACTGCCTCTGAACTCGAGTCAACTCTTCGTCTTTCTTTGCCATCGGCTCTTGGAATCTTGCTTGATTCTCATTGGCTCACTGCTGTTGTTCAACTAACATCTGCATGAGCTGCTGGAATTGACCTGTCATTTGATTCTCAACCCCACTGTCATTGTTATTGCCTGATGCGTTCGCATTCGCTGGAGGTCTGCGTGGAGGCATAGTGCTGCAAAATAACTTGTTAGTACAATAAAATATAGTAAATAAGGCATTTCCAAACCCAATCGATGCTAACTAGCGGAAATTCTAACGAATCCTTGCGACGTTCTTATGTTTCTAATCCAATTTTAATTGCCTCAAATATTTCTCGCTCCGATACCAAGCCTGTCACGCCCCCGGACCTAGGACCCGTTAAACAAGACCTTAATCCGGCGTCGTGGCGCGACGGGCCGGAAAATTCCCCCGCACACGCTAGTTTCCCACAGGTTTCCGCCGTAAGGATCCTCGAAATCCGATCCAATAGTGATTATTAAGAATCACATTCATACGAATAAATTACGCGGAAGCATTGTAGCAAACATAAAAGTCCATATCATATGAGTATAATGAGAATGCACAAGACTAGCATCAAAAAGAGAAACATTCTATAGATAGGCCCGAAAGTTAGTTTCAAGTTTAATACAAAAGTAAAGTTAGCCAATAATTACAATTTTTCCCAAAAAGAATAAGCCGACAATGGCTACAACAAAATCCCAAAAAGAATAGTATCTATTCCAAAATGTGATCGAAGCTCCAAAAACAACCCGACGTCTAAACGACATCATCGGGCTGCCACTCGCCTTCCACAAGAACTATAGGTTTCGCCTCGAAGTGCGCCTCAACAGCGAGCGGGTCGATATCTGGCACCAAGCAAAAAGGGTCAGACACGACGGTCTGGCAAGCAAATATAATAAATAACAGGATGATAGAAAAAATAAAACATTAAATCCTTAATAATAGAAATGACGAGATAAAGATCAATTTCTTAAATATTAAAGAATCCAAGACTATAATACATGAAATAAATAAGAATCATAAGATAAGACATCAGACATATAAAACATTGGCAAACCACGTATAGCTAAATTCTCCTATTACCGAAGTAACGGGAGCAGACAGAAACCGTAGCCACAAATGTGGACGGGAACGACAAGGTCGTTATCAAACAGAACCGTAGCCACTACACGTGGGACCGGAAATAAAACCGTTGCCATGGTCGGTACAGACAGAATCCAAACTGCAGTTGGCAGATAATTTAAAGATTCCAAGCCAGATGATCAGTCCGACAAGGTAACCTAAGCTTAGTGGTGCCATTAGTGTAAAAGTTTGAAACCTCGAAGTAATATAAATCCATTCATAAAGATATATTTACCAAAATCGATAAGAAAACTACTCCGAACAAATACATATCTCACATATCGACGAATCCGAGCAAAATAGATGAGTAGTCTTATCAATATCGATAAATGTGGTAAACCAGCCCAAAGCATTCAAATAGGTTTATAAATGAATCCGGGCAAAACCTTTTTACATGGAATGAACTTAATGTATGATGATTCAATAGTCTAATGCGAGTCGTCTTGATATACATTTGACCCCCTATTGTCATCAATTAATAGGAATTTGGTGCCACAGAAGATCCTAGACAATAAAAAGGGATGAAATGTACATCGAGACTTGGAAGGATTCCCAATTGGTTTTGTTCATAATTCAAACCGATTTACATAATGGTTCTAGGCTTGTAAATGGGCTGAATAGGCTTCACATATAGAAAAGGGTTTGGGCTGAATTGGGCTTGAATATGGGCTTGAAGTGGACCTGAACAATAATCCAATGAATCCCCAAAAAGAATGGTTTAAACCTTTTTAAATCAGGCCCACATCTGGCCTTAACCCAAGCTCAAAACAGTCCTCAGCCTGACCCAAAACAGTCCTTGAAATAGCCCAGATCAGACCTTGAAACAGGTCCAAATCAGGCTTTAAACCAAGCCCAAAATAGTCCACAAACTTGGCCCAGAACAGTCCTTGAAATAGCCCAAAGTCAGGTCTTGAAACAGGCCCAAAACAGTCCTGAAATGGGCCAGAATAGATTTTGAAACGGACCCAAAACCAGCCCCTGAACAGGCCCCCAGGCTGGACTGGGCTCGCTCGAGCGACCCAAGGTCCGCTCGAGCGAAGCCCAGACAGAGCCTAGATCGCTCGAGCGGCCCAGTGGGTCGCTCGAGCGAGGGCCAGGCAGAACCCGGTCCGCTCGAACGGCCCACTGGGTCGCTCGAGCGGACTGGGCTCTGTCCAGTCCGGCTCAGCTAGGTCTTTCTTCCTATTTTTGCATCTTTTTCATTCCTTTTTTATTTCCCTTCTTCCATACACATTTTCACCATTATTTGGGCCCTTTCTTGACCTCCTCAAATCATCCATAATCAATCCAATTAACCAAACATAACACTTTGAAATCAAAGTTTTCTTCCATTCTTTGAATACAAGAGCTTAACAAAAGAAGATTAAATTCCAAGATGTCCAATTGAAAACAAACTTCCAATTCATTGTAAAACCATGACATAAGTGGAAATCAAACATGAACATTGCTTCATTCATCCAAAGTAAGTCTATAAACCATAAAGAGATTAGAACATAGCAATGAAATACCATGAAATGAAGCTAAATAAATGGAATCATCATATTAAGTGAAGTATTCACTTGCCTCAAGTCAAGATGAGAGCTAAGACACTCTTCAAACAATGCTCTAGGGTCTCAAGCTCCCAATCTACAAAAGCCCCCAATAGTTCCCCAAGAAGAACCCTAAAAATCAACATTTGTAAATCTCTAAGGAAAACTCTTGCATGTGGGATTAAAACACTCTAAATGAAGAGGAAAACAAAGATTTCAAGTTTGGAAAGCCATAGCTAACCTTGAAAAGCTCAAACAAAGAAGAGAAGCTTGAAAGAGAACCTTGCCCTAGCTCAAATCCTTTGAAAAACACATCTTTGGAAAGCTTGGAGAGGGAGGAAGAAACCTAGGAGATCAATCCTTCAAGAAATCTCCAAGAGAGAGGTGTTCCAGAGGAGAGAGAAAGTGCTGGGAAAGGGAAAAATCCCTTGGCTCCAAACGTTGCAGGAAAAAGAGAGAATGAAGGAAGAAGAGAACTCATCTCTCTTATAATTAGATGGCTTTTGTGGGTCCCAATTTTCACAAGGCTAAAAATGGCATTTGCGGGCCCCGAATGAAAACGACGAAGAAGATAAAAATGATCAGCGAAATATCTATTATCCAAAAAGTATATTTTTTTCAATTTCTGAAATTTTTAAAATTTGGGTACAGATTTTGTGTGAAAGGTCAATTTTGCCCTTTTTCTCGAAAAACGTGATTTCTGATCATTAAATCCAATCGGCCAAAACATGAAAGTTGATAATCTAAATGAAATGAGTCAAAATGCATAAAATTGGGATTTTACAAAAATCAAAGTTAAACCCCAAAGGTTCACACACAACACACGGGTGCCCCGACCCGCGTCAAGCCTAAGTCAATGACTCTCAAAAATTCCCAAAGCTATTCAAACATTCTAATCTAGCTTAAGAAAATAAGCTAATCATCCACTAACCCCATTTATCAACTAATCACAATTAAAATATAATTAAATATTCCAAACCTGAGTCGGGGTCTGACAGTCTATGTTTGAGATCCCACCAACTAGAGGAGATAAGAATTGAGTTCTTTTAGACTTGACGTCATATCTTTGAGGTTTGACTTTTTATATTTAGATTGATGATTAGTCTTTGGAAGTTGGTGTTTCATTTTCTTTTTACTCTTCTCATTTCTTTTAACTTTTCCTCCCTCTTTTTGTCTTTTGAATTTTAATTTTAGTTTTTCAACCTTTTTCAAAATTTCTTTCATTTCCAAAGATAGAGGAGGTAAGGTGAGAAGTTTTTTTTTTTTGATAGATTTTTTTTACTATTTTTTATTTGTTTAGTCTTTTTAAAATCTATCTTAGGAGACTCTTGTTAAAATGGTTTAACTTGTTTGAACTTTCTAGAGTCTTCCTTTGATTTTAATGTCTTGCCTTTGATAGAATTAGATTTTCCTTTCTTAGGTTCATAGATGGGTTTAGACAAATGACTTTTTTCTTAATTTGCACTCAAATTTGAAATGCCCTTCATTACCACAATAATGACATTTTGTTTTGGGCAAAGGAAAGTGAGTGCATGAGAATGAGGACTCACCTTTCACAAAAGTGTTGGTGATATTAGGGTCATTAGAAGTATACCTATCAAATCCAAGGCCCGTCCTATCTCTTTGAGATTTACCCAATCTAAATAATTTTTTAAATTTCTCTTCACCTTGGGTAAATTTGCACTCATACTTTTGTTTGTGGCTGTCAAGTTGAGTGACTTGGTTTTTAAGGGTTGAATTTTCATTTTTAACTTTTATGAGTTTATTTTCAAATCCCTTAAACTTGTTTAATTCTTCATTGGCAAGTTTCAATTCAAATTTAAGTTCATTAACAACATTTCATCCAAGTTCCAAGGTTTTTAAATTGCTTTGAGCATTAGACAAGTTTTCCTTAGAAATTGTCAACTTGGATTCTAAATTGATAATGTTTTCATCTTGCTTTTTTAATTGATCTGTTAGATTTAGATATTCTTTATTATGCTCATCACAACTTATCTTAATTTTATTTATTTCATCTTGAACATTAGATAGGTTATGCAAAGAGATCATAAACTTAGAGTCTAAGCAATGTACAATTTCTTTATTTTCTCTAAGTTCATCATTAGAGAAGATTAAATCTTTATTTAGCATTTTAGATTCTTTTCTTAATTTATTTTTCTTCTTAACAAGCTCTAAGGAAAATGTACACAATTCATCATAAGCTTGTTGAATATCATCTTGATTTTCATCATTTTCTTCTTCTTTTAATTCAAATTGAGGTTCATTAAGTTTAAAGTTTGAATCTCCAATAATTAGAAGGAGGGGTCTAGAAAAAAACTACACAATCTAATATAGTGGAATTCATTCTAATTATTTTCATAAAGCACACCACTAGGGTTCTAACTCTAGGTTTTTACACCTAATCAAGAGTTCTGAAACACTAGATCCTAATATAGAGCACGAGTCTCTGATACCAATTGAAAGTCCGGGATCCTTATCCTAGAGGGGGGTGAATAGGGTGAGCTACAATTGTATGACCAATTATGCCAATTTTAAACTTCTTTAAATTAACTAGCCACTTGTAATGAAAGTAAAACTGAATGCGGACGTTAATTAAAACAATCACAACAAGAATCACCACAACACAAGAGTTTATAGTTGTTCGGCCTCAATGCCTACATCCACTACCGGCTTATGATCCAACACCCCACCGGATTTCCACTATTTATGCTTTTTAACGGGCTAAGCAATAACATTTACAAAGATATTTTTCAAGGCTTGACAACAACCTATCAATGTGTTTTTCTAGGCTAAGCAATAACATTTACAAGATGCTTTTCAAGGCTTAGCAATAACCTTTACAAGAAGAATATTTTCTCTCAAAGAAGTATCTACACAAAACACTTTAAGAGATACAATTAAAGCTCAATTCATTTGCCTCTAACATAGGCCAATATGAAGGTTAAAATAAGTTACAAGCATACACTTACAGTTAGCTAAGGTGAGTGCTCAATGTGTATGAATGTTTACTTCAATCAATGTCTAAAATGAAGCTCTTAAATGAATGCTTGATGCAATCAAAAATCTAAGCACAGAAAATAATGATTGAAGAGATGAACTAATCACATGAATTAATCAAATCAGCTTAGAAAGACATTCCTATCAAAATACACAAGTTGTATGAAAGTTTAAATACTAAAACACATGTGATTTTTTGGACATGAGTGTTCGCAAAACAATCTAATATGCTTATGTGATTTGAAGTTTGAAAAACAACTCAGTTAAAGCTAGAAATCATGCTATTATAGAGTTTCAAAGGTTTGAACATGCATGGATTTCAAAAGAATGGAAATCAAATATAACTTGGAAGGACCATTGATACTCTAGCCTTCTCAGCTCATTCCTCTTTCTTAGGCTTCAAAATAGTTCCAAAGGTTCACCCATCCAACCTCTTGAAAGAAAGGAATAAAAAGGACTTTTATAGAAAAAATCTATCCAACGGCTAGTTGTCCCAGTCGACCCCATGACCCCTCGGTCGACCGAGTCCAACGACTAGTTGGCTCAGTTGACCGGGTACAGGGCTCGGTTGACCGAGCACACTGGCCTAGGATGAGTTCTTTCAAAGTTTTGAAAAACTTTATTATGAAACTAGGAACTCTAAGCCAGTATGTTTCATGCATACTAAAATGATTCTAAAAAAGAGATAAGTATCCAAAGCATGAACCTCGAAGACTAACTTGATTTTTCAAAACCATGCATGAAGAACTAGATTTTCGAAAGTGCATTTTTAGTTCTAAAACATGCATGATGAAGTCTTTGAAAATCAAATGCATATGCAAGTCTAAGGTTCAGATTTCAAGGTCCAAATTATTATGCATGAGTGTGTGATCAGATGACGGTGAAAGTAAAAGCGCATCCATCAAATTAGCAATCATACAAAAACTCTAACAGTACGTGGTAAAACAAAGTGGGAGAGAGAGTTGTAAAGCAGTTGTTTCTTGTATTGGCTTTAATTTACTATACTTTACCATGGTTTTATGTGATAAAAAGAAAAGTAAATTATGGTAAAAAAATATGGTGGTTAAACTTTACTTTACGACACTACTTTTTTATTTAGACGTGGTAAATTACATATAAATTAAAATATTTGATAAGAAATATTTTAATAATGTAATTTACTTTAATCATAAAACCTTCAAAACAACTCAATTTAAAATCCATAATGTAAGACCCCGACCCGATAGACCTCGATTAGTGTTAATTAAGTTGTGTCTAAGTCATAAGTTTGTTTAGTGGATTTGGATTTAGTTTTGGGTTAGAATAGCTTTTATAATAGCTTTGGGGAATTTTGAGAGCCTTCTTGATTTGTGGGACCCTTTGGGGGTTCTTGTTACGGAATGTTGTGAGCTTGGGGGTTATTCATGATTTCCTAAAATTATGTTTTTAATCTCGTTTGACTTATCTTATTATTCTCTACAACTTTCGTGTTGACCTCGTTCTCATTCGAGGGTCCGAAACTAGACTTTTCTCGATTTGAGAGCAAAACAGTCTTTTTACCTAAAATCTGGACATGATTTTCAATGTCACCAAAACTTGCAAAACATACACTTTTCGGAAACAAGATATTTTGTCGAACAACTTTGTCTTCTTCGTCGAATTCATTTGAGGTCCCGAGACGCATGTTTTTAGCCCGATAAATATTTTAAGTTGTGGGACCCACTTCACTCTTTGTATATAAGAGAAGCCATCTTCTTCATTCCATTCTTGACCTAAAACCTGCACAAGAGAAGAGTCCCAGCAGCAGCCACCGGTTCTTCCTTTTCTCCTTGTTTTCTTCCTCACAAATCACCACCAAACCTTGCTCAAATCTAGTGGAGAGCTTCATCAATCTTGTTCCCCTTTGCAAGAGCTTTCCTTTGGTACCATTTTTAGAAGGATTCATCAATTTTGAACTCCTCTTTGATCTAACCTTGCTCATTTGAAGACCTTCTAAGTAAGAGTTCTTCTCCATCTCCTAGGTTCTTATTTGTTGAGCCTTAGAGAAGCTCCATTTCGATTATTGAAAGGTTTCGTTTTGCTTTGCTTGTTTTTTATTATTTTAGGGCTTGTTTTTGGGGGTTTTGCATAGGTGTTTGATTTTGAGCTTAAGAGGTGATTAGAGCTTAATTTGCTAGCTTTGGACCTAAGGCAAGTAGATGAAATGAATTATTTTCATTAATCATGCGTTTATGCAAATGCTTAGTTTTTATTAATGATTTTCATCACTTAAGCTTGGTTTCATGTCACGCTTTTTATTAGACTTTGAAATGCACTCATTAGTGTGTTACTCTCTTGAAAATGACACCTTAATTATATGAATTTTAACTCATTACTTGTGATGGGTTTCTTTCGGTTGAATGTGATTGGGCTGAAGGGCTTTGTTCCATTTTATGGATGTTTGATGGAAGAATGGATGTTTGATTGATGGAATGAAGGAGTTCTTTTGGCTTAAATATTATAGGGAGTTAATGTATAGAAATGAGGGAAGTTTGGAGGAAGGAAGGACTGAAAATCTGCTTCAGAAATGCTGTGCTCGCAGCTGTCGGTCAGCTTGTCGGCTGACCGACATCTAACCGACAGTGAGCAGACAGATCTCGATTCCATTTCCAGAGAGCTGCAAACTTCTGAAACTTTCTGATGCAGAGGTGTCAGCTAACCGACAGGTGACCGGCACCAGTTCAGTCCCAATTCCAGAAAGCTACAATCGCCAGAATTTCTGTGGGTAAGCTGTCGGCTGACCGACATCCCCATGTCGGTCGACCGACATCCAACCGACAGACTCTCGGCTCCATTTCCATAGAGCTGCATTTTTCCACAAATTCTGATACTGTAGCGTCGGCTGACCGACATGACCCTGCCGGCTGACCGACATAGCCCTGTCGGCTGACCGACATCAGCAGAGGAGCTAACCGATGGTCAATTTCTTCCTGGTTTCTTTCGGAGAAACATATGAGACTATACTGTAGAAAAACCTTCATCACCCTAATTTTGTTAAAGGTCTTGTAGACTTGTCAATCTGCTTAAGGTCCCGAGTTGTCTCTAATTCCTATGGAGTACCAAATAAATATTAAATTGACAAACGAGACCCTATACACATTGATTTAAATCTTGGACCCTCAACACTTGGCCCGGAGATTTATAGAATCCATTTGTACCTGATTTTACCGGATTTCACTAGTAGATTTCAAGTTTCGTGCCTTGTAACTAGTCTTGCCCCGGATATGGTTTTTAGCATAATTGCTATCTTGTTCCTGCTTGACCTGATATGATATGTCTTATGCTGATTAGCATCTTGCCCAGATATATATACTTATTGTTTTGTTTTCTTGCACATGACCTATGAGTCGGCACCACTAAGCTTGGATGTACCTTATCGGTTTGATCCACCGGTTTGGAGATCCCCCTCTTGTCCTGCCAGCTGCAGCCTGGATCTCGTCTTGTATTGCTATCCGGTTCGCTACCGTGTTCCTGCCTTGCTATGTGTATATGATTATATAAATTCGTTGACTCTCTTCACCTCGTGTGACTGAGGTCAACGTCGTTGAATCTCCTCACCTCGTGTGATCGAGAGTAACGCCCTGATAACTCTCATCACTTTTGTGAGAGCGGATTTAGCTTTGTGTGGTTGCCACCTTGTCAGTTCCTTATTCTTGGTACCTTATTGTTTTACATTGTTCATGCCTTTACCTAATAAATGATGCATTGTCTTTTACGAAATTCATTATTTTTACAGGTTTTCAATATGTTTTCTAAGGTATCATTGTTTCAAATGTATTATCATATCTTTTCACCTACCTGCCAGACCGTCGTGTCTGATCCATTTATTTTGGTACTCAGGTCCCGAACCCATTACCATTGAGGAGGAGCCCAAGGAGGCGGTCGGTGAACCGCAGCGCGTAATAGAGTGGCAAGCTGACGATGTCATGTAGACATTCGTCCAGGCTTTGAGAACGACACTTTTTTGGGAGTTTGTGATAACATCTTTTGGGTTTATTCTTTTGTTATGTATTGGTCTTTGTTGACCATTATTTTTGGGGCAACTAATCAACTGATCTTTTGTATATACATTTAACCTTACTTTTGGGTAGTATGCTAATGATCATTGCTCATTTTGATATCTTGTCATATCAATTATAAATCAGTCTTGTTTATGGAATGGAATGGCACTAATATGATTTACTACACGCTTCCGCAATCTCGAATATATGTTTGATATGTTTATATGTGAGATGATATCTATGGATAATCCTCACCGCGGAACCCTGTGGGAAATCACGTGCACGGATAAATATTTTTCTTAATTCCGTGTGCGGATTAGCCAAAGAGATGCACGTGGCGGGCATCATTTGTCCCGATCCTGAATTTGGTTCCCTAACCCGGTCCGGGGTCGCGACAGACTGGTATCAGAGCGGGACATGTTTCAGGCAACTAAAAGAAACTAGAAATCTTAATGACGTGGCGAGGATTCATTAGACTCTCATAAGATAGGATCGTGTGAGCAATGTGTAACCACCCTGTACTTGATTTTCTATGCTAATAATTTATTTTGCAGCGTTATGCCACCTTGCAAACGAGCAGCAAGCGATAATCACGTTGCTAGTAACAGTGAAATCACAGAGCCTATTACAGAGGATACACAGAATATCAATATGCAGAATCAATTTCAGCAAATGATGCAGGCCATGTTAGACCAGCAACGTCAGGCCAATGAAAACCAGGCTAGACTCCAAGCACAAGCACATGAAACACAAGCCAAATTGCAAGAACAAATGGCTAAGAAAGACGAAGATCATGTAAGGGAGATGGCTCGAGTACAGGCACAGTTATTGGGTGTGTTAGAGAGGAGGCCAGAACAGATTCCAGTTGCAGCACCAGGTGTGGTCATCAATAGGGCAAATGATCCCAATGTACTGTACGAACGCTTCAGGAAAAGAGGCCCGAAAGAGTTTGTTGGTACAGAAGATCCAATGGCTACAGATGATTGGCTCGAACACACAGAAAACATCTTTGAGATCTTCACATGTATAGGCAAGGAACAAGTGCAACTTGCCGCATCCATGTTCACGGGCTTGGCAGATATATGTTGGAAGACTATTAAGGCAGGGTACAGAACAATAGCAGATGCACAACAATGGACTAACTTCAAGAAACAGTTTGGAGACAAATATGTACCAGCACATGTGAAGAAGCAAAAGGCAGCTGAGTTTCAGCAACTCGTGCAAGGAAATATGACAGTCCTCGAATACCTCACTAAGTTTGAGAGATTGTCCCGATATGCTCCAGAGTTGGTAGATACAGCGGAGAAAAAGATAGCAAAGTTCCTTGAGGGACTTCACTCTATCATTGAAAGAGATGCTACCGGGATTACACCACCAACAACATTTGAGGAAGCTATCAAGAGAGCCTATAAGTTTGAGAACTTCCACAACAAGATTCTCAGAGTTCAGGGAAAGGGTCAGGGCCACCAGCAGCAGAAGAATCAGCAGAGGAACAATCAAAGTAAGAGGCCAAGGCAAAAGCAAAATGTGCAGAATCCATTGGTTTGCATCAACTGTGGGAAGAACCACGAAAGTGCCCAATGCCGTACTATGTCAGGAGCATGTTTCGGATGTGGTTCGATGAACCAACAAAGGAGGGATTGCCCGAGGCAAAATAGGCAGAATCAGCGACAATAGGGAGTACAGCGTCAGGCACCACCTCAAAATGCACTAGTGATCCAAAATCAAGCTAGGCCACTATAGCAACAGGCACCACAACAGCAGTATAGGCCACAGCAGCAACAGGCCCGTCAGCAAGGGCAAAATCAGAATCAGAATCAACGTCCTCGAATCAGAATAGGAATGCACAGCAGGGTAGACAGCAGTAAGGGCAGAACAGGCCACATCAGAGGGCACAACTCTATGCTGTCAATAGAGCTAATGTAGAGGCAGAAGGCAACGTAGTGGAAGGTACACTTATTGTTTGTGGATTTGAGGCTAGGGTTCTGTTCGACCCTGGCTCAACCCATTCATTTATATCTCCAAAATTTGCTAAGTTGATTGATATGCATGCTAGAGAATTGGATTTCATTTTGATTGTGACTACCCCTTTAGGTAAGGAAGTTATTTGTAGGACTTTTTACTCTAGTTGTCCAGTCAAAATAGGAGAAGTAGTGTTACGGGTAGATCTCATTTTATTGGAGATGTTTGATTTTGATGTCATCCTAGGGATGGATTGGTTAGCAGGATACCATGCTACTATGGATTGTTTCCATAAGACCCTAACTTTTAAGTTAGAGGAGACCCAAGTAGGGGTGTTGTTTCAGGGAGAGAGGAGTAATCCTCCTACAGGGTTTATTTCAGCGTTGAAGGCTGATACACTTCTAAGAGGCGGATGTGAGGCATATTTGGCGTTTATCACGGAGGATAAACGGTCCCAAGGGGTGGAGGAGATCCCTATTATTTGGGAATTCCTGGATGTTTTTCCGGAGGAGATACCAGGTTTACCACCTATCAGAGAGATAGACTTCATCATTGAGTTGTTACGGGGGACCGCTCCGATTTCTATTGCACCTTACAGAATGGCTCCGGCAGAATTGGGAGAATTGAAGATTCAGTTGCAAGAAATTTTGGACAAAGGTTTTGTGAGGCCTAGTGTTTCACCGTGGGGAGCACCAGTTTTGTTTGTGAACAAGAAAGATGGTTCCATGAGAATGTGTATTGACTACCGGAGATTGAACTAAGTGACCATCAAGAATAAGTATCCATTGCCAAGGATAGATGAATTATTTGATCAGTTGCAAAGAGTTGCTTACTTTTCGAAGATTGATTTGAGATCCGGCTACCATCAGTTGAGAGTTAGAGATTCAGATGTACCGAAGACAGCCTTTCGGACAAGATATAGACACTATGAGTTTCTAGTGATGTCATTCGGTTTGATTAATGCACCGGCAGTATTCATGGCATTGATGAACAAGATATTTGCAGAGTATTTAGATCAGTTCACAGTGGTGTTTATTGATGATATTTTGGTGTATTCCAAGACCAAAGAAGAGCACGAAGAACATTTGAGGATAGCACTCCAGCTTTTGAGAGAGAATCAGTTGTTTGCAAAACTCAGTAAGTGTGAATTTTAGTTGGACCAAGTCACATTTTTGGGTCATATTATCTCCAAGGAAGGATTATCAGTGGACCCATCCAAGATTGAAGTAGTTATGAATTGGGAAAGACCGAAGAATGCCTCAGAAATCAGGAGTTTTCTTAGATTAGCAGGGTATTACTGTAGGTTTGTACAAGGATTTTCGTCAATTGCGTCACCCTTGACGAAGTTGATAAGGAAGAATGCACCTTATGTTTGGACAGACAAGTGTGAGGCTAGTTTCCAAGAGCTGAAGAAGAGATTGACTACAGCTCCAGTCCTTACTTTGCCATCAGGGAATGGCGGTTTCACCATTTTTACCAATGCTTCGAACATTGGACTTGGATGTGTTTTGATGCAAGATGGGAAGGTAGTTGCATATGAATCCCGGCAGTTGAAAGATCACGAGAAGAACTATGCAACACATGATCTTGAGTTGGCAGCAGTTGTTTTAGCATTGAAGATGTAGAGGCACTACCTATATGGAGAGAAGTTCGAGGTTCACTCCGACCACCGCAGCATACAGTACTTGTTCTCCCAGAAGGAGTTAAACATGAGATAGAGGAGATGGATGGAATATATCAAAGACTATGATTTTCCAATCAAGTATCACCCAGGGAAAGTGAATGTAGTTACAGATACCTTGAGCAGGAAGTCAGTTAGCATGGCAAGTCTTCGGGGAAGTTATGCTGTACAATAGTTAGAAGAGTTGGGAGTAGATTTTCAGCCACTAAGGGAGGGTGTCATGTTGGCAAATATGACAGTGTCAGAGCCTTCCTTCATTCAGAAGATCAAAGAGAATCAGTTGCAAGACCAAGAGGTTGCCAGAGTGTCAGAGCACATAGCAGATCGTCCAGATTTTCGTCTTGTGGATGGAGTTTTGTACTACCGAGCCCGTTTATGTGTACCTAACTTGGAAGACTTGAGGAATGATATCATGACAGAGGCTCAACAGAGGCTCACAATATCAAGTATTCCATACATCCAGGCAGTACGAAGATGTACCAGAACTTGAAGAGTAGATTTTGGTGGAACAACATGAAAAGAGAGACAGCAGCTTTCGTCTCTCGATGTATGACATGTCAGTTGATCAAGCATGAACATCAGAAACCTCCAGTGTTGCTACGGCCATTAGAGATTCTGGAATGGAAATGGGAGCACATTACGATGGATTTCATTTTGGGATTACCAAGGACTAGTAGAGGCAATGATGCCATTTGGGTTATCGTGGACCGTCTCACCAAGTCAGCTCATTTTCTACCGATGAAGACAGGAAAGAAGATGCATATGTTGCCTTTTGCACGGTTTTTTGTCACAGAGATTGTCAGTCGACATGGACAACCAGTTTCCATCACATCCGATAGAGATAGCAGATTCGTCTCGAGATTATGGAAGACATTGCATGAGTCTATGGGTACGAAGTTACAGTTCAGCACAGCCTATCACCCACAGACCGATGGTCAGTCAGAGAGGACAATTCAGACACTTGAGGACATGCTCCGAGCTTGTGTGTTAGATTTCAAGATTCAGTGGGATGAAGCCTTACCGTTGTGTGAGTTTGCTTACAACAACAGTTTCCACTCGAGTATCGGGATGGCGCCTTTTGAGGCTTTGTAATGCAGAAGGTGTAGGACACCTATTTGTTGGGAAGAAGTTGGCACTCGCAGTTTCCATGGACCGACTATTGTTAGTGAGACAAGTGACAAGGTCAAGTTGATCCAAGAACGTCTGAAAGTGGCTCAGAGTAGGCAGAAGAGCTATGCAGATTCTCACAGAAGGGACTTACAGTTCAAAGAAGGAGATAAGGTTTTCTTGAAAGTGTCACCTACTCGTGGAACATTAAGGTTTGGGAAGAAAGGTAAGTTATCTCAGAGATACATTGGACCGTATGAGATTGTGAGTAAGATTGGTGACATGGCTTACAGGTTAGCCTTACCACCCGAACTCTCTGGCGTACACAATGTTTTTCATGTATCTATGTTGAAGAAGTACGTCCCCGATAGATTGCATATACTCCGTCATGAGCCGTTGGAAATCCGAGAAGATGCTACATATGTTGAGAAGCCTAAGCAGATTATTGACACCAAGGAACAAGAGTTGAGGACATGCACTATTCAGTGGGTCAAAGTGCTTTGGGAGAATCATGGACCGGAAGAAGCAACTTGGGAATTACAGGATCAAGTTCAGAAGAAGTACCCGCACCGACTACCGGAGGTGAGTTTTATTTCATTTGGAGGACCAAATGTCCTAAGGGGTGGAGGATGTAAGACCCCGACCCGATAGACCTCGATTAGTGTTAATTAAGTTGTGTCTTACTCATAAGTGTGTTTAGTGGATTTGGATTTAGTTTTGGGTTAGAATAGCTTTTATAATAGCTTTAGGGAATTTTGAGAGCCTTCTAGATTTGTGGGACCCTTTGGGGGTTCTTGTTATGGAATTTCGTGAGCTTGGGGGTTATTCATGATTTCCTAAAATTATGTTTTTAATCTCGTTTGACTTATCTTATTATTATCTACAACTTTCGTGTTGACCTCGTTCTCATTCGAGGGCCCGAAACCAGACTTTTCTCGATTTGAGGGCAAAACAGTCTTTTTACCCAAAATCTGGACATGATTTTCAATGTCACCAAAACTTGCAAAACATACACTTTTTTGGAAACTAGATATTTCGTCGAACAACTTTGTCTTCTTCGTCGAATTCATTTGAGGTCCCGAGACACATGTTTTTACCCCGGCAAATATTTTAAGTTGTGGGACCCACTTCACACTTTGTACATAAGAGAACCCATCTTCTTCATTCCATTCTTAACCTAATTCCTGCACAAGAGAAGAGTCCCAACAGCAGCCACTAGTTCTTCCTTTTCTCCTTGTTTTCTTCCTCACAAATCACCACCAAACCTTGCTCAAATCTAGTGGAGAACTTCATCAATCTTGTTCCCCTTTGCAAGAGCTTTCCTTTGGTACCATTTTTAGAAGGATTCATCAATTTCGAACTCCTCTTTGATCTAGCCTTGTTCATTTGAAAACCTTCTAAGTAAGAGTTCTTCTCCATCTCCTAGGTTCTTGTTTGTTGAGCCTTAGAGAAGCTCCATTTCGATTATTGAAAGGTTTCGTTTTGCTTTGCTTGTTTTTTTTTTAATTTTAGGGCTTGTATTTGGGGGTTTTGCATAGGTGTTTGATTTTGAGCTTAAGAGGTAATTAGAGCTTAATTTGCTAGCTTTGGACCTAAGGCAAGTGGATGAAATGATTTATTTTCATTAATCATGTGTTTATGCAAATGCTTAGTTTTTATTAATGATTTTCATCACTTAAGCTTGGTTTCATGTCACGCTTTTTATTAGACTTTGAGATGCACTCATTAGTGTGTTAGTCTCTTGAGAATGACACCTTAATTGTATGAATTTTAACTCATTACTTGTGATGGATTTCTTTCGGTTGAATGTGATTGGGATGAAAGGCTTTGTTCCATTTTATGGATGTTTGATGGAAGAATAGAAGTTTGATTGATGGAATGAAGGAGTTCCATTGGCTTAAATATTATAGGGAGTTAATGTATAGAAATGAGGGAAGTTTGGAGGAAGGAAGGACTGAAGATCTGCTTCAGAAATGCTGTGCTCGCAGCTGTCGGTCAGCTTGTCGGCTGACCGACATCCAACCGACAGTGAGCCGATAGATCTCGGTTCCATTTCCAGAGAGCTGCAAACTTTTGAAACTTTCTGATGCAGAGGTGTCGGCTAACCAACAGGTGACCGACACCAGTTCGGTCCCAATTCCATAAAGCTGCAATCAGCCAGAATTTCTGTGGGTCAGCTGTCGGCTGACCGACATCCCCATGTCGGTCGACCGACATCCAACCGACAGACTCTCGGCTCCATTTCCAGAGAGCTGCAATTTTCCACAAATTCTGATATTGTAGCGTCGGCTGACCGACATGACCCTGCCGGCTGACCGACATAGCCCTGTCGGCTGACCGACATCAGCCGAGGAGCTAACCGATGGTCAATTTCTTCCTGGTTTCTTTTGGAGAAACATATGAGACTATACTGTAGAAAAACCCTCATCACCCTAATCTTGTTAAAGGTCTTGTAGACTTATCAATGTGCTTAAGGTCCCGGGTTGTCTCTAATTCCTATGGAGTACCAAATAAATATTAAATTGACAAACGAGACCCTATACGCATTGATTTAAATCTTGGACCCTCAACACTTGGCCCGGAGATTTATAGAATCCATTTGTACCTGATTTTACCGGATTTCACTAGTAGATTTCAAGTTTCGTGCCTTGTAACTAGTCTTGCCCCGGATATGGTTTTTAGCATAATTGCTATCTTGTTCCTGCTTGACCTGATATGATATGTCTTATGCTGATTAGCATCTTACCCAGATATATATACCTATTGTTTTGTTTTCTTGCACATGACCTATGAGTCGGCACCACTAAGCTTAGATGTACCTTATCGGTTTGATCCACCGGTTTGGATATCCCCCTCTCGTCCTGCCAGCTGCAGCCTGGATCTCGTCTTGTATTGCTATCCGATTCGCTACCGTGTTCCTGCCTTGCTATGTGTATATGATTATATAAATTCGTTGACTCTCTTCACCTCGTGTGACTGAGGTCAACGTCGCTGAATCTCCTCACCTCGTGTGACCGAGAGTAACGCCCTGATAACTCTCATCACTTTTGTGAGAGGGGATTTAGCTTTGTGTGGTTGCCACCTTGTCAGTTCCTTATTCATGGTAACTTATTGTTTTACATTGTTCATGCCTTTACCTAATAAATGATGCATTGTCTTTTACGAAATTCATTATTTATTCAGGTTTTCAATATGTTTTCTAAGGTATCATTATTTCAAATGTATTATCATATCTTTTCACCTACCTGCCAGACCGTCGTGTCTGATCTATTTATTTTGGTACTCAGGTCCCAAACCCATTACCATTGAGGAGGAGCCCGAGGAGGCGGTCGGTGAACCGCAGCGCGTAATAGAGTGGCAAGCTGACGATGTCATGTAGACATTCGTCCAGGCTTTGAGAACGACACTTTTTGGGAGTTTGTGATAACATCTTTTGGGTTTATTCTTTTGTTATGTATTGGTCTTTGTTGACCATTATTTTTGGGGCAACTAATAAACTGATCTTTTGTATATACATTTAACCTTACTTTTGGGAAGTATGCTAATGATCATTGCTCATCCTGATATCTTGTCATATCAATAATAAATCAGTCTTGTTTATGGAATGGAATGGCAATAATATGATTTACTACACGCTCCCGCAATCTCGAATATATGTTTGATATGTTTATATGTGAGATGATATCTATGGATAATCCTCACCGCGGAACCCTGTGGGAAATCACGTGTACGGATAAATGTTTTTCTTAATTTCGTGCGCGGATTAGCCAAAGAGATGCACGTGGCGCGGCATCATCAGTCCCGATCCCGGATTTGGTTCCCTAACTCGGTCCGGGGTCGCGACACATAATATTCTTCAAAATTTGCTAAACTTAAAAAATATTATAATATTACATTATTCTATTCTATATTATTTTATTTTTTTAATATTTAAATCTGTAAATATTTTATTCTGTAAACATCCAAACGGGCTCTTAGAAGGTTTTGTGGGACTAATCAAGAGAGATAAGGAAACAAGTTCAAAACTCAAATTGTTGCAAAAGAACCAAAGCCAAGAAGGAAAAGGGAAGTTGCAAAAATAATTATTAAAAGATGGTGGACGTCCAATGCACCTTATTTAAAGAAAAACCCATGTCCCTGTCGGATGTGAATTTTGATCCCCCCGAGGATAGATCGCCATCCATTTATGTTTGATATTTAATATTTATATGTCGAAAATGAGGATTCTGACTACCCTCAAAATCAACAGATCATAATCGCCCCGCTATGGTAACGGCCGTAACACTGTTCTTCGATGAAAGTCGAAAAAATAAGGGAAGAAAATGGGGTGGGTTCCAGTCTCGTCTAATGTGCTGCTGGCAACAAACAATGGTTGTCCTATCACTTAATTCGGGTCTTAACAAAATGGGTCAAATTAAGGGTCATAATACGGGGTCATTATAAGGTCCTGATAGCGGATAATCCATATTTATATATATGATTAATTAAAAGAAATTCAAGTATAATAAAATAAAATAAACTAAATAATAAATAAATAAAAAGGGGGGAGGTGCCAAATATTTAAGAAGATGATTGGCCCCGTTCCTGGGTACCCCTTCAAATCCCTTGGTAAAATAGGGTTTAAAGGCCAATTTTCAAATCCCGTTGATGATGCAAATAAGGCTTAGTGTGTGATTTCAGTTTAGAAAAGGAAAAAGAGAATTGTGGCTGATGGGCAGATTTGATTGAGGGTGACCGCATTCGGGTTGGTTTGGCCGATGGGCCAATTTGATTTGGGGTGACAGCATTTGGGTCGGTTTGTTTGATTAATTGAGAGTGGTTTCTGAAATCACACATTAGTCTCATCATTATCCATAATTCAATTTTTAAATTGGTATTTATTCCCTTTTATCATTAAGAACTTTAAAATATTTGGCACCAGAGGTGGCGGAAAAAAGAAGAGAATATTTTTGGAGTTGATTTTGGTGGTTTTATGATTTTTTTTTGGATTTTAGATAGATGAGGCTAGAAGGGCCTAACTAGGGGAATTCTAGTTTAATTTTTAATTTAATTAAATCATTTTAATCACAGGATTTTCCCCTATCCTAAGGTCCTAAACCGCCCACATCGACTCTCCCGATCCCCTAACAAAACGGAGAAAGGTGACGGGGCTCAACCTACAATTCTAATCCACTAAGTGGGTAATTCAGAATTAAAACAAGTGCAGGACAACTTAGAAACGGGGACCCTGAGGTCCAGGTTAAGTTTTAGATGTTTTGAATGATCTTGGGTTGTTTCTTTAGTTCTATATTGGTAATGGTTTGGGGATTTAATTTGTTTGAATTTGAGGTGATTTATGTATGTTAAACTTGTTGGAAATAGGTGGGCCTCTAGGATAGGTTTCAAAAACTTTTGACTCACTTGATGCAGGGATCAGTTATCCAGAAGGCTCTAAAACCCAATCCATGTCCTCAATCTCAGCCATCATGATCAGTAAAACAATCTATCTAGAAGATAGAAACATCAACTAATAAGCTACAAATAAATCTACAACATACAAGGAAGTAGATTATACCTTTGGAGCTCGGTTGTGCTCTAATGGAGAAGTTGCGTCTTTCTTTGATGATGAAACGCTTTCACTAATCAAATAGGGATCTCCAAGACCTCTTGATCTTCCACGCTATGACCCGTATCAGATCCTCCTTTTTCTCAAGAAGATTGTGGGATCTCCAAGAGAAAACTACTAGGAACTCTAGGGAGGAACTAGAAAAAGAACAAGAAGAGGGAGAAAAGTGTTAGTTTTATGGACTCAATCCAGTAAATGATATAATAAATTGATTAAATTCTTTATTTATTCATATATTCATGCTTTCCTTTCATGAGATGAATGGTAATTTATTATATACTTGCACATAACCAATACGAATGACATGATGGTTCATGAGATGAACCGGGGTCCACAAGTATATTAGACGTAACACATGTGTATGGATGAGATCCACATACGGGAGACATGTGTGACAAATCTTATATTTAAATATCTTCACAACCAGTGATGAGACTGGACATCTCATACTAACAAAGGTTGCAGAATTTTGATCACTATGAGATAGTGTGATTTGTCTCGATCATCAGAATGTAAGATTCTGGATCATAGTGCTGGTACATTGGATGTATTGAAGGACCATGAGAAGCACCTTATAAACACTGTCTTTATTTTAAGGTGTGCTCTCATAATTCCCTAGCAATAGGCTCTCAATCCTGAGACATTAATGAACTCAAGTTTCTATCTATTCATTTGCTTTGAATCACCAATGAGTGAGGTCAACTGTAGGTCAACACCTCGGTGATTTGGGTACATGGTAGTAGAACTGTGGGAACATTCAATGGTCAAGATGGAATCTATCTCTAATATCCCCTTGTGCCAATTAATGGATTTATCATTGGTAAGTGCGCACCCATTCCGATTAAGAGTTAATTGGAAAGGTACCTATTGATCATTATAATTAATTGGGGCTCAAGGATAATAAGATATGGATCTAGTTTGGAAGACAGGTCCAATTGATCCATGGATATTGATAGAGGGGTCTACTTGTGGTAATGTGGAAGTTTAGGGTATTCTATGTAATATTCCTAAGACTGGAGTTCAATCGCATTTATATAGTGGAGTTATTTGCAATTAACTGTGGGCCCGGATTACACATGAGATGTGGGGTCGCGTGTCCCAGTTGGAGCCAGCTTTCTAAGGAATCCCTAGTGGTCCCCACGCTAGCCCAATTATTAGAAAGTATCTAATTCTAGTTGAATTCTAAAAGGAAAGTTACTATTTCTATTTGAAGTGAGACTTATAATAGTGGTAATAGTAGACTTACTAATTTTAGTAGAAGTGAGACTTCTATTTTAATTAGAAAGGAATTAGAAAGTTACTAATCATATTTGAAGTGAGACTTCTAATTATGATATGGTAAGTTACTAATTAATGGAAGTAAGACTTCTATTGTAATTAGTAAAGAAGAGGCGGCTTGAAAAAGCTATAAATAGAGGAGTGCAAGGCTTGGACGTCCTATGCAAAAATCCACCTAGGGATTCACGCCCAAGGCCCCTAGAGCAAGTGTTGCTCGAGTTTTTCCTCTCTCTCCCTCTTCTAGATCTCTTTCTAGTTCCTCCCTAGAGTTCCTAGTAGTTTTCTCTTGGAGATCCCACCATCTTCTTGAGAAAAAGGAGAATCTGATACGGGTATAGCGTGGAAGATCAAGAGGTCTTGGAGATCCTTATTTGATTAGTGAAAGCGTTTCATCATCAAAGAAAGACGCAACTTCTCCATTATAGCACAACCGAGCTCCAAAGGTATAATCTACTTCCTTGCATGTTGTAGATTTATTTGTAGCTTATATGTTGCTGGTTCTATCTTCTAGATAGATTGTATTTACTGATCATGATGGCTGAGATTGAGGACATAGATCTTGGACTGGGTTTTATAGCCTTCTGGATAGTTGATCCCTGCGTCAAGTGGGTCAAAAGTTTTTAAAACCTATCCTAGAGGCCCACCCTATTTCCAATAAAAAGAAAGACCATGTGCAACTCTTGTACAAAGGAGGAGTGGATGTCCAATCCCTTGGACTTGAGTTGCCTTGGGCGTGAATCCTAATGTGGGAATGAGCATGGGCATGCAACACTCTTGGTTCTCCTCTATTTATATCTATAAAGTCACCTCCTCTTTCTAATTAAAATAGAAGTCTTACTTCCACAATAATTAGTAACTTACCATATCATAATTAGAATTCTCACTTTAAGTATGATTAGCAACTTTCTAATTCCTTTCCAATTAAAATAGAAGTCTCACTTCTACTAAAATTAGTAAGTTTACTATTACCACCATTAGAAGTCTCACTTCAAATAGAAATAGTAACTTTCCTTTTAGAGTTCAACTAGAATTAGTATCTTTCTAATAACTTGGGCTAGCGTGGGGACTACTAGGGATTCCTTAGGAAGCTGGCTCCAACTGGGACACGCGACCCCACATCTCATGTGTAATCCGGGCCCACAGTTAATTGTGAATAACTCCACTATATAAATGCAATTGAACTCCAGTCTTAGAAATATTACATAGAAGACCCTAAACTTCCACATTACCACAAGTAGGCCCCTCCATCAATATCCATGGATCAATTGGACCTGTCTTCCAAACTAGATCCATATATTATTATCCTTGAGCCCCAATTAATTATAATGATCATGGTACCTTTTCAATTAACTCTTAAACGGAATGGGTGCGCACTTACCAATGATAAATCCATTAATTGGCACGGGGGATATTAGAAATAGATTCCATCTTGACCATTGAATGTTCCCACAGCTCTACTACCACGTATCCAAATCACCGAGGTGTTGACCTACAGTTGGCCTCACTCATTGGTAACTCAAAGTAAATGAATAGATAGAAACTTGAGTTCATTAATGTCTCAGGATTGAGGGCCTATTGCTAGGGAATTATGAGAGCAAATCTTAAAGTAAAGACAGTGTTAATAAGGTGCTTCTCATGGTCCTTCAATACATCCAATGTACCAGCATTATGATCCAGAATCTTACATTCTGATGATCGAGACAAATCACACCATCTCATAGTGATCAAAGTGCTGCAAGCTTGTCAGTATGAGATGTCCAGTCTCATCACTGGTTGTGAAGATATTTAAGTATAAGATTTGTCACACATGTCTCCCGTATGTGGATCTCATCCATACACATGTGTTACATCTAATATACTTTTGGACTCCGGTTCATCTCATGAACCATCATGTTATTCGTATTGGCTATGTGCAAGTATATAATAAATCACCGTTCATCTCATGAAAGGAAAGCATGAATATACTGATAAGTAAAGAAATTAATCAATTTATTATATCATCTACTAGATTGAGTCAATAAAACTAACAAAACTAAGTTGTTCGTGTGTTTTAAAGGGGTCGAAGCAGGTGGGATGTAGGAATATTAAGGGTCTAGGGGAGATTTTAGCTTGGGCGCAGGGACCGTGAGGTCTGAGCTGAGCTTCAGCTTGGGCGCATGGACACTGAGGTCCGAGCCAGGTTCTGGCCTGGGCGCAGGGATATTGAGGTCCGAGCTGGGTTCCAGGTGTTTTGTGAGTTTTACGTTCGTTTTAATGCTTGTGTTGGGGTTGGATGAAAGGTCTTGATCAGGTTCTGCATTAGTGGATGCTCAGTCTAGGGAATTTTGGTCTCAAGGTGGTGATTGTTGTTGGTTACGGGTTTCAAAGGGGTGGTGAATCAACTGGGACAGCAGGAAGCAGAGGTCTGAGTTGGTTTGTAGCTTGGGTGCAGGGGCCCTGTGGTCGGAGAGGAATTTCAGCTTGGGTGCAGGGACCCAGAGGACTGGACATCGTTTTTGAATTTTGGGAGTTTTAGGCTTCGTTTGGTTAATCCTCTTGGACTCGGATGAAGGATATGGAGTTTCTCTATTGAGGAGTCTTAAGTCTGAGGGTTTCTGGTCTCAGAGTGGCGATCGCTATCGGTCGTGTGTTTTAAGGGGAGTGGATCTGCTAGGACACCCAGACCTAGAGGTCTGAGCTGGCATTCGGTCCGTGTAACATCCCAGAATTTCAGGTTGTAATTAGTTTAGTTAATTGTATTTTATAGTTAATTAAGCTCGTTTATAAGCCAAACAGGTCCAATTAATCATCAGGATCGCGCGTGTGAAGTTGGGTTGAGATCCAAGCCCGTTTGGGTATAATAGGGGTGTGTGTCGCTATTTCTGGAAAGTTTCAAGGGTTTTTTAGTATTTTCCGCTTTTCGAGATTTTGGCACCATTGGGCAGATTACCTAATTTCCCTGACTTTGTCCTTTTGTTGCATTCCGATCCGGACCCTCAAACCTAATCCAAAACCTGACCTGACCCAGCCTAAGGCCTAAAGGCCATTTGGTAATTTCCTCCCCCTCCCCCACCCATCTAAACTCTCCCACGTGAGACCCACCTTCCCTTTTCCCTTTCCTTAGTTCCCCTCTCTTCTCATTCACTCCACAGAGCAGTAGCCCCCTTCTCCCTCATTTTTCTCTCTCGTTCTCCCTCCAAGCTCCCTGCTGCCTCACCGTCGCCGAGCTCCTCCATCTCAAGCGATCACCACCACCAAGCTCTCCTTCTCCCCTCTATTATCCACTCTCACATGTCATCTCTCACTCACTCATCTCTCCCTCACCCGGCCTGGCCGTGCCGCCTCACTGTCCCGGCACCATCACCGTCGCCGTCCGCGACCTCCGCCTGCACCACCACCTGGCCACCATCCTCTCTGACGGAACCCCAGCCCATATCTCTCTATTTCCCTATTTCTCTCTCTTTGTTTTCCCCATTTTTCCCTTTTCTATTTCTCTCTTTCTTTCCCTGTTTTTTCTCCTCCTTACTGCTGGCGTGAATCACTTCCCCATTTTCATTTCTCTCTCTCTCTCTCTCTCTCTCTCTCTCTCTCTCTCTCTCTCTCTCTCTCTCTCTCTCTCTCTCTCTCTCTCACTTTCCCCTCTCTCTCACACTCATCCCTGCCAACATGGACTAACCCCCACCCATATCATTTTCTCTCTTTCTCTCCACTCACTGCCAATGTGATGTGTCTCCCCTTCCTCACCCATCTCATTCATTCCACCATTCCTCTCTCTTTCTTTATTTGTTTTTCTTTTCTCCCTCCTCCCTGTCAACGTGTGGTACCCCTCATCCATCTCACCATTTTTTTCTCTGTCTCTCTCTCTCTCTTATTTTCTTTATTTCTCTCTCTCTTCACTCCCCTTGCTGTCATGGAACACCCACCCACCCATTTCACTCTTTCTCTCTCTGTTCTCTCTTTCTTTCCCCATTCTTTCTTTAGTTCTGTCTTCTTCCTTCTCCTTGTTAATGGACCACCAAAAAGAGTCTCCATCATCACTAATTTAGTGGGCCACCAATCAAGTGGGCCCCACAACCTCCCCATCTCAATTTCAACTCTCTCATTCTCATTCTCATTCTCATTCTCATTCTCATTCTCTCACTCTCTCTCACCCACCTTGCTGGAAATGGACTATAAAGGCAGCCCCATAACCTCCGATCATCACTTCTGATCATCACTATCATCCTCGCGTGGACCCCGCGAGCTTCTCACCCCAATTTGCAAGCCACTACTCCATCCACCCATTTGTTTGGTAAGCTTCCCTTCCCCTAGGTTTGGTTTGTGTGCTTTGGGTGTGGAGTTGTGTTAAGATAGCTTAGAGCTTTCCATTCTTTTAATTTTACATTTTAATTTAGTTTTGTTTTGCTATTATCCCTTAGGTTTGGTTTGTTGGGCTATGGAGCTAGGATTTGTGGATTTGGGCATTTTCAACCGAAGGCAAGTACATAGACATGAATAGTAATGTGTACATGTTATATTTGTTGGTTTTGATGCTTTAAACATGTTCAATATCTCTACTAGATGCTTTAAATATGTTAAATATCTCTACTACTACTATAAATATGTTAAATATATCTACTAATGCTATAAATGTGTTAAATATTTCTAAATGTGTTAGATATCTCTAACATGTGCATTTATGATAATTGGATTGGTAAGTATGGATTTAAAATGCACTTATGGTGGAACTATTAATGGGTCTTAAATTGGTATTAAATTGAATGGAATATTTGGAACCCATTTACCCGTAAAACTTGGACCTTGGCCCCACTTGACCTATGAATATGAATTGGACCTCTAGTAAGGGGGTGTGTAGGCTAACACCTCCTTGTGGGTTGTGAGGTAGTATATGTGGGACCCATATTGGGCTAAGTGGGTGGCGTAGTGGAACCCCGAGGTGCCAACAACTTCAGAAGCACCAAATGATTATGAGATGCATTTCGGATCCGCGTAACCACCATATTAGACGGTATGGACCCTACATGTGATGAATGACCCTAGCCTTAGGTTGGTTAGTGCCCACTCCCCTTGACCCTTGACTATAGGATTTGTATAGGCTATGGTTAACTTATGACCTCCCGAATATTACAAGACAGGAGCATATACCCATTCTGTTACTCGGTCTAATACCCTCTATTAATATGCTCGCTGGGTGGGCTCCCTTGTGGCTCTATTGACAATGTGATGGGAGCACCCTATGTAGGATTAACCAGAGCTCTTGTTTAGGAGAGAGAGAGAGTGTGTGTGTCTGTGTGTGTGTGTGTAGGTTTGGATCTCTCTATGTGTGTGTGTGGGTTTGTGTGTGAATGTGCAGGTTTGGGTTTGTGTGTGTATGTGTATGTGTAGGTTTGAGTTTGTGTGTGTGTGTGTGTGGATTTGTGTGTGTATGTGTAGGTTTGGATCTATGTGTGTGTGAATGTGTAGGTTTGGGTTTGTGTCTTGTGTGCGTATGTGTAGGTTTGGATCTCTGTGTGTGTGAATGTGCAGGTTTGGGTTTGTGTGTGTATGTGTAGGTTTGGGTTTGTGTGTGTGTGTGTGGATTTGTGTGTGTATGTGTAGGTTTGGATCTGTGTGTGTGTGTGTGTGGGTTTGTGTGTGTATGTATAGGTTTGGGTTTGTGTATGTGTATGTGTAGGTTTGAGTTTGTGTGTGTATGTGTATGTGTGGGTTTGTATCTGTGTGTGTAGATGTGGGTTTGAATATGTGTGTGTACATGTGGGTTTGTGTGTGTACCCGCGTATGGTTTTGTACTTACCGTCTGCAGATCGGGAGGTCGATGTACGCCACCATACCAGCTTGTCTGGGTTTAACCGGGTTAGCCTGGGTTGCATTTGTTTGACCAGCTTGTCTGGGTACCGGGTTCGCCCGGGTGTGTTCATTCTCATAACATATGATGGTCTGATTATTTTGTTGGTTAGTTAAGTTTCGTTTATCCATTATTTCTGTACTTTCTTACATATTGATTTTGGTTGGCACATGTTACACTGCTACTCATATCTATTTACTTGCCAGTATATCTGATGTTGCTACATTTGGTGCTTTGGTAGTCGAGCCCATTGTATAGGTGGTTGTGCCGGTCTTACGAGATTCATTAGTTAAGGGATTACCCCTAGTGGAGTGTGGTAGCAGTATGGTGTTGCTGGATTGGTACATGAGAGCCTCACTTTACATTCCTACTATGAGCATAGGTGCTTCTTACACAGGTTATTATGGTGTTTTAGACATTCGTTAAAACTCTAATGCATTTTGTAATTGAAATATAAGTAAATGCCTTTTTGTTACTTGTATCAGCTCTGATGTTATTGTAGGTTGTATTGGTGACCATCTGCGCAGATTGTATGAATCGTTGCTTCCGTGTTTGTTTATGGTGACTGATCATCACTCATAACCTCACTATGGACTTCGATCCACCCGGAATTGGGGCCACAAATGTATTTAAGGGAAAGATTTTAATTGGCCCCGATTCTCATGCCCTAATAATGCGGTTAGGATCCAATCAATTTTTTGGGGCATGACAGTCCGGGCGCAGGGGCCCGTAGGTCTAAGTTGTGTTTAGATGGCCTCTGTGATTTATTTTAATTCTTGATTATAGTCTTCTGAGAAGTATCTATCAAGGTTCAGGGCTCTAATTCGAAGTATTTTTAAGGATCTGGAATTCATGTTTTTTTGAGTCTATGGATTAAAAATGAATTAAGGATCGTGCTCAGAGAGTTTGTCAACTGGGACACGAGGGCCCTGAGGTTTGAGCTTCTTTCAAGTGATCTTTAGTCTTAAAACCCTGTTTGGCATGTCTATTTTTTCCCTCTAAACTTCTATTTCTCTAAAACAAAAAGAAGTTTTGAAATTTAGAGGTGTTTGGCAGTGGTTTATAGCCTCTGCAAACATTAGAGCAAAAAAGGCAATGCCTCTAAAATGAAAATGCCCCAAAAATGGGCATGTAGAAATCAGAGGCAATGCCTCTTGAAAAAGTAGAGGCGAAATCCATTTTTTACGATAAAAATGCCCCCGACGGAATTTTATTGGCAACGAATGTCCTTTGAATAAAGCCGTCTTCTGCAACTCGAAACCACATAGAGACAAACAGAGAGAGGCTCATTCGCAACTCGAAACCACAAACAGAGAGACGAACAAGAGAGGCTCGTTCTTTCTGCAAATCGAAACCACAAACAGGAGAACGGAGAAGAGGAATGTGTCTATTGCTTCCTACTCTCTCTCTATGTTCAATCGATGTGGGTTTTTTTGGTTTGAATGATGATGGAAAGGGTTGGAGTTGGTATTACATGAGGTGGAATAGAAATGCCTGCTCTGAAGATTGGTAGCAGACCTCCATGGGTCGGTCTCACTGCTGCAGTTTGGGTACAAATAGCAGCAGGGAATGCCTAGAATTTCCTCCTCTACTCTCATTCTCTAAAATCGGTTCTGGGTTTCAATCAACAACAGGTGATGATGCTTGGAGTCACCAACGACATCGGAGAGAACGTGGGTCTTCTTCCTGGACTTGTTTGCAACAAATCCCTACCTTGGGTCGTGCTTTTGATCGGGACCGTTGCTTGCTTTCTTGGTTATGAAGTTCTCTGGCTCGCCCTAAGCCAGACCCTTTTGTTGCCTTACTGGGTGGTGAGTTCTCGATTCTTTTTTTTCATTGATTTCTTTTGGGTACCCTTTTGCTGTGTAGATGTGTTTTTGGATGATTCTAATTCTTGGGTTTATTGGGGTTTTGAGGATTCAATCGATTACATGTAGGTATAGATGGACTTTTGTGTGTGTGTGTGGGTGGGGGGGGGTATGTGATTGAATTGAATGGATGTAATGCTATATTGTTGGGGTAACTTGTTTTGTCCAGTGTGTTTCTCTGTCTCTTTGTTGTCGTGGTGATTGAGATTTCTTTTGCATTTCGGGTCGCTTGGATCTGGGTTTTGAGCAAAATTATTTTAGATTTTTGGTATGCTGGGGACTTTTTGGATCTGGGTTTTGTCTAAAATTTATTTATTTTTCTTATTTTCATGTTGATAAGATTTTTCTTATCCAAGTATGAGTTGAATGGAAATGGGTGAACAGAATTTATAAACTTGCTACTGAATTTGGAGGCTGCCCAAAGTGGTGTTTCAATGGGAATCAAAGTTCTGCACCTGAGATCCATCAAAATATTGTTTTGGAAGCAGTTGGAATCCTGGTAAATTGCTACCTACTGTGAGAGTGGAGTTAACATGAGTCAACTTCAAATTGTGAGAGGTGAAATATAAGTTTTACCACTTAATATTTCTAGGAAAAAAGCTTCTGAAGAGGCGTTAGTAGTGAGAAACTGGACCATGGCTTTAAGCACTGGTACTTTTAGTAATTGAAGTACATCCAGTGCTTTGGGTCTTTACCAGAAATGCAAGAGCAGTCTGAAAAGAAAATAAGGACCAAGGCAGCAAATTGCCTTTTTGTTGCCGCCAATGGACTTAATACAAAATTAGGTATGTAATTTACAGAAAGCTTAAATGGGAGAAATATATTTTTACAAAAAAAAGAAACCTAGATGCATAGAGAGGCTTGAGATTAGAATCTACCAAAAATTAGCCCCATTGGATAATTCAAGTCGTCCGATCATCATATGATGAAATTGAGATAGGATGGCTAGAAATGCCTAATGGGCTTGTTTTTGGTAGATGCTTAATTTACTGTCACTGCCCATTTATGTATCTTGTAGGGCCATTAGACCCTACAATATGTCATGTTCCCCAGCTGAAATTTTGTGCATCACATGAAAACCACTTCTGCTTTCTAACATATCCGTTAATTATGTAAAATGATACTGTTGGATGAGAACTAAGAGATAAGCGTTTCATCTCTTTGGATATATCCAATAAAATTGGAACGGTGCAGAGAGACGAGCATTTCTTGCTACATGGTGGGTTTTTCTTTTTTTTCTTTTTTTTTCTAGTAGAATTGTTACATGGTTAAGGATACAATAAACTGCTGTTCCTTTGGGTAGTTTCAACGTACATTCACTCATTCTAAATTTTGTATTGCTGTTAGGTATACTAGGTTCATAGGAATGGTGGTTCATTGCTTTTTGCTGCATTGAGTTTTGTAATGGCTGTGCAACAATTAACTTCATTTAAGCCATAAGAACAATGTTTGTTGGCGAATCCCAACTCCCTCCCATATCTAGTACATCTTTGGTGTAGTAATCATTGTGAAACAATCACTAACATAAAGAACAACAATATTGGGTTTTAATTTCATGGCAAAGGTATATAAATTTCTTATTTATTTTGGTATTTACAGGAGAGGTGAATATAGCATTTGACATTTATGGTTAAACTTTATTGCAGACTCATAAGGATGCCAAAGTATTTAGGTCAAAGCCTCTTCCTTTGCCCCAAGAGATGGCAGCGGTTTATTTGATAGTACTTCAGCGACTGGGGATGATAAATGGGCTCCAACAATGGATGGCATGCCTGACGATATTATAACGGATATGGATTCAAGTTTATTTAGCTTGAATGGTTATGATGATACTAGCGCCATCCCCGAACCAAACAAATTCCCAGTCTACCATGCGAGAAGATGCAGCTCCTAGTGATATTAGTCCAAATGTCATGATGGCCAATATTAGGCGAAAGCAACCAAGGCCTAAATTCAAGACAGATGAGGGGAAGACAACTTGGCTCAAATCTTTAATGGAAATAGAGAAGGGAAATGCTTTTGGAGTTGCAAGTGATCTATAGTTGTTTGGGTTTTTCTTTTGTTTGTTTTGAAACAATAATGTTTTGCCTCTCTTAAACTCTTGTTCTTATATTTGGATTTTGAAACATGAATGTTATGTTTTAAACATGGTATGATGTTTTAAACTTTTGTTCTTAAACATGTCTCTCTTATTAAACTTTTATTCTTAAATCGTTAAATGTCTTCAAATATGAATGAGTGATTAGTTATGTTTTGTTTGCAATTGCAGATGCCATTTGTCGAAATGCTTCTTCTTGTGCTTGATTTTTATCATCTTATGTCATGGTTCTGGTTTTTTCTTATTTTTACCATCTTATGTCATGGTTTATCTTATGTCATGCAAGATGGAGCGATGGTGTGTGATGATGGAATGATGGAGATAATATATAATTATGTTTGATGTTGTAATTTTTAAATTGTTTACAAGTTACAGGCCATATTTTGATGGAAATGGTTGTAGTTTTCAAATGATAAGAGATTATGATGTTATGGTATGTGTGTAGATGGCATATTTTGATGAAAATGTGAATAAGTTCAATTTTTACATAATGACAGAAGATACCCTTCTAAAAAGAGGCAAACCCCTCTAAAAAGAGGTGAATGAAGGGCATACCAAACGGTCTATTTGAAGTAGACCCGTTCATTACCAAACACGTTTTTTTGTTTTAGCCTCTTTTTTTTTATAGCTCTTTTATTAATGACTCTATTTTGAATGGTCTGTCAGAAAAAGAGTAGAGATGCCAAACAAGGCTTAAAACCCTGTTTGGCATGTCTATTTTTTCCTCTAAACATCTATTTCTCTAAAACGAAAAGAAGTTTTGAAATTTAGAGGTGTTTGGCAGTGGTTTATAGCCTCTGCAAACTTTAGAGCAAAAAAGGCAATGCCTCTAAAATGAAAATGCCCCAAAAATGGGCATGTAGAAATCAGAGGCAATGCCTCTTGAAAAAGTAGAGGCGGAATCCATTTTTTACGACAAAAATGCCCCCGACGGAATTTTATTGGCAACGAATGTCCTTTGAATAAAGCCGTCTTCTGCAACTCAAAACCACATAGAGACAAACAGAGAGAGGCTCATTCGCAACTCGAAACCACAAACAGAGAGACGAACAAGAGAGGCTCGTTCTTTCTGCAAATCGAAACCACAAACAGGAGAACGGAGAAGAGGAATGTGTCTATTGCTTCCTACTCTCTCTCTATGTTCAATCGATGTGGGTTTTTTTGGTTTGAATGATATGGAAAGGGTTGGAGATGGTATTACATGAGGTGGAATAGAAATGCCTGCTCTGAAGATTGACAGCAGGGAAGCCTAGAATTTCCTCCTCTACTCTCATTCTCTAAAATCGGTTCTGGGTTTCAATCAACAACAGGTGATGATGCTTGGAGTCACCAACGACATCAGAGAGAACGTGGGTCTTCTTCCTGGACTTGTTTGCAACAAATCCCTACCTTGGGTCGTGCTTTTGATCGGGACCGTTGCTTGCTTTCTCGGTTATGAAGTTCTCTGGCTCGCCCTAAGCCAGTCCCTTTCGTTGCCTTACTGGGTGGTGAGTTCTCGATTCTTTTTTTTTCATTGATTTCTTTTGGGTACCCTTTTGCTGTGTAGATGTGTTTTTGGATGATTCTAATTCTTGGGTTTATTGGGGTTTTGAGGATTCAATCGATTACATGTAGGTATAGATGGACTTTTGTGTGTGTGTGTGGGTGGGTGGGGGGGGTATGTGATTGAATTGAATGGATGTAATGCTATATTGTTGGGGTAACTTGTTTTGTCCAGTGTGTTTCTCTGTCTCTTTGTTGTCGTGGTGATTGAGATTTCTTTTGCATTTCGGGTCGCTTGGATCTGGGTTTTGAGCAAAATTATTTTAGATTTTTGGTGTGCTGGGGACTTTTTGGATCTGGGTTTTGTCTAAAATTTATTTATTTTTCTTATTTTCGTGTTGATAAGATTTTTCTTATCCAAGTATGAGTTGAATGGAAATGGGTGAACAGAATTTATAAACTTGCTACTGAATTTGGAGGCTGCCCAAAGTGGTGTTTCAATGGGAATCAAAGTTCTGCACCTGAGATCCATCAAAATATTGTTTTGGAAGCAGTTGGAATCCTGGTGAACTGCTACCTACTGTGAGAGTGGAGTTAACATGAGTCAACTTCAAATTGTGAGAGGTGAAATATAAGTTTTACCACTTAACATTTATAGGAAAAAAGCTTCTGAAGAGGTGTTCGTAGTGAGAAACTGGACCATGGTTTTAAGCTCTGGTACTTTTAGTAACTGAAGTACATCCAGTGCTTTGGGTCTTTACCAGAAATGCAAGAGCAGTCTGAAAAGAAAATAAGGACCAAGGCAGCAAATTGCCTTTTTGTTGCCGCCAATGGACTTAATACAAAATTAGGTATGTAATTTACAGAAAGCTTAAATGGGAGAAATATATTTTTACAAAAAAAAAGAAACCTAGATGCATAGATAGGCTTGAGATTAGAATCTACCAAAAATTAGCCCCATTAGATAATTCTAGTCATCCGATCATCATATAATGAAATTGAGATAGGATGGCTAGAAATGCCTAATGGGCTTATTTTTGGTAGATACTTAATTTACTGTCACTGCTCATTTATGTATCTTGTAGGGCCATTAGACCCTACAATATGTCATATTCCCAGCTGAAATTTTGTGCATCACATGAAAACCACTTCTGCTTTCTAACATATCCGTTAATTATGTAAAATGATACTGTTGGATGAGAACTAAGAGACAAGCGTTTCATCTCTTTGGATATATCCAATAAAATTGGAACGGTGCAGAGAGACGAGCATTTCTTGTTACATGGTGGGTTTTTCTTTTTTTTCTTTTTTTTTTCTAGTAGAATTGTTACATGGTTAAGGATACAATAAACTGCTGTTCCTTTGGGTAGTTTCAACGTACATTCACTTTCATTCTAAATTCTGTATTGCTGTTAGGTATACTAGGTTCATAGGAATGGTGGTTCATTGCTTCTTTCTGCATTGAGTTTTGTAATGGCTGTGCAATAGTTAACTTCATTTAAGCCATAAGAACAATGTTTGTTGGCGAATCCCAACTCCCTCCCATATCCTGTACATCTTTGGTGCAGTAATCATTGTGAAACAATCACTAACATAAAGAACAACAATATTGGGTTTTAATTTCATGGCAAAGGTATATAAATTTCTTATTTATTTTGGTATTTACAGGAGAGGTGAATATAGCATTTGACATTTATGGTTAAACTTTATTGCAGGCTCATAAGGATGCCAAAGTATTTAGGTCAAAGCCCCTTCCTTTGCCCCAAGAGATGGCAGCGGTTTATTTGATAGTACTTCAGCGACTGGGGATGATAAATGGGCTCCAATAATGGATGGCATGCCTGACGATATTATAACGGATATGGATTCAAATTTATTTAGCTTGAATAGTTATGATGATACTAGCTCCATCCCCGAACCAAACAAATTCCTAGGCTACCATGCGAGAAGATGCAGCTCCTAGTGATATTAGTCCAAATGTCATGATGGCCAATATTAGGCGAAAGCAACCAAGGCCTAAATTCAAGACAGATGAGGGAAAGACAACTTGGCTCAAATCTTTAATGGAAATAGAGAAGGGAAATGCTTTTGGAGTTGCATGTGATCTATAGTTGTTTGGGTTTTTCTTTTGTTTGTTTTGAAACAATAATGTTTTGCCTCTCTTAAACTCTTGTTCTTATATTTGGATTTTGAAACATGAATGTTATGTTTTAAACATGGTATGATGTTTTAAACTTTTGTTCTTAAACATGTCTCTCTTATTAAACTTTTATTCTTAAATTGTTAAATGTCTTCAAATATGAATGAGTGATTAGTTATGTTTTGTTTGCAATTGCAGATGCCATTTGTCGAAATGCTTCTTCTTGTGCTTGATTTTTATCATCTTATGTCATGGTTCTGGTTTTTTCTTATTTTTACCATCTTATGTCATGGTTTATCTTATGTCATGCAAGATGGAGCGAAGGTGTGTGATGATGGAATGATGGAGATAATATATAATTATGTTTGATGTCGTAATTTTTAAATTGTTTACAAGTTACAGGCCATATTTTGATGGAAATGGTTGTAGTTTTCAAATGATAAGAGATTATGATGTTATGGTATGTGTGTAGATGGCATATTTTGATGAAAATGTGAATAAGTTCAATTTTTACATAATGACAGAAGATACCCATCTAAAAAGAGGCAAACCCCTCTAAAAAGAGGTGAATGAAGGGCATACCAAACGGTCTATTTGAAGTAGACCCGTTCATTACCAAACACGTTTTTTTGTTTTAGCCTCTTTTTTTTATAGCTCTTTTATTAATGACTCTATTTTGAATGGTCTGTCAGAAAAAGAGTAGAGATGCCAAACAGTCTTATGTGTTATTTCTTCCAAGGTTCTACCAGTCTTTGTTCTTGTATGTCGAGGTTCTGACGTCCAAGCTATTGGCTCTGGGAATTGAAATTAATTTGGAAATTGAATCCTAATTTCGTAATCAGCTGGGACTTAAGGGCCCTGAGGTCTGAGCAGCGTTCCAGCTAGGACACGAGGACCCTAGGCCCGTTTGGTAACTTGACTCGTAAAGTCAAGTAAAGTTAAGTCATCCTAAACATCACATCAAAAATACTTTTTCTCAAAACTCTCTCCAACTTTTCCAACAAAAAGTAAAAAAGTATCCACATTTATTAACTAAAAGACAAAAAAACTCCATTTCCCATACCAAAAGTCAACAATATTCCATCACAAACAACTAAAAACAAAATACCATCATAACCCACTATATATTTTATTCATACTTTTCATTTCACTTCACTCCACTTGACTTTAATAGTAAAATGCCAAACGGGCGACAGTGTTTTAGGGGACTTTAGTTTTAGGCTTTTGCGTTGTTTCTATCAAGGTCCTAAGGCCTGTGTCCAGGTGTTTCAAGGTTCTGTTATCCAAGTTATTGGCTCTGGGTATTAAAATGAAAATGGGGATTGAATCCTAATTTCGTAATCAACTGGGACCTAAGGACCCTAAGGTCTGAGCAATGTCTGTGTGATTTTCAATTAATTCGATTTATTTTGGTGATTTTATGCTTTTGTGTTGTGTGGTCTCAGGTTCTGGGTTCTAAGATCTTAATCCATTCAGTTCAGTCCAGTGGTCAAGGATAAAACAGAGTTTGTATTTTGGGGGTTCAAAGGAGCTGGGACCTAAGGACCCCTGAGGTCTGAGTAGCCCTTTCAGTTGGGATACGAGCACCCTAAGGTCTAAGCAGCCTGTTCAGCGAGGACCCGAGAACCCTGAGGTCTTAGTACCTACTTTGGAACTCCTAGTGGACGATAAGGTCCCAAGGCTATTTTAATTCGTTTGATGATTAGGGATTGTTTGGATTAATTAGGTTTTTAATTTGTAAATGGGTTTTGAGTTTGGGACCCTGGGTTCCACTTAGCCAAAGGTGTCCAATTATTTCTTTTGGGGATTTTTAAGAATATCTATTACTTTGTTTTTGTTCTTTTCTCTCTTTTTTAATGTAGAGGAATAACTAGGAAAGGAGAGAAATGCCTTTTATTTTTGTTTTGGTGTTTTATGCTTTTTTATTTCTTTTTTGTTTGTTTATGGAATGCAGAAGAATAATAAGGAAAGGAGAGAAGCTCTTTTTACTTTTTTTTTGGTGTTTTATGCTTTATTTTTGGGATTTTTGGTGTTTTATGATATGTTAGAGAAATGGAAGATAAATCCTAAATGCATAAAAAATGTAAATTTTAACGCAGCTACCAATGCAATAAACCAATAGTTTCTAATTGCAAAAGAGAAAAAATTGAAATGCAAGGGAAAATGGAATAAAAGATTTCAGTTCGGGCGTGAGGACCCTGAGGTTCGAACCCTGTCTTAGTTCGGTGCGGGGGCCTTGAGGTCCGAGCCCTATCTCTGCTTGGGCGCGGGGGGTCCGAAGGTCCGAGGTGATTTTCAAGACTTTCCCCAAGTCACTAATGGTCTCTACTATTCTTCGTGCTTTAGGGGGTGTTTGGATAAGTGCATAATATAATACCAACAAGTTTAAATATTGTAAGATTTCATTATCATAGAGTAAAATAGTGTCATATTATTATATTGTGTCACTTATGGTGTTTGGCAATCTTCACAGATTTTAATATACCTTTGAAGCATTTGACAATTTATAAAAAACTCGCAAGATGATGTACCAAATAAGAAATGAAGAGAATATAATCAATTAACCCAATATAGGACCCACTAATTAGTAATCACATATGTTAATAATCATGGTAGGACCCATCTATTGGAAAAAAAGATATAAGATTAAATTAAATCGTGAGATAAATCATGAGATCCAAGCAATGTTGTTTAATTAAGGTGGGTCCACCTAACGTTGGTAGCTATATTATATACATCTAATGGTGATTATCACAAATGGCCATATCGAGCTTTTTTATGAGAAATTATTGTGGGACCCATTTGATGTTGTGGTTATATTAACGGTAGGAGAGCAATCAAATAGTGGGACCCATTTAATGATGGCAAACTGATAATTACAATCACACAATTCAATCTTGGTAATCATGGGATCTGGCTGATTTTGATAGTATGGGACCCATTTGATGTTGTGGTTATATTAACGGTAGGAGAGCAATCAAATAGTGGGACTCATTTAATGATGGCAAACTGATAATTACAATCACACAATTCAATCTTGGTAATCATGGGATCTGGCTGATTTTGATAGTATGGGACCCACCTAATTGTTGGTAATCACAATGAAAGCCCCGAGCGTGACATTTGTAGGACCCACCTAATATTGATAATTAACAAGGGTTATGTAGTCGTGATATGGCTATAGGACCACACATTAAATTTGTAAGCACTGTGGGGCCAATCTAATAGTGGGACCCATAAATGTTAAAACTTATAGTGGGCCATTATAATTAATGGTTGCTCATGATCTATCATATGGTTTTTACTCAAACTCTCCATTTGTAGTTAAAAAAGATTTTCTAAAGATTATTTTATACAACATATCCTTGAATAATGTAATATGAAGGTTTTTGGAAGAAAGTGGGATATTGTAAGATACTTTCTAAGTTATCCAAACACCTCCTTTTTAGGTTAGTAGATTACATTCTAAACTAGTAGATAATATAACAAAATATCTTAAAATATCTTGTTTCCAAACACCCCCTTAAAGATATTCCAAAGAAATTAGCATGAAAGTATGAAATTAACCTAGACTAAATATGGTAAATTAATGTTAATGATTTAAATGCAAACTAAGAAGGAATCTGATGGGTGTAATCCGATTTGATAAGTTGGGACATCGGGATCCTGAGGTCCAATCCTAATGATATAGGGAGATTTAAACCTGGTTATCAAAATCTCGATCACATCAAACCCCTAGGGTCTTGAGGTCAATGTCAGATGACAATGAAATAAGCCGTGAGCCTAGAGAATAAAAATACGATCCAACCAGCTCGGACAAAGAGACCCAGAGGTCTAAGCAAATCACCCCAATATGATGTGTTTAGGCGTAGGGGCCCTCAGGTCCGAGCAGATCTTGTCTACTCGGGCGCGGGGAGCCCATGCTCTAAGTCGTCATGATTTGGATCTCACCTTCTTTTACGATTTTCTTAATAAAAATGAATCTTTATGTAATGGTATGCATAAACTAATGAAAGATGAGATGAACAAAACGTATGCTAAACATATCTATCTATTTTTAATGGGATATTCTCTAAACTGCCCTATTTTAAAGGGGGCGTTTTTTGCCCCTTGGAGTTATCCAAGAGGATTATGCCATGTCATGTATAGAGAGAGAGAAAAGATAAGGTTATGATAATGATGGCATGTGTTAAACTTTGATAGACTAAAAAAGGGGAGTTTTTCCAGGGAGTTTTGTAGCGTACCACATTTTTAACAAAAGGGAAGGAAATCTAAACATGTTTGATGACGATCATAGAATGGAAACGGACACGACCCACATGGCTAGGGTCCTCACTTCATCTAACTACTTTTGATATTTTTTCAAATAAATAATAACATATTTATATTGTGTGGTGTAGTGGTAGTGTTAGTAATAACGGGTCATGAGCTCCAAATCCCACACCTTATACATTTTTGCCTTTTTTACCAAGGCTCAATACAAAAAAGTCAAAATTGAAAGAAGTTTGGTCAGAATTGAATTAAAAAACACTCGTCTTTAATATATTATAATGAATATTGAGATGGGTTTCTAGCATATATAATTGGAATATTAGAACTTGGAATCATCAAGAATACCTACATGCATGATATGTAATCTAAATTATCCACTTGCTTTGGTTCCTAAAGCTTCAAAATTACCCCAAGAATATCTCTAAACTGGCTAGAAAGATCCCAAATAGAATTGTAGGTGCAGAAAAATAATGACCCACAATGATCCGGGTGCCTTACAGGACTTATCCAAATGTAGAACTTAACCCGCTGCCTGAAAACCTGAAAGGAGAAGGGCGAACAGTCAGAGGACCCTGGCCTGGATGGCGCAAGGCTCTCCAATGCCTAAGTCAGTAGGAGAATCGAAGGAAGGAGAGGGAGCTGAGAGACAGAGTAGTAGCTCTGGTTTTTTTTAGTGTGCATACCTGTCATGGAAAGTGTTGCCTCTCTTATAGAAGAAGATGCCTACGTTGCATGGGGGAGGTTAATGATGACGCCTTGACATGTCTAGAGGCGTCATCATGTCAGCCCACCATTCATTAAATGAGGGTCCGATCAGCCCACAAAGTAATAAATGCCAGTCGGGTCAGCCCACAACGCATTTAATACGCGTCGTCTTGGGCCAGACCGTGTTGGACGCCTTCGGCGGCAAAGGTACTCTCGGATCTTTGCCTTGATTTGGCTTTATCTGTTGGATGCCGCCTTGTCAGCGATCTGGCGAAGATTGTGGACGGTCGGATGTTACGTCTGTCCCCCTGGCTCGCGCCCCTACTCTCCCATGTGTCCGATGACGTGGGGGGCGAAGGGCGTGAGTGGGGAGTCTCTCCTCGCTCCGGCTTTCATCCCGGCGCCTTCGGCCGAGGTGGAGCTCCTAGCCGAGGTGGGCACCTGGGCATCCGAGCTCGGCACTAGCGACCCGGACCTGTCTGACTTCGGCTGAGGCCCCTGTCCCAGCGGCCGTGGTGGATCTGAGGCTGCGTGACTGGCACGTGGAGGGCACGTGAGGCTCGTGAGAAGGCCTAGCCCCATCGGATGATTGTGATTAGCATAATCCCGGAGTTTTGGAAATCTCCCCACACAATTGCCCCCTAGCTTCTGACCTTGCGAGGCTCGCCAGCAAAGTGAGGTCGGGAGCTATATGACGGGGAGCTTTCTTGGGATTGTCTCACTTTGGGTGGTTGAGGTAATAAATGGTATCTGCTAATTAATGTCGAAGATGTATCGACGGCTCCGCGTTGCATCCTTTGATTGGTTGCCCGGTCGCCTCGGTGTTGCGCGCGCCGTTCTGTCAGGGACGTTTTCAATATTCGAAATGATTTGCGCGGAGCCCCAGGAGGCGTCATTTAGCGCGCGCAGCTAGGGTTTCTGAAGGTGGTGTACTTTCTGCTATATAGAGGGCAATCGAGGCCTGTTTTCTTCTTCGTTTGTCATTCTGAGTCAGGGGAGAATAGACTACTGCGAGGGGAACTCATCTGAGGAGTGGTGCGCCGCAGAGGGCGAGTCTCTTTGCTGCCCAGTGTCTTCGTCCTGCTTCCGTAAGTCTCCTTTGCCTTGCTTCCCTCCTGTGGGTTTCTCTGTCTTCGGATTGGGGTAGGAATGGGAATCTATAGCCATTGGTTAGAGGGTGAGGCAGCGATCGAGGGCTTTAGGTCGACCTTTAGGGTCCCCGCTGATGTCCAAGTTAGGGGTGCGGACCCTAATGGCATCAACCTTCGTGACTTCTCGAGGGGTTGGATGCCGTTCCCTTTAGTGGCCGTGTCGGAAGGCGGGGTCCGATTTCCCCTTCACCCCCTTCTCAGGAGATGTCTCAGTCAATGGCGCCTCTACCCTTGCCAGCTGCTACCCAATGCTTTCAAGATTATGATGGGCACGGCCAGGTTAAACGAGGTTTTGGGCATTAACCTCGGCGTCTTCGATATCGAGGACGTATATGATATATGCAAGTCCGGAGATGCTTATTATCTCCGGGCTAAGCCAGGCCGGGACGGTTTCGTCCGATACTTAGAAGACTCGAGCAAATACGCCGGAGACGATCTTCTGTATGTCTCGGGCAACTAGGAGTTTGGGGTGGCCGACACCGATAGAGGCTACCAAGTCCCTCACCATTTCGGAACTGTTCCAAGTAAACAACCACCCCGCCCCCCTTTTTTTTAACTCTTGCCATCATACTAACGCCTCTGATCGTTGCAGCTTTGAAGGAGAGAAAGCAAGCCGCTCGATACATCTGGAAGAGGAACGAAGCCTGGCTCCGTCTGGTAAAGCGGTACTGCGGTCATGATGGCAGGGCAGCCTGGTCGCTGCTAGGGTACCAACCGAAGTATCGTGGGTACCTACGAGGCACCATAGAGCCGGCCCGAGACTGAAGGTGCCACTCCTGGGGACGGGCTGAGAACAGGACGGTCCTAGAGTGCAGGCCGCAGAGGGGCCTTCGCGAGCGTCGTCCGACATCAGGGCTACGTCTGGTGCCTCTGCTTCTACATCGGGGTTGAGACCTCTCCAGGTTTCGGGAACGGAATCGAGCTAGATTGCCTGACCTCCCTCGCCGAGTTCCAAGATGAGGCGCGCCAGACGCTTGTCCTTTGAGGATCTTGAGACATTGGCGCTTGGAGTCGAAGATGCCCGAGCTCCCCAAGAGCCTGCGAATCTGATTCTCCCGGAGCCTCCTTCTCCGAGCGCTCGGGTAACCTCCCCTGCGACTACGGTGGAGGATCCTATGCCCCCTAGCCCTGCCAATCCAGAGGTTCGCTCGCCCCCGACTGAGGTCGGGCCAGAGGAAACTCGGCCGCTGAAGATTCCAAGAACCGACGCGGGTCCTAGCTCGGTCGCGGCCTCGCTGCCCCAGGGCCCACCACTGTGGGAGCCGAGCTTTATGCTCGGACCGGGGAGGCCAATGACGATGGACGATCGCGTCCTCCACAAGATCGATCCCCTGGTTCTCGAAGCTCTCGGGCGAGCTTGCGCCCTACCTCGAGACATGGAGCAGCTGGACAGGTACAGCGATCAGAAGCTGATTCTGTCGATGCTGCAATCTAACTTCACGGTAAATTTATCTGCACCTCTTTATGTTACCCGGCTGTTTTGCATCCAGAGTTTCCTAACTTTTATCACGGGCGCCCTGTCTCTTCAATAGGCGGTGCAGAAGACAATGGTTGTGGCTGACAGACTCTTCAAGTACAGCGTAGACGCTGCCGAGCTGACCGTGGAGAAGGATGGGCTTCAAGAATCCCTGGACGCCGTTACCCAGAAACTGGCAAGGGTGGAGGAAGAGTGCGTGGCGAGGCTTGGACAAGCGAGGGAAGAAGCCGAGGCAGAAAGAACCAGGGTGGCCGAACTCGAGATCTCCATCTCGAAGATGGAGGAAGACTACGCGGCCCTGCTTCAAGCCGAATCCAAAAGGGCGGATGAAGCTGAGGCGAAGCTCGAGTCTGAGTGTGATGCTGCGTTCGAGGATGCCAGAGCGCAGGTAACCGCCTACTACAAGGAAAGAGTCCTCGTCGTGAGGGACAAGGCCTGGGTGAAGGGATGGCGCGCCGGCCTGAAGGAGGCCGGGGCTTCAGAGGACCACCCTTCCTTCCGAGATCCCCCTCCGTTTCCGCTTCCGACGCCGAACTCAGCCCCTCCAGCCGGCGAAGCCTCTTACGCTGCAGCCCGCGCGTCTGACCGGGTATGACCTCGGGACGGTCCTGTCGCCTCTGGCCGTGGAGAAGGCTTTCTATGCTTTTGTAATTTCTTTCAACTGTATTTGCCGCGCAATGTAATGAACTAAAGACTTTTAATGCAAATGAGAATTTCTCCAAATGCGTTGTCTCTCCTTTAGCAATCGAGTGCCTTTGTTCTCAAATATGTGGACTCGGTAGGAGTAGACACCGAACTGCCCCAGTCTAGCTTCGGGCTAGGCCAGCGGGAGTGCCGACCCCGTTTCTCATGCTTTTGCTCCCGCAACCCGTCTCTCTTGCCTTTTTGAACTCGGCTTTTCCATGTTTGTGGCTGAGTGCTTTTGGTGGCATGACGCGTGAGTCGAGTTTGGGGGAGTGCCAAGCGATCTCCTTAGGTATTCGTGCTGATATTCCGTATTCTGGGGACCATGAATAGCAGTAAGTATGGCGGTATGGCCAACGAGGAAATCAAGCAAAGGGGTCCACGTGGCGTCATCAGGACCGCTGGTCAGCATATAGGGAGACGTGCACTCCACGTAGGACGTGGGAGACCTCGCCCCATTATTTCTTTCGAAGACCGGGCCCTCCTCCTTTCCCTATAAATAGGAGAGGTAGGTTCGCCATGGGAGAGAGGACTTAGACCGGAGGCCCTCCTTTTCTTTTTTCCTGTCACTATAATGGGGACCTTCTCACCTCCGCCATACGCTCTGGCAGCTTGGCTCTATAGGGGTCCAGGAGCTTTTGACCCGGGCGAAGCCCCTGCGCCAGGAGACAGTGTCCTCCGGGGGGGGGATTGCCTGCCGTGGTCTGCGCGCTCTCTGAAGGGGATCTCCATGGGCTACGCATTCTCTGAACGTGGATGCTCGGTGGAGATCCAAGCACCAACAGTGGACCAGGGGCTCGGGCTTTCTGGCAAATCTTGTTCTGGCCAACCAAGGCGCAGTGCAGAGCCCCTGGCACTGTACACCGGAACCAAGTGCCCCCAGGCCGTGGGGGGCCTTATTTTCATCCCAAAGGGCTCTGTTTTGGACCCTGCCGCAGACCCTTTCTCCTGTGGGATGTCAAGACCTCGCGGAAGGATGCGAGAAGCCTTTCAGACGGAGATCTCTGGTTGGCGAACGGAGTCAGCAAGAGTGGTTTCGAAGCCCACTTTCTTCTTCTGTTTTTAGAGGACTGCGAGCCTCATTCTTGTATTTTGTTTCCCTTCCTGTAACCTTTGTAACGAAGTAATTACAGTGAATAAAAAGAGCAGACTTTGCGCTCATATAATCTGTGTACAAATTTTTGTATTCCTTTTTGCTTTTCTTGCGCTGTTTTGTGATACTTGTGTTTCTGCGCTACTTTTTTGCACACCAGTGCTTGCACCGCTCTTTCGAAAACTGGCATTGGCCGAAATGGACCAGCTCTGGCCGAGATGAATCGTCTTTCGCCGAAATAAACCCGAATTCTCGAGGATCTCGGCTGTGCGAGTCCGAGTTCGGGAATGGTCCCGAGGGGTGTGATCCCGTAATTTAGGAAGCGACTGGTCATATGAATCCGAAGCTTCTCCCGGGGTCATGAGCCCAAATTTTAGGAGTTGGCTGAGTGTATGAACTCGCAGCCTTCTCCAGGGTCGAGGACCCAAACTTTAGGAGACGACTGAGTGTATGAACTCGGAGCCTTCTTCAGGGTCGAGGACCCAAACTTTAGGAGACGATTGAGTGTATGAACTCGGAGCCTTCTCCAGGGTCAAAGACCCAAACTTTAGGATGACGACTGAGTGTATGAACTCGGAGCCTTCTCCAGGGTCAAGGACCCAAACTTTAGGAGACGACTGAGTGTATGAACTCGGAGCCTTCTCCAGGGTCAAGGACCCTGGAACTGCCGAACTCAGATAAGGAGAGATGACACGATTGATGGCAAAAGCTGCTTTTATTGATTCTGAGACTCATATTACATCTTTTCAAAAGTAGAATTTCTTCAAATGGGATGCATTCCACGGTCTCGGTAATGGCTTGCCCTCCAGGTTTTCGAGCTTGTAGGAGGATCGTCCTGCCAGCGAGACCACCCTGAATGGGCCATGCCAGTTCGGGGCCAGCTTTCCTTCGTTTGGATTTCTGTCGCCTGGCAAGGTCTTCTTGAGGACTAGCTCCCCCACGGAGAAACTTCTCTCTCTGACTTTTTCGTTGTATCCTCTTGCTAGCCGCTGTTGGTAGTCAGTCAACCATAGGGCTGCTGCTTCTCGACGCTCGTCTGCCAGGTCGAGCTCCATTGCTAAATTTGTTTCATTTCGGCCTTGGTCGACCAATTCTATCCTCAGGGTGGGGAGGCCAATTTCCAAGGGAATGACCGCCTCCATCCCATAAGCCAGAGAGAAAGGAGTCGCTGAGGTGGGTCGCCTTGGAGTTGTCCTGTACGCCCATAGCACACTGGGAAGCTCCTCTACCCATCTCCCCTTTGCCTTGTCTAATCGCTTCTTCAGGCTGTCCAGAATTATCTTGTTGGAGATTTCGGCCTGGCCGTTGCTCTGCGGATACGCCGGAGTGGAATAGTGATTTCTGATGCCGTGCTCTCGGCAGAAGTCTTTGAAGAATTTGGAGTCAAACTGAGTCCCGTTGTCCAAAATCAGGGTCCTGGGGATGCCGAACCTCGTTATGATGTTATTCCATATGAAACTCTTGGAATCCCTATCCGTGATGGAGGATAGCGGCTCAGCCTCTATCCACTTCGTGAAGTAATCCGTTGCAACGATCAGCCACCTCTTGTTCCCCGGGGCTCGGTGAAGGGGCCCCACAATGTCCAGCCCCCATTGGGCGAAGGGCCATGGACTAGAGAGGGGACTCAGGTCCTGTGCTGGCTGATGGAGAGAGTGGGAGAACTTCTGGCACTTCTCGCATTTCCTGGCGTATACTTGCGCATCCTTCTGCATGTAGGGCCACCAGTAACCCTGGCTTATTGCCCTATAGGCCAATGATCGGCCCCCGATGTGGCTGCCACAAATTCCTTCATGGATTTCGTACAAGAAGTCGTCCACCTCGGTCGGGTGGACGCATTGGAGGTATGGACCCGTGAAGGATTTTCTGTAGAGTTTGCCTTCCGGAGAGAGCCAGAATCGAGCTGCCTTGAGTCTGATTCGATGGGCCTCAGTCTTGTCCTCGGGGAGCCGGTCATCCTTCAAGTAGGAGATGATTGGGTCCATCCAACTTGGGCCGAGATCAATACAGAGGATTTGCCAAGGCGAGTGTAGCTCCAGGCTCGATCTCGGTATCGATCCAACTTCGACGGTCCTTCTCTTCCCCGCTTCGACAGCGGAGGCCAGGTTTGCAAGCGCATCGGCGTGCGTGTTGGTGTCTCTGGAGATTTGCCTGACCTCGGCTGTCTTGAAATGAGAGAGCAGTTTTTGTGAGAGGGCTAAGTAGGCCGCCATCCTGTCGTCCCTGGCCTGGTAGTCCCCAGCGAGTTGGCTAGTTACCAGTTGCGAATCGCTGAAGACCACCAGGTGTCGGGCTCCGAGGATTCGGGCGCTGTTCAACCCTGCTATTAGTGCCTCATACTCTGCTTCATTGTTGGTCGCTTTGAAGTCCAAGGTGAAGGCTTGCTCTATGACCAGTCCTTCTGGCGATTGGAGGACTATGCTGGCGCCAGCTAGCTTGGAGGTGGACGAACCGTCGACAAAAATCTTCCATGTGGCGGTGGAAGATTGTTCGAGCCCGGTAACTTCAGGTTCACTCCCAACGCCCGCCAGTTCCATGCTGGGCTGGGTCGGAGCCGAGCTGGGTCAGACGAACTCTACAATGAAGTCAGCCAGAATCTGGGCTTTGATTGCAGTCCGGGGACGGTACTGAATGTCATACTGTCCGAGTTCGACCGCCCACTTTGAAATTCGCCCTGAAAAGTCAGCTTTTTTGAAAATAGAGCGGAGTGGATGCTCCGTGATCACCACAATGGTGTGGGACTGAAAATAATGGGAGAGCTTGCGGGAGGCGCTGACGAGTGCCAGTGCGAGCTTCTCCAACAAATGATATCTGGTCTCGGCGTCAAGCAGGATCTTGCTTGTATAGTAAATTGGCTTTTGTACTCCCTCGTCCTCCCTGATGAGGACGGAGCTCACCGCATGATCCGAGACCGCAAGATATAGATACAAAATCTCTCCCCGAGTTGGGATAGAGAGTAAAGGGGGTGAAGATAAATAAGTTGTGAGTGCTGCCAACGCTTGGTCGCACTCAGGGGTCCACTGAAATTTTAATTTTTTTCTCAGAAGCTGAAAGAAAGGCCTGCACTTATCTGATGACCGGCTGATGAAGCGATTGAGTGCTGCAACCATGCCTGTGAGCTTCTGAACTTCCTTTATGGTAGATGGGCTCCGGATGCCCAAAATTGCAGCGATCTGGTCCAGGTTGGCCTCTATTCCCCTCCGCGTCACCAGGCTTCCGAGGAACTTGCCGGAGGCCACGCCGAAGGCGCACTTGGAAGCATTGAGCTTGAGTTTGAACGCGCGAAGAATGCTGAAGACTTGGGCCAGATCCGTCAGGTGGTCGCTGGAGTGTTTTGACTTGACGACCATGTCGTCAATGTAGACTTCTACCGTCTTGCCGAGCTGAGCCTGGAACATCTTGGTCACGAGGCGCTGGTATGTTGCCCCTGCGTTCTTCAGCCCGAAGGGCATGACTTTGTAGCAATAGGTGCCGCGGGGGGTTATAAAAGCGGTCTTCTCCTCATCCGGCTCATACATCGGTATTTGATGGTAACCCCTGAAGACATTGAGGAAGCTCATCCGGTCGTGGCCGGCGGTGGCATCGATCATCTGATCAATCTTCGGAAGGGGGAAACTGTCTTTAGGGCAGGCCCTGTTGAGATCGGTGAAGTCCACGCACACCCTCCATTTGCCCATTTTCTTTTTAACCACCACCGTATTGGCCCGCCAAACCGGATACTGGACTTCCCGGATTGCGCCCGCCTCCAGTAACTTGCCGACCTCGTCGACCACTGCGTCTGTCTGCTGGATCCCCGTCCTCCGGGCTTTTTGCACCACTGGCCTGTGGCTAGGGTCCACATTCAGCCTGTGGCACATGACCTCGGGGTCGACCCCTGGCATTTCGCTCGGGGTCCAGGCGAAGACATCCCGATTCTGCACGAGAAACCTTGATAGCTCGACTCTCTCCTCGTCAGGCAGTTGCGTGCCGACCAGGAAGAATCAGTCAGGATCCATTGAGTCGAGCCTGACCTCGGCCAGATCCTCGATACTCTTCTTGTCGGGGTCTCGGCCGATCTCGTCTAGACCCTTCTCAAACTCTACCAGGTTGACGTGCTCTGGCTCCTTCTCTACTGGGACTACGGCCAGCAGGCATTGTCTAGCTTGCTGCTGATCTCCCTCCACGGTGACCACTTCCATCTTGCCCTCTTTATTCTCGAGCACGAATTTTAGCTTTTGGTGGAGGGAAGAAGGGACTGCTTCCAATTTGTGGAGTCACGTTCTGCCCAGGATGGCGTTGTAGGGAGAAGGGGCGTCCACGACCAGGAAGTCGGCCAACACCGAGGCCCCGCCTACTCGGGTTTCCAAGGTGACTTTACCCTTGGGATAAACTGGTTTGGCGGATAGCCCAAGCAGGGGTGCACGGACCTCCGTGAGGTCGGCTTCGGAGAGGTTCATTTTCTTGAAGCAATCGTAGTAGAGGACCTCGGAAGAGCTGCCGAAGTCGACGAGGATCCTCTTCACGGTAAAGTCTCTCAGCCTCATTGAGAGGAGCAGGGGATCATTGTGGGGAAGCTGGATTCCCTCAAGGTCTCTGTCTGAGAACGAGATGGCAGGTCGGTCGCGACGCGCTCTTTTGGATGCCGACCCGAGCTCGGCTCTCATTACCTCTTTCCCATGCAAGGCCCGCCTGGCCTCGGCACGAGTCTGCTGGTTGTCTCGAGTTGAGGGCGAGGGAACCGAGGGCGCTAGGTGGATCACATTGATGATCTTCTCGGAGTCTTCACTGTCTGGATCCCTGGCCGTGCTCTGATGAGCTCGGCAACCGCCGCCGCTGCTGGCATCTCCTGCCTTCACGAACTCCGCGAGATGGCCTTCCTTGGCGAGCTTCTCCAAGTGAAATCTCAGAGTTCTGCAGTCTTCGGTTCTGTGCCCGTTACCCTTATGGTAGGCACAGAACTTGGACTGATCACGAGTGGAGGGATCGCCTGCCAAGGGACGGGGCCATCTGAAGAATGGCTGGGACTTGACTTTGTTCATAACTTGGTGGATTGGCTCTTTGAAGGTGACGCTCATGGCCTGGTAAGCGTCGGGGGGAGGTCTAGCCCTCCTGCCGCCCCCAAAGCGGGACAACGAGGGTCTCGCCGAATTGGAGACCCATGCCTGCTTCGGCTCTTGTCTCTGGAATGGCTTTTTACCCTGCTGCTGGGGTTGGTTGCTCCTTTTTCTGGGTTCCGGGCCCGTGGTCTCCCGGTCTTCCTCCTCTCGAGCTCTGATTTCGTCTTCTTCCCGAGCGATAAAGCGTTTTATCCGGGACATCAAGGCCGGCATGGAGGGAGCGGGATCTCCTGCCAAGTCCTTCCGCAGCTCGTGTCCGGGCAACAGGGAGTTCTGGAAGGCGAAAGTCGCCACCTCCTCTCTGGTGTCTTCGATTTGACTGTAAATTGCCTAGAACCGTCGGGCGAATTGGGTGAGGGTTTCGCCTTGTCTCATCTTCAGGGCGAGAATGTCGGCATCGATTTTGGGAATGACGCTGTAGGCCTGGAACTTCTTCAAGAAAGAGAGTTGGAGCTCCTTCCAACTTGAAATAGATCTCTCTGGTAGAGCGCAGAACCACTTTAGAGGGAGATCGCTCAAACTGGAGGAGAAGATCTTGCAATTGAGATGACCTTCATTCCCCCATATGGACATCTTTTGGGAGAAGTGACGAAGGTGAGCGGACGGGTCCGACAGTCCGTCATAGGGGACGAATCTCGGGACCGAGAACTTCTTGGGCAAGGGGGTTCTCTCGATGTCCCGAGTGAAAGGAGAGGCCCCCAGGTCGGTGGGGTCACAGATCTCTTGCTGGTCCCGCATCTCCAGGTTGCGCTGGAGAGCTAGCTTGATGCGCTTATCGAGCCGCTCCTGCTCGTCGTCCTTCTCCGGTGTCGGCGCTCTTGGTTTCCGCTTCGCATGGCTTCGACCAGGGTGGCTATGAGCTCGTCCGCCACGGCCATGGTGGCTACGGGTATTGCTCGAGCCTTCATCGTAGGCATGGCTGCGCTTTTGATCCAGAAAGGCTCTTAGATCCTCTCGGGACGGCTGGACTACCTTGCTCTGGACAGCTCTCTTCTCGCCTCGGGGCTCTGAGGGCTGCCTTTGAGAGGCATTTTGCATCGCCCTCAGCTGTTGCTGGAGCTGGCGGATTACTCGCTCCTGCTCCTGGAGGAGAGCGTTTTGGGCTGCGATGTCTCCTCCAGCATCAGGGGGTTGCACACGGCGTGGCTCCTCAGCTACTGGAGCCTTACCTTTGAGAGGGTGCTCACGTCGACGCTCTCCCCGTGGGGGAGGCGGGACTTCTCCGTCTGAGCATGAGGTCTCGACTCCCTCCGGGAAGGGGGATTCGACGAAGGGACGCGAGGCTATGCGCTCCTCGCCTGCTGACGCGCCACGGTCCGCTCCGGGCCGTCCCTGAGGAGGAACGCCCGTCGATGGGCCCGGACGCTCGAACAATGCTCGATGGGACTCTCCGCCTTTCTTGGCTTTCGGAGGCATGGTTTCTAGGAAGGTTAGGAGGATTAGGATAGTGCTTTCCCACAGACGGCGCCAATTGTAGGTGCAGAAAAATAATGACCCACAATGATCCGGGTGCCTTACAGGACTTATCCAAATGTAGAACTTAACCCGCTGCCTGAAAACCTGAAAGGAGAAGGGCGAACAGTCAGAGGACCCTGGCCTGGATGGCGCAAGGCTCTCCGATGCCTAAGTCAGTAGGAGAATTGAAGGAAGGAGAGGGAGCTGAGAGACAGAGTAGTAGCTCTGGTTTTTTTAGTGTGCATACCTGTCATGGAAAGTGTTACCTCTCTTTTAGAAGAAGATGCCTACGTTGCATGGGGGAGGTTAATGATGACGCCTTGACATGTCTAGAGGCGTCATCATGTCAGCCCACCATTCATTAAATGAGGGTCCGATCAGCCCACAAAGTAATAATGCCAGTCGGGTCAGCCCACAACGCATTTAATACGCGTCGTCTTGGGCCAGACCGTGTTGGACGCCTTCGGCGGCAAAGGTACTCTCGGATCTTTGCCTTGATTTGGCTTTATCTGTTGGATGCCGCCTTGTCAGCGATATGGCGAAGATTGTGGACGGCCGGATGTTACGTCTGTCCCCCTGGCTCGCGTCCCTACTCTCCCACGTGTCCGATGACGTGGGGGGCGAAGGGCATGAGTGGGGAGTCTCTCCTCGCTCCGGCTTTCATCCCGGCGCCTTCGGCCGAGGTGGAGCTCCTAGCCAAGGTGGGCACCTGGGCATCCGAGCTCGGCGCTAGCGACCCGGACCTATCTGACTTCGGCTGAGGCCCCTGTCCCAGCGGCCGTGGTGGATCTGAGGCTGCGTGACTGGCACGTGGAGGGCACGTGAGGCTCGTGAGAAGGCCTAGCCCCATCAGATGATTGTGATTAGCATAATCCCGGAGTTTTGGAAATCTCCCCACACAAGAATATCCAAAAATCTACACCAAAACCACAAAAATAGAGGGGGGAATGGAGATTGATTGCATGTCACGCTAGAGAGCTGGGATGGGGTCCTATTGCACAGGCTAGAGGCTTGGAAGAAGGGCTTACATGTAGGTCGTTTGATTGAAGTGAAATCAGCAAGGGAAGGGGTTTCCAAGTCCGAATTCCACGAAGAAGATGATCAATGTGAAGAGAAAGAGGAGAGGAAGAACATGATGACCTTGGCTTCATGACTTGAGCTCCAAGTCTCTCAAATGGCTGGGGCAGTAAGGAGAAAGAATAAGAGGGAGAATGAAAAAGGGAAGGGTCGGTCCACACTTATATAAGCCACATTTAGCTTTATACGAATTGACATTTGTGTCCCTTTTAATTGACAACTTTGATTCGATGAAAAGACTGACTTCAGGACCTCGGATTGGCTCGAGCCAAGAACATAAGCTTGTAGAAATTAAATTATCTTTCCAACGAACTAAGAATGAGAATTACTCAAGGCTCCGAGAGAAAACTAAGCTTTTGGAGAAATGACGAATACGTCCTTGTTCAAAAGAAATACGATGAAGGGATTTCCGAGCATTGAATGGACACGAGTTGAACAAGTAAGTTGCTCAAAATAACTTGAACTAACTACTGAACTCAACTCAGAGTTTTTCTGAAACTCCCAAAATACCTCTAAATTTTCTCAAAATCTAAACTAGGCCCTTCCAAGTATTGAACTTGGTTTGAGACCTTTCAAAACTTCTTAAACTATCCAAATACTATTCTAACCCACAAAAGTAATCAATTAACATACAAATACACGTACTTAATAATCAACATCAAGATTTTTAAGGAGCCCAACATGGAAAATCTTGGAAGCCAAGGAAGCTAGATTAGCAACAAATCAAATCTCAAATTTCAAATCGTTGCTAAGGAAGGAAGATAGAGATCAATACAAATTGGGAAACAAGAGTCCAAGAGGGGCAAGAAAATCATTGAAAGAGGGGGAGAGCGATACGATAAATTGAGAAGAACACTTGGACATCCATCCCGGAGCAATTCACAAGAAGTCCAATCAGCCCCCTCTCATCTCCTCTTTTTCCCCACTTCTTATTCCCCCATTCTTTTTATGGTATGCTACGGGCCATGTCCGGGTAACTGTTTTGCTGAGAAGGAGAGTTTGTAAAGAAGATATGACGATCTTAATGAAAATTGAAGTTGTTTTCTTTGAAATGGCTGACTGAATTTCTAGATTAGAGCTATGGAAGAAGCTAAGTAAATTCCTTTTAATTATAAAGTAGTTCTTTCTTCTTTCCCATGTGTTATGTGCTAATTGGTTTCAATAGACTTGTCTTTGTGCAATAGGCGAACTTCGATACTTAATTTCTCAAAATAAAAAGAACATTTGACTATTTATGCTTAGATTTGATAGGCAATGCTTAGGATTAGATTTCTTTGATGGTTTGTGCTTATCTTTGATAAGCAATGCTTAAGTTGTTTTTATCCCTTTTGAAGTTAAGGAAGTCTTAGGTTTTTATATTTTATTTAAAAGGGGGATTTCAAAAGATAGATCTTCCGAATCAAATCATTGATCTGTATTTGATTTGAGTATTGATTAGGACAAGTTAGGACTATTTTATAAATACATTGATTGAGACCTAGTGGATTCCGGATGCTCTAATCACTTTTCTTAATTGATTTGCTCACTTTTTAATTAGTTATTTTATTTTATTCTAAAATCAATTCTAAATCTGATTGACCACTAATTTATTAGTTAGTTTCCATATTTAAGAGTTTTTTTTTATTAGGTTCCATGCGGGTTCGACCCGTACTTGCCACTATTTCTTCTATAGACAGCCTTGCACTTGCGGTATAAGTATTTAAAAACTGACATCACCAAGCTTAGATATCCATGAAAATGGTGTCCCTAGGTGGAGAAGAATATGGGGAATGAAATGGCGGAGTCCGTTCGACGGGTATCAATCTGATTACAGGTTTTTATGCAAGAAAATGGGAGGACATGAGGTGAGGGAGTTGCTATTGTAGAAACATGGGCTCCTGGGTCATGATTGGGTGCGTGGAATGAAGGAGGAGAAGGGTGACTTATAAAAGGCTAGGGTGGGTCAACTTGGGTCCACTGCTTATGATACTTCATGGGCTTAAAACATGGCTTTCTGGGCCTCGGACGGACTCCACGGAGAAGGGAAATGTTCTCCAAATTAAATTTACTTTCTAATGGATACAAATATAACAAGGTTTGGGAACTTTGAAGTTTGGGCTCAGATTTGTAATGAAAAGGTTGTTTTGCCCTTACTAGTGTGAAATCATGAAATAAGGGTTTTCAGGACTTCGAATGGACACAAAGTGAGACAAAAGTATGTTATTCTCTGTCAAATGGGTGTCAAAAACTGAAACTTACAGAATTTACTAATAGCCCCCCACACTTTTTCAAATTTACAAATAGGACCTTATAGGCCTCAAAGTAGGTTCAAAGCCTCTTAAGTAGGTTTGCAAACGGGACGATTCCGTCCGGAACCATAGTGGATTTGGACCCGATTTTAAATAATGATTCTGGTTCCAGAACCAGTTTTGTTAGTTCCAGACTCGGTTCTGATAGGAAAACCCGGATCCGGTTCCGGAACCGGGTCCACCTAGAGGACTAGAATCTAGTTCCAAAATTAATTCTAATTTCTTTTTATTCTCATTTTTTTTTAAATAAACATATCGTTCAACTTATAACAGTGCATCAAGTTTACGATCTCTAGTATTATACATAAAAATGTAAAAAAAAGTTTATTTTGAGGTGCAAATTCACAATATTAAAGACTCACGGGTCTCGGGTCCACGGGTCGGAACCTATATGGACCCGGAACCAGACCCGTTTATCAATCGGAACGTAAATTAGGTTCCAGACAGGACCCGTTTATGAATCGGAACCTAAAATAGGTTCCGAACCCGGTTTTTTGCGGGTCGGAACTTTCAGGTAATCGGAGAATCGGATACCCGTTTGTAACCCTACTCTTAAGACTTTCCGAAGCTATTTAAAATCTACTCTAACCCTCAAAACAAGACAATTGGCCTCTAAACCTAGGGCTGCACAAAAATAACCGTAACCCCCCGCCCCGCCCGCCCCGCCCCGCTACAAGTGGATATACGTCAACCGCCTTTAGGCGGGCGGGGCGGTTTCAATCCGTACTAATGAGCGGGCGGTTACGGTTTGATATTTGAGTGGGCGGTTTCAAACCACCCCGCCCGCTCATTATTAAAAAAAAAAAAAAAAAAAAACCTCTTCATCTATTCTTTATGGATAACACTTCTACTCCAAATCCTAGTGCAATCCAATACAAGTCTAGATTATATTGTATGAAAGTTTGACGACCTTACAATTTTATCACTAAACTAAACATTGATGTTTATTATCTTTTATTAATTATTATTCTAACTATGATTTTTTTTTTGTTGTTGCAGGATTGCTTCAAATTATATATCGATCTTTACGAACTTGAAGTTTAGATTTTGAATTTCTTTTAGCATTTGGACATTGAATTTTGAAATTTGGAGGTTTATTTATTGAAATTTAGACGTTGAATTTTCGAATTTAGATGTTTCTTTGTTAGATTTTTTATTTTTGGACGTTAGATTATATAAGTGGTTGTATTTTTTAATTTTGGCGATGCCTTTGGACTTTAATTTTACATTGATATAATTAGTTGAAAAAAAAATTTATTACTAATTATTGACTTTTATTAAAAATCATGTTTAATTTTTATTATTTATGTTAAGTACTTTGAAACTTTAGTTACATTCTATTAGAAATAAAAAAAGAGAGAGATAGGTACAAATACCAAACCGCCCAACATGCCGCCCAAGTCGCCCGCTAAAAAAACCGCCTAAACCGCCTATACTTTGGGCAGTTACGGTTTCTATTTTTTACAAACCGCCATAAAATAAAACCGCCTAAACCGCCCAATAACCGCCCAAGCCGCCCGCCGTGCACCCCTATCTAAACCCACTAATAAGACTGATCACATACTTAATTAATACTAATCACATAGATTAGGAGTTGGGGTCTTACAAAAGTCCGGAGAAAAATGGTTGATATTTGTTTTGTAAAAGGTGGACAAAAAGTCGTATGTCGATAGTCCTATCATTACCAAGATATGGCGATAACAGTATTTCTGGGTTTAAAATGTAATAAGGGAAAATGGCAGAAGGCCCTTGGGATTAATATGAATTGTTTAATCCCCACACTGTTGTACCTAACTATAAGGAGGCACTCCTATATTGTAATAGTTTGAAGTGAGATATGGTAAGAGTCAAACTAGAAGGTCGTGTTAAAACTTAAAAATTGAATTGAGAAACTTCTGCTATAATAAATAACTAAAAAGCCTCTAGCTTAATATATAATGAGTTATTTACCATCCAAAACAAAGCTTATAAATTGGATGGGTTGTCTATATCTTGTGCTCAATCCTTGAAACTCATATGCTAAGTAGGTACGCCACTTGCCCTTGTAAAAGGAGTGACATTTCATATTCATCTTCATAAGAGGGCTTCTAAATACATAGCGATTTGAACTCTTCACACACAAATTCTATCCACACACAGCATAAAAAACTTAAAATCCTGATTTTGCTTTCCACACACACAGAACATATCTAAAATGCCCTATCCCCTTTCTCTCTACACTCAAATCGTTTTGAGCCTCTCCTGCCATTGTCGACGGACGTTTGGAGCCCTCCTTCCAATTGGTAATATCCCTTCTCCTCTATTTCTTCTTCTTCCTCTATATCTATCTTGAGAGTTTCTAAGATTGATTTTTTTTTATTCTGAGATTTGTCTTGGGAGTTTCTCCTCCATCTCTTCTCCCTTCTCCTCCTTGGACGTTTGGAAATTTGTTTGTTATTCTGAACTTTGTGATGCTTGTAAATTGGATTGGGAGTTTCGAACTTTTGTTTAACTTAATATTTCCTTGTCAGACTTCTTAGTCATTTTGCAGAAGTTTCCAAGGCTTAAAACTCAATTCATGAAAACAAACTCGAATAAACTCGAATCCACTCTGTTCAGCCCTAAGACGCTGAACAAACTTAGTACGTTTAGCCTCTCGGGGCTGAACAAATCCACTCTAATATGTTCGGGAACTACATTTTGCTTGTTAGTTTGCTCATCGATTAGACAAAAAAATGATATTGACAGTGAGGTTTCACTAAGAAGTAATGTGTCTGACAATGGTGGAATATGATGGGAGTGTAGAATGTGATAAATGGAGAGAGGTGATGTGAATGGAAGAATGAGATTGAAGGAAGAAGGAAATGTGAAGGGATGAGTGAGACGGTCGAATGGGAGGAACAACGGTAATGGAAATGAAATGATGAAAGTGAAATGAGATGGTGTGCAAAGAGAAATTAGAGGTTTAGGTGTGAAATGTGATTGTCCTTTTTGGTCTTTTCATGCAGGAATATAAATGTATTAAAAAATTTTAAAAAAAATCTGTGTGTGAAGGGTTCAAATCGCTGTGTATTTAGAAGCCCTCTCTTCTTAATTTTTTAGTTAGGTTGAGGTTGACATTTCTGACCCATTAATACATGAGTTAGATTTGAATTTAGTTTAGAGGAGTTCTATTGGCACCACGAAAAGTTCTCTTCCCACCGCAGTTATTATGCCAATTTTGTTTTACAATAAAATTATTATGTGAAATGACTAAAATAGACATCTCATAAACCATGTTGAAAATGCCAATTTCTCTTCACACACATAACCCATCTCTACCCTCTTCACACAACACTCACGGTTTTACATTCTCATTCCCCATTCCAACCCACATTTCCCTTCTTCTTCACTCTCATTATTCCTCCCTTCAATCTCTTTACAAAATTGCACCACTCACCCACAGTTCACCTTCTTCCTTGTTCCTTTTCTCCCTTGCTCTCACCAAACTATTTTATTGTAGTTGAATCAAACCAAATATTGCAATGGACAAGGAAATGAAAAAGGAAATCGTGTGTTTTAATCCTACTAGCAGCGAAAAGGTTAGTATGGTTGAGTATTTCAGTGTTTTTGTCAAATTTTTCAAGTTCTGTATTGTAGTTGTTCACGATATGTCCGGACTGGTATGTCCGAACATTTCTGAAATGTTCGGACATACGATACCGAACATTCCCGAAATGTTCGAATACTTATATTTGAACATAACAGACTTGTTCGATACTTTATTTCCGAACATAAGTCAATTGTTCGGTACTTTATTTCCGAACATAAGTCAATTGTTCGGATTTTCTTTTCCGAACGATACTGATACCACTTTTCCTTAGTGCAGCTTTCCACAGAAGAAAGCCAGTTCAGTCAGCCTATGTAATGGACTAAATACAAGATTGCGGTTTACTACCGAAGAAGTAAGACATTATATTAAAATTTCAATATACATACTTATTGTGTATTACTAATGTTTGATTCAATGGTTATGTGTTTAGATATTTCACAGCGAGATGCATTAGTGAATTGGGCTCGTGATGTGGGTAAAAGAAATGTTTTGTCAATGTCATATAAAGGTTGTCAAATGCTGCGAGGCCTGGAATAAAAGCTAGGGTTGTCCCTAGCATGTGAGAGAAGTGGCCAATTCAAGCATTGTAAGACCAGAGACGAGGGGGCCCTACTAAAAAGAAGATCAAGCAAACAGGATCGAAGAATGTGATGCCCTTTTACATTAAAGGGCAAGAAGCTTGAAACTTTTGATGATTGGGATGTTGGAAGTTGCATGTGGTATACATAATCACTCTGCTGCAGAGTATCTAGAAGGTCATTCATTCGCAGTAAGATTAATAGAGGAGGAAACAAATTGATGGTCGATATGTCTAAGAGCATGGTACGATCAAAGATATTTTGGTTACATTAAAACAAAAAGTGAGTTAAATGTAACAACAATGAAGACCATTTACAATGCACGTCATAGGCACAGAGTTGTTGAGCGGGGTGGGAGAACACAGATGCAACAACTGATGGGAAAGTTGACAGAGCATAAGTACATTGAATGTCACAGGAACAATGAGGACAGTGACGTTGTTACCGATTTGGTTTGGGGCGCATTCAACAAGCATACAGTTGTTGCGGTCATTTCCTCATGTCTTAATAATGGATTGCACTTACAAGACAAACCGGTATCGCATGCCCTTACTGGAGATTGTAGGAGTGACCTCGACAGATATGACTTTCTCTGTGTGTTTTGCTTACATGGAAGCCGAACGTGAAGACAACTATACATGGGCTTTGGGTGTTTTACGTTCTCTCATTGGTGAGGACGCTTTTCCTGATGTTATTGTCACAAGACAGAGAATTGGCAACTACTAAAGCCATCAACACCATATTCCCTACTGCAACGCATCTATTATGCAAATGGCACATAAATAAGAATGTCCTAGCAAGATGTAAGAAATTGTTCGAGACCAAGGAGAAGTGGGATAGATTTATATTGCATTGGAATATGCTGGTCCATGCCTCCACAGAAGAAGAGTATATTGATCATCTGCGTAAGCTAAACCAAGAGTTCACAACATATCCATCAGCACTTCAGTATGTCAAGGAGAGTTGGTTAAATGAATACAAGGAGAGATTTGTATCTGCGTGGTTGATAAATGCATGCATTTTGGAAATACTACGTCAAACAGGTACGTCCTATACTTTAATTTGGATGAATTGATGCTTATGCTTATTTATATATAATGCATTATTAATTATTATGTTGTTTATATAGGGCTGAGTCTTCACATTCACATTTGAAGAGACAACTTGGATCATCTCAGGGTACTTTTGAGACAAATTGGGCAAAAACACACAGCTTGCTTGAACTACAAGCATACAAGTATTAAAGCTTCGTTCGAGAAGAGCAAGACAATAGTGCAACACAGTTTCAAGCCCTCTGAATTTAAAGAGCTTCGTGGGAACATATCAAGAAATGCATTGGAAAAGATTTTGGCAGAAACTAAAGAATAAAATCTGGTTGGAATTGATAGGATTGCATGTGGTTGTATTATCCGTTCCACACATGGGTTACCATGTGCACATGAGATTGCTACATATGTTTCAGAAGGACGGCCAATTCCCCTACAGTGTATACATCCGCATTGGGTCAAGCTTGACATGAATCCGAGTACCGTTTCGAGCTATAATATGGAGTTGGACTGTAAGACGGAGTTAGAATTACTTGAAAAGAGGTTCAATGAATTTGATCAAACAAGAAAACTGCAACTCTTAAAGAAGATGAGGGAGCTATCAAAGCCTGACAGTACATTCTTGTTAGAACCAGAAGCAAAGTCACGAACCCGTGGGCGACCACGCATTAGGATTGATACATCCACCAAAAGGGAACCAAGTGCCTTTGAGTAGGTTCAATCTGCACAGGACAGTCACTCACCTTCATCCATTAAGGTTAAGGCACCGTTGGAACAGCAGAAAAGAAAAAAAGATAAGCCTAAAGTTGTGAGGACAAGATCCAAAAATGCCAGTTCGTATATTGCTTCAGTTCTCAGAAGGATTAAGGCCTTTTATACGCCTTATCAAAGATGTTGCAGCCGATGGTAATTGTGGTTTTAGAGCGATTGCAGCGTTGATTGGTCATACTGAAGATGGATGGAGACAGGTTCGGAGAGAACTCTTGCATGAGTTGTTGCACCATGTAGAACATTACAAGCAGTTATACGGCTTGGAAAATAGAGTTGAAGAACTGATTGAGACACTATCTTACTATGAGGATAATCATTCGTACAACCATTGGTTGACTATGCCTGACATGGGGCATCTTATCGCATCTCGTTACAATTTGGTCTTATTCACTTTAGCATGGCACAGTGTTTAACCTTTTCTTCCTCTAAGGTCACCACCATTGCCTGTATCTACTCGATTGGAGATAGCGATAGGTTTTGTTAACCAGTGCCATTTCGTTCAGGTATTGAAAACTAAAATTGTCTTTTTTTTATTTAATTACAATATGTGAACGTATTAACAAGTTTATTTATTGTGTAGGTTTTCATGAACCCAGATCATCCTGTACCACCCATTGCCAATAAGTGGAAAGAATTCAGTCATCCTTGCGCTAGCCAATGGGAATTACCATATGAAGATCGAATCAGGCGTTTTTAAAGAGATTATAAGTCCAGATGTAGCAACCTGTGAGACTGTCTCATTGGATTGAGAAGATTGTATTTTTGTTTTCCATGTATTTCTCTAGTTTCATTGTTCAAAGACTTCATGTATTTCTCTAACAGAATATCCAAGATGAAAGGACAGCATTTTGTGATTACCGTGTTCCAAATGTAAACAACCGTGTTCCAAATATTGTGATTACACCCATGTTCTAACCCATAAAAAAAAATTACACCATAATATTAACCAAAATTTAAAAAATAAATGAGTTTCTTAAAGTAACTGGTCATCTTCCAAAAAGAAATCAGCTACTGTCCCTACGATGCCTGCGGACATAAGAACGAGCAGTCATGCTGGGGTGTCGAACCGTGCGCTCCACCTCTTCAATGGTCATTCCACGTAGCACATGTACGGCCTACTCGACGTGAGTGTATATACCATGTGGGTCATCAATCCATCCATCTTGGCCCCTCTCTATGACTCTATCAAGGATGCACAACGCACCCGCATTACGCTACAAGTAAGATGTTTAAATAATTAATTCACAATAAAAAACATATAAAAAAATGTGAAATTTTGTTTAATTAACCATACCATCTCATAATCAATGTTTTCACTAGGTTGTGCATCTCGAGGATGTGGTCGATAAGCTGATTGGGAGTTAGGGTTTTGAAGCAACCTCCATGACACTCGTGCATACCAAGCCATGTACTGTGGTACACAATCAGATGGACGTCGAACTGGAACGCTTCGATTCAACCCAGACAGTAGGTGATCATTCCATCTTTCCCATACTTGATCAAAATATTGATATGCAATATGATATGCATTTGCAGTAGGGCCTCGTGTAGCACGGATTGGGATTAATGGGGGTAGAGGAATAGTCTGCACCTTACCAAACTGCCTCAGGATCCTATCTGGATGATAGGGCTCAACAACGTCAAAGGACTTAATGCACCCACAATAGAAGGCGACCTGATTAAATGGATGTTGCTGCCTAATATCGCGATAAGGATCCCATGTAACCTGCATGACCAAAACAATTAGCAGAAAATATAGATAATTTTCAGTAAGTCATGAATAAAGAATTTTTATTACCTCATCTGCACTCATATAATCAAGCCGCTCTCGCAGTGCCTGCAGGGGAGCAGTAGTCTCCCTACGAGTGAGCCAGCGATACACTCGGGGTTGGGTGACTCCATATAAAATATTTGACGTTGGAGCGAAACACTCGAAATGCTCAAAAATCCACGCCTCTAGCAGCGTAAGATATCCAGCAATCTGTTTAACTTCCTTGCGAGTAGCTAATCCCAACTGTCGATACAAATAAGCCAGAGCAGCGGCACCCCATGCATATGTACGGACACTTGACAAGTCTGTCAACAATGTCAGATATATAATTGGCACACGTGTACCACTCTTGTCCGCGAATAATGTACAGCCTAATAAATACAGAAGATATGCTCTCACTGCACAATCAATCATGTCATCTCCATCCTCATCGGTTATTAAAGAGAACCTCCCTCTTAGCCACTCCAATCTTACAGATTGGCCCCTAACTTGCTGCAGCTCATCATTTGCCTCATTTGGATGAACTCCCAGAGCGTCAACAAGGAGCGAATGAGCATCTTGAAATGACATTCTACCATTATAAGCAACGGAACGACCAGTCACCGGAATCCCAAGTATGGTGGCAACATCATCTAGACTTATGGACATTTCACCAAAAGGCATGTGGAAAGTGTTTGTTTCAGGTTGCCACCTTTCCACAAAACAAGAGACAAGAATCTTACTAACAGATCGGTAATGATGCTGTGATGAGTGGACTCAAATTAGATCTATCCACTAACTCTCTGAACCTGTTGCTCTCATTCAATGGCCAGTGTGGTATTTTTTGTCCATGGCTCAAACACTTCAGCGGGGCCCGTTCCTGCATTCCGAAAATATTACATTATTAAAGAATGTAACAATTACGTTGAGTTTTATGTAACATAAAGAGGAAAACAAAAAAAAGTACGTACCTGTGAATGCCAAATGTATGCAGTTATGTGCGTGTTGAAACTGGGCAGCAAAGAACGATCTACTGGCCCCGCAGTTATTTCTTGTTCAACATCAGCTTCTTCTTCATGTTGTTCAACATGAGTTCCTTCTTCTTCATTGCCTCCTCCTGAATCATATTCCAGTTCCCTAAATTCTTCTACAATCTCTTCATTTATTCGACGGCGCCTCCTATTGGAAGCCGTCGGCCTTACTCTAGAACTGCTTGGCCTATCCATTCCTGAAATATATATGAAGAGTCATTAAATTTTTTTACAAGTGTTCGGCTCTGTGTGTTCGAACAAGTCAGAAATGTTCGGCATGTTCTGTCCGAAGATTCCTGAAATGTTCGAAGTTTATGAGCCGAACAATTTTGAAATGCACGAACTTTATAATCCGAACATTCTTAAATTGTTCGGACTTTAATGTTCGAACATCTGTGTAATGTTCGAAGTTTCAGAACCGAACATATCGCGACAATGGAAAAAAAAAACTGAACAACTTGTCATTTTCGAGCTAATTAGACGTGTCATTATGTCCCTTTAGACATATTAAGATGCACACAATAGTTGCTACAATGACCTATTTGAGAAAATAACACAATGGCAATGGAGAAGAAGGAAGGTGATACCTTGGACTAAAATGGAGGTCACTACAACAGTAGATTCTTCCTCTCTTCCTTATCTACTTTTATCCTTTCACTAAGCCAATCTTCCAGCCAGAATGTAGGTCAAAATGGATAGAAGAAGGGGTTCTCTATGTTGAGTTTCAATCGAGAGGAGAGAAAGGAGACGATGGTGAAGATGTGTGGGAAGAGAACCACACCAATGAGTTGTGTTGTAAGTGAAAGGGGTGATTTGGGTATATTGATGGGTGCAAAGAGAAAAAAAATTAAAAAACCTATTTTGTACATCGGTGTGAAGAGAAATGCGGTGAGAATAGCAAAAAACGTGGTGCCAACAGAATCAGTCTTTAGTTTATTCTTGCTTGCTATTTGACCCTTGATAGTGTCTGAAGTCGACCCAATGAACCTAATTGATTATATTACGACCTGCGATCCACTTAATGGAATGGAAAGACAAGAACTAGGGTTTGGATTGACACTCTTACGTAGGGGTAAGTCTGGCCGAGCTGAGGCAAATGCAGGCTCGTATTCAGCCCAACCCTGACACGGGCCGTAAGTATGAGGCCAGAACCCGCCACTTAGTTAATCATGCTGCATGGCGATCACATTTTGGACTTTCTAGCAATACCTCCTCATTTAGGCCAGGCAAGTACGGCCCAAATATTAAATGGGACCAGATGATATATCCATGCCCGGCCTAGGGACACCCTACTGTTTTTAACGGCAAACAAGATTCGCTCCGGGTTGAACTTAATAATAACCCACAGTGCCCAACTCGACCTCACCCGTAAACCAGTAGGTCCAGTACCACCCTTCTCCTGAGCGGCTGAGCCAACACACAAAGACCCGTACGTGGTGTGCAAGCCTAGCATCGCATCCTTCCTGCCTCGTGCATTTGATTTTGATCTCCCCAATGGGGACGCCTGCAGATCCTTAATCAGGTGCCCATGTACAAGACAGAAGAAGAAACCTGCTGTTTTTTGGTCCGACCCTCTTTCTCCTCTTGGATCCCGACGGAATTGACGGCCGTGATGACTCCACCAACCTGTCTTCGTCTTCCACCCTTATTTCCCATCTAATGGAAGAAGAATCTCTGGTAAAGTCCTCATTACCCTTCTCATTGCTCTCCTTATATCAACTCAAAACTAGGGTTAGGGTTTCTACTCAGCGTCTCTCACATTTCTAGGGTTTTGTAAGCTTCCGATCTCGAAATCAATGGCTTTGATTCTTGGTTTTGGTTTTCTTGATCTCCATTGTTTCGGAGACTAGGGATTTCTATTTCTATTGGGGGTGTTGGATGGGAATAGCTTTCAGCTTCTTTCTTTCTTCAATTTCCCTTTTGGGTTTTTGTTTAAGTTTTCTTTTAGTAAGGCAAGGGAAATGCTGGTAGAGAAAAAGCGGGGGTTGTTTGTCAGAACCAGGTGGGGTGGGGGTTGTGAAAAATGAAAATATCAACTTCTTATTTAATGTAGACACATTGTAATGGTTGGTTGATATGCACTTTATATGTGAAAATGGGAAAAAAGGGTGTGCATCAATAACTGGGTGTGTGTGAATATTAACTAGTTTGCCATTTCCTTTATGCAAAATCATTTTCTTTTATTGTACTTTTGGCATTGGCAATGTGATAAGTTTCTTGCTTTTTTTTTTAATTTAATTTTTTTTTCTTTTGTTGCATTTCAGGCATTGCAAGTTGTTCAGTGTAGCCTCTTTTTTTGTTAATGTGCATTGATAAATGGCGGAATCGGTCGATGCCATTTTGGATTTTCTAAGACGGAATCAGTTCAAGCGGGCTGAAGCTGCTCTGCGCGGTGAGCTCAGTTCCCGCCCAGATTTGAATGGGTCGATCTCTGAATTGGTTTCAGATGAGAAGGACTCAGGTACTCTGCTAGAAGAAGGAAAAGAGCACAGAATTACTGTGAAACACACGGGCATTGGCGTGGGCTCTGGGAGCGGTGAGGTTTCGAAGGAACTTATAGTAAAGGAGGTTGAATGCGGGACTGTGGGAATTGTGTCTGGTAGCAAATTGAAGACGGGACCAAGCGAAAAGCGTAGTGTGGCTGTTGGTCAGGGTTCGGAGATTGCCCATTCAGGTGATGTGTTAGCGTGGAACTTTGATTCAGGCGACAGAAATCCTCTTTTGAAGGATGGAGGGTCGGTCACGAATGATTTTCAAAAGCTTCAGTTATCAGGGCAACCAAAGTCTCAATCTGTGCCTTTTTCAGATAAAATGGATTCAGCTGGGTTTTCAAATGCTGGAGAGAGCTATGGTACCGAGTCTGATTTGTTGGGGGAGAAGAAATTGTCATGGGTGGGAAGCACAAGTAAATCAAAGGAAGGATTGACTTATGAGAGGCATGAGATGAGGGATCGTAATGAAAACAACCAAGATTTTAAACTGGTCAGCAGCTCGACCAAAGATCAGTCAGTGGATAATCCATGGTCTGTAAGTGTGGGGTCCATGCAGCTATCTTCAGATACCGGAAAAGAGTGCTCCGTTGTCAAGACTGTTTTCCCATTCTCTGTGGTAAATGCGACATCTGGTCCTGATTGTCTTCTCAATTCTGGTGATAGCAGGAAAGAAGGGAGCAACAGTGCCATGGTTGAGCTGAAAGAGCAGGTTGATGCTGTTGGAAGAACATTATTTTTGGGAAAATCTCAAGGGCATTTAGAACAGAAGAATGTTGGGAGCTTTGATTTGCCTCATGTCACTGATAATCGCAAGGAAGAGTTTCCACGGCTGCCTCCTGTTAGACTCAAGTCAGAGGACAAGTCGGCAAACAGTTATTGGGAAGCGAAGGTGGATAACCATGGGTCTGGAATGAAGATGACAAGTTTGGATAAGGCCTTCATGATAGGGTCATTTCTTGATGTCCCGGTTGGGCAAGAAATCAGCTCAGGTTTGTTTGTGATAATGTTTTCCTGTTATGTTTTCCAATGGCAGCGTTGCTTACTATTATGCTTTTTGATGGTTTTCTTTTGTGTACTATTCTTGGATCCTTGGAATTTATTGAGCATGTCATCAATTCTGATATGTTTGGGTTCTCCTTTCAGTTCTGATTTTTCTTTTTGTCCTTTTCCATTTAGTAAGGTTCTAAAGATATTTGGTGTTTTTACTTGTTTACATTCTAGATGGTAATATGTTATTATGGTTTTATGCATGTTCTCAATGTACTGAAATACTTTCTGGTTTATGGTTAAACAACATATCAGTTAATTAAACTAAAAGGTTGGATGCGAATTTGTATTGGATGGTCACTAATTGACAAGAATCTCATGAGCATATATAATAAATCAAGTAGAGTTTGAACAAATGAGTTGGGAGCTATATAATTGTCTAATCTGTTGATATTGCAATTTGACTCTATTGCGCATTATAAAGAGAAGAAAAAAAAAATTTCTGTAGACCTTTTAATTATTTTAGGAGGCTTTAAATGATAGCTAATATCTTATTTATCTAATCCATTTTGAACACACACAGAAAAGGTTCTATCTGTATTATGTATAATAATAGACTTAACTAGGAGTCTATAATACCTCATTGGTTTACCATGATTAAAAACAATTATCACTTCTAATCAAGCTTTTTTAACCAACTCATCTTACTTGCAATGTACCTATTAACAGATATTTCTCTTATTGTAGTTTAAACATTAACTCTAAAGGTGAGGTCCACGATGAACTTCTGTTACTAAAATTTAGATAAAAGAAAGATCCTAGCTGTAACTAGGTAACTACCGAGAGACAAATGAAAAAAATAAAAATAAAAAAAAATAAAAAACTACTTTTCTTATCACAAGATGTCTAACTATGTGTGCCCCACTTTGTGATTGCATGATCGACATGATATAAATGACTTAGGATTGGATTGTCGTGGTTCCTACCAGCATGGATGAAAAAATCAGCCGCTACGTAGGGTAGTTTTGTCCAATTTTAAGTAGATTGACCCTTGACTTGTTTTAATTTAAATGCCAATAGAATATAACAGACATTACTGCAATGGGAACCCTAATCCTAAATATAGAGTTTTTTCCCTTATGTTCGATTTGTGCATTTAACTTGCAACCTTTTATTGAAGGAGCTTCTCATCTTGATAGTTGTAAACTTTTGAGCGCTCTGCTTCGGTCTCAGATGTTTTACTATTTGTTGATTGTGATTTTTATCTGTTGTAATCTCATTGTCTGTTAGAAATGCCTGACAGTATTCTGGATTTTCAGGAAATATAATTTACTCATTCCTCTTATCAAAACTGCCATTGCACTTAGTAAACCTTTTATTGAAGGAGCTTTTCTTCTTGATAGTTGTAAACTTTTGAGTGAGCTACGTCCGTCTCAGATCTTTTACTATTTGTTGATTGTGATTTTTATCTGTTGTAATCTCATTGTCTGTTAGAACTGCCTGACAGTATTTTAGATTTTCAGAAAATAGACTTTACTCATTCCTTTTATCAAAACTGCCATTGCACTTAGTAATTCAAGCCTTTCTTGTTTGATCTTTGCTTTAAATTATATAATCTTTAGTTAATACTCATTATGACTTGTGGTTTTGAGGTGATTTGCTAATTCCTGTTGTTTTTAGTTGTCTGTGAATTTTGTTTTAAATGTTGACTACTGACTCTTAGAATATTTTATGATAGGTGGAAAAAGGCTAGTTGGGAGTAGTTGGCTGTCAGTAAGTCAGGGAATTGCTGAGGACACTTCTGATTTAGTTTCTGGTTTTGCAACTGCTGGTGATGGATTGAGTGAATCTGTAGACTATCCAAATGAGTATTGGGATTCTGATGAATATGATGACGATGACGATGTTGGATACATGAGACAACCTATTGAAGATGAGGCTTGGTTTCTTGCGCATGAGATCGACTATCCAAGTGACAATGAAAAGGGGACAGGACATACGAGTGTTCCAGATCCAAAGGAAATAGGTCCAACAAAAGCTGATGATGATGAGCAATCATTTGCTGAGGATGATTCTTACTTCTCCGGCGAGCAGTATTTTCAGGCCAAAATTATTGATCAAGTCGCTCCATCAGAGGATCCAATGGGGCTTTCTATGACTAAAATGTATAGGAGAACAGATGAAAATGATCTTATTGCTCAATACGATGGTCAGTTGATGGATGAAGAAGAATTGAATTTGATGCGTGCAGAGCCTGTTTGGCAGGGCTTTGTCACTCAAACTAATGAACTCCTCATGATAGGAAATGGTGGAGTTCTGGATGAGTGTGAAAGGTCCCGGCCGGATGGCTTGTGCATGGAAGAGGAGGATCAGCATGGTTCAGTTAGATCTATTGGTGTAGGTATCAACAGTGATGTTGCTGATATCGGTAGTGAAATAAGAGAAAGTTTGGTTGGGGGGAGCAGCGAAGGGGACCTGGATTATTTTCGTGATCATGATGGTGGTGTCAGTGGGTCCCGGCTTCCCCAGCATGAGACAAGCAAGAGTTGTCTTGAAAGGCCCAACAAGGATAAAATAAGAACCAGTAATCAAGATGCTCAAAAATATGTTGCAGGGCCTGAAAAGGGTGCTCTTGGATTGAGTTTTGATGATAGTGGGTTTTCTTTCCCACCTCCTTTGAGATCTGGGGTTGGGGTGCATGCTGATTCCGATAAAGCACTAGGTGAGAGAACATCTGATTATGGGAATGGTTTGATGGTGTCTGATGATATGCTTGCCCCATGGAGGCAGAAAGGCAGTGATTCTTCACCAGTCAATAGCTCTAGGGATGAGAATATTGTTAATGCAGTGAGATCAAACTCCAGCGGGTCAACACTGTCAAACTATGATAACACTGAAAGGGAGCATGCCAAGAATGATCAAGATGAAAACACTAGTGATGCCAGAGAAGGTCCTTTGACAACACTAGAAGATGAAGAAGCGGCAGCTGTGCAAGAGCAAGTAAGGCAGATAAAGGCTCAAGAGGATGAATTTGAGACCTTCAATCTCAAGATTGTGCACAGGAAAAACAGGCACGATGTTACTTCTGAACCCTTTGTTGACTAATTTAAAGTAGTACTGTTGTTCATGTGCTCTTTTATTTGTTTGTTCTAAATAACCTCTGCTGTGGACTTTCTCTGGTTCTTTTTCTTGTTCCTTTTTCTTTAGAGAACATGAGGAGAATATCACTTTTCCCCATAAGATTTCAGCAACTCTATCCTTTTTTCACATGGCAGGCATTCAAACCATTCATTCAGCAGGTCCTACTATGGATTGATTACTACCTGAAAATGCACAGAATAGACAATTAGAAACTTTCATCTAGAGGATTTTTGTAAGAAGGGAATTGTCAGTGGAACTTGGGTTTACCATTTTCTCAACCATCAGTTCTTTTCCCTGTTTATCGATAGAATGGTTGCAAATTTTAAATTGTCCGACAGTTTGATATAGGCAATGGCCGACGGTCAATGGCCCATCAAAGGCAGCTGTGACTGATCACTGATTCAGACTTGGCCCTGCACAAGTTGTCTGGATGTACACCAAGAGGCACTGATAACATAAATGCTCATTTGCTATTTTCCTAGCATATACAAAGGATAGGAGCATTGATCAAAGGGGTGAAGGTCAAGGATGGAGAGATGTGACTGTACAAAGTGACCATCTACTTTCCATCCATGGAAACAAAATGGTTCCCCAATCCCCCTCTGAAAAATAATTCATATCATATCAGAAAATTGGATTGTCATCAGCTTTGATGTTTGCCTTTCTCCTTTTTTCCTTGCACATCCCTCCTCCTTACCGGGAAACTGTCATTGCAGACAAACAAGCCCTGAGGGAAAACAACAAATTAGTAATTTCCTTAATCTTTCCTTTATAACATTTTAAACTTTCAACGTAACTGTACCTTTGTTTTTTTTCTGCAGAACTGGTTTCGAGGAGGATAAAAACTTCCATGTTGTTCTTAATTCCGTAATTGCTGGGCGTTATCATGTTACTGAATATCTAGGTTCAGCCGCATTCAGCAAAGCAATCCAAGCACATGACTTGCATACGGGCATGGATGTTTGTGTGAAAATTATAAAGAATAACAAAGATTTCTTTGATCAGAGCCTGGATGAGATAAAGCTTCTCAAGTTTGTTAATAAGAACGATCCTGCCGACAAGTATCATATTCTGCGTCTTTATGATTACTTCTACTATCGTGTAAGTGAATGTTTGGTACATGTGTCCTTTCATTAATTCTTTGTAAAATACTAAAATTTATTTGGCTTCTTGATTTGTGGATCTAGCCTTTGGCCTTTTCATTTTTTCCGATTGGGGTGCAAGCTAGCTGATAAGCATCTTGAGCTTGGCTTGAACCTCAAACAGGCTGCCTTGAGCTTGAGATGACCTGTAGGGATGTTCATGGGCGGGGCTAAGGCATATCCAGGCCCAGACTGAATTTAGGAACACTGGCCCAGGTCCGAGCCCGCCCATTTAATCAATCGAGCCGGGCTGAACCGGGCTTTTTATCAATTTTGTGGGCATTCGACCAATTGTTGGGCCCATGAGCATTCCTACTGACCTGAGCTTAGTCCAACTTAAGCTTGGCTTGAATCAGGTTGAGCTAGCCACGATAATCTAACTCAAGCTCGAGTTTAAACTTTAGATTTATTGGAATTCAAGATGAACTGTACAAGGCTTGGGCTTGGCTTGACAATGCATATTAAGTTTGATCTCAAGTCAAACCTGGTTCAAACATTATCACACATCCTTCTTACCGCTTACATGAGCACCAACTGGAGCTCCGGTGGGTCGACCTTTGCTTTCAAAAAATCAAGAAGAACGTATAAAAAATAGCCTAAAATCAAAGTCTTAGAGTTGAAGTTCTGGGGCTACAATTTGACCAAATGGTTTGAACTGAATTCTCTTAGGTGATTTCAGTAAGAATAGCCAATGGCTATTTGTAAAGTACAGTCAAAGATATCAACTCAAACCAGGAAACCTAATTCTAATCATACTTAGAAACCTGATTACATCATAATTGAAAATACTATTCACACTAGTGCTCTAGCTTAAAATAACTTCAATTAACCTAAATTACAAGTACACCAATTGTTTCTATCTTTCACAAAAAAAAAAAAAAAAAAAAAAAAAAAAAAAAAAAAAAAAAAAAAAAAAAAAAAAAACTAGGTTGTTCCTCAACATCATCAACACTCCCCCTTAAGCTGGTACATGGATCCTATGTATCAGCTTGGACTAAACATCGCATGCCTGTTTCCTTTTGCAACTTCTTTGATGAAGAACTCTGTTAGCTTGAATCTTCAACACAACTTTAGATGGATCTTCAATTTGCTCGACTGATGGCAGAGATGAAAACTTCATATGCTCCACATAAACTCAAACTCAGCGACCCTGTTCATTAAACTGGCCCATGGTATGCTACACAGCATATCCGATGAGCTTAAATGTTATACAACATTTTGGATGAGCACTCACACATATTCTAATGAATACTTTGATTCACACTTCCAAGTAATATTCTGTTTTCATAGAGTTTTCTCCCCCTGATTTGAAGAATCTTATAAGTTTAACTTCGTAATGGAAAGAAACACCTATGATTGCTGATCCGAAGTCCTAAATAATCTTCACTGCATCACTCTTATTTAACTCCCTTATCTTGGTTGATGTCTTACCACTACTTCCATTATGCCTTACTAGTGCTCATCACATATCTGTTGGTCCATGTTTTGTCGCTTCCCGCTCTTTTTGAGTCTGTTGGAGCCAGTTGCCCGCTAGGCTTAATATGTATGTAGATTTGACTTTGCAAGTGTATAGGTTATATACTCGCACAACCCTGGATCCTTGATCGCAAAAATAGACCAATCTCCCAAGGGATTGATCTGATCCAAAGATGGATTATAGCACTAGGGCACACTCAAAATCCTAAAACACACCATAATTGAAGAAAACTCAGATAAATCTTTTCATTAATTGAAAATAGCACAAGTAATTACAATGTGGACCCAACTATATATATATATATATAGTAGGATTGTTTGTTAGCAAACAAGACTTTCTAAATAAGATAGGAAAGTAGATAATCCTAATCAAACAATAAAATTAGAAATAGTTCCCTGATTAAATAAGGAATGAAAATAGAAATAGGTTAAAAAGGGAATGCTACAATAGCTCTCGGTCAATTGGGCCTGTGGACTGAACCCAATGGACCGGGTTGACCTCTGGGTCAATTGATGCAGCAGCAATACCGTATAAGTGCAGCAAAGTACGTGGGCCACATGTGGGACCCATAAAATTCTGATTTTTAAATTATTAGTGGTTTTAGTTTTAGAGAAGAGTGTATTTAGGATTAGTTCCTAATTGGGATAGGATTCTTATTTGGTTTCCTAGTTTAATTAGGGTTGTTTCTTAGGGCTCAAGTATCTTTTATTATAAATATAGCATTGTAGAGATCAATGATCTCAGATTTGGAGTTAATAAAAATTTTCCTTTGTGGGTTTATTGTTGGAGAGTCTTCATCGTGTGATTTTTCCCGTGCGAACCCTAATTGTGCTCCGGCACTTGCGATCCTAACCCTAGGATTGCATCATCAATGTGTTGGCCCAGTTGATTTCTTGGGCCTGGTCCGTACTGCATCATATACTGATCGATGATTGAAGTTCAAATGTGTCCAAACACTTAAAAATAATAAGTAGGCATTCATCCTATGGGTTGTGGCACCTTTGTACCTTTGTAGTTCACTTGTGGGCTGAAAATAGATGGATCCTTGGTGATGACTGGGCCCAAATACTACCCGAGTGACTACATTTAAGTTACCTACCTTTAGTAGTCCAGTAATTATCATGGTGCTTCAGTGCACCATATCCATAATAAAGATGGCAAAGTTTAAAAAAAGAAAAAGAAAAAGGAAGAACGAAGCTTCCTCATTGTTGCATATTGCGAATGAACTTCTGTGGTCTTGTTGAGTTGTGCCAAAGATATGAACAACTTAGGCTTCTACTTGGCTATCAGCTGTGACAAATTGGCGAATCTGGAGATTGAGCTATAATGAAAATTCTCTAAAACGCAATGAAGAAACCGGCACAATTCAAACCTGAATTGGATAATTATGAGGCTCGAATTGAAGAACTCATCTTCTTTACTGCTATCTTCACTGCACATCCCATCATTCCTGAGTTTTAGTGAAGAGGAACAATATAAGGAACCTCAAATTCAAGAACCCTATGCAAACAACCTCAAATTCTCTGTCTTTTCTTTATTTTTTTATAACAGTAAATTTTATTAAGAAGAGAGAGAAAACAACAGGAAAAGAAATACAAACATCGGATGAAAAAACAAGAAGATTAACAACTCAAGAAGTTAAACATTAAATGAAATGTGTAAACGAAAGACTCCTTCCCTAGCAAGAGCATCCGCCATATCATTCACTTCTCTGAAGATGTGACGAAAAGTAAACTTCATTTGAGAAGAAATAGCTTGCACCTCCTCCACCCAATCCGCCAATCTCCAAGGAAAAGAAGTTTTCCCTGAGCCCCATTGAATAGCAGAAAAGTAGTCTCCTTCAATAATCGCATTATAACCTCCCAAATTCTGCAACTCACGGCAACCCACCAGCAACGTAAACATTTCAACACCATTTGCATCTAATGAATTAATTGGTCCTGAAAAGTCTTCACAACCTTCCCTTCCCAATCACGGATAACACCACCAATTCCTCCCATACAAATTTGATGAACAAAACTACCATCAAAATGCAGCTTAAAAACACCTTTTGGAGGAGAATGCCAACTGACTATATGAACCAGTCTAGAGCTTCTTCCTCCATTAAAACAAGCTGCCCATGATCTGTGAAGATCTTCCATAGGAATCCCAACAAAATCTGATGCCTTACTCGCCCATTCCGAAACCATCCAGACAATAGATTGAACTATCTCGTCAACTGATCTACTTTTGCTTTTGAAAATTCTACTATTCCTTTCTAGCCAAATCTTCCACATACCAGCATAAAGAGATAACCGCCACAAAATTTTAGCACGGGACATATTACCCCTATACTTACATTGAGTAAAAAGCTCCTCAATAGTTCGAGGCATAACCTAACTCGTACCAAATTTACTGATAATAGCAGCCCAAACTTTATACGTAAAAGTAACAATGAATCAACAAGTGATTGGACGTTTCTTCAGCCTTCAAGCATATCGGGCAACCATTAACAATGATAACATGTCTTCGTCTTAGCTGATCCATAGTGAGGATTTTATTCAATCTCGCCACCCAACAAAAAATCAAAACTCTAGGAGAAGCAAGGGAATTCCAAAACCTGTGTGCCCCTTCCACCCTGCCATCAGAACTAATCAAACCTTATAAAAATATTTGACTGAAAAATTGCCCTTAGAATCAGGCTTCCAGATTCTTTTATTCATTCTATCAACAGAAAGATAGTTCATCTCCAGGAGAGTAAACAAATTACTAAGCTCAGTAACTTCAATATCTTGCAAATCATGACGAAACTGCAAATCCCAAACAACAGAACCTCCTAAGAGTTGATAATTATCATCTATGAAAGCATAAGGACGCCTATCCAAATTGTAAAGAGAAGGATACATATTGTTTAAACTAGACTGACCACACCATTCATCATGCCAGAATTGGATTCTTCTCCCATCATGAACCTTTGTCTAATCCAAAGATCAAAATCAACTTTAACAGAAAGCACAGACTTCCAAATACCTGAAGCATTATAATAAAGATTCGGAATATATGACCCCTCCCTTTGCACCTTATACTTATCCACAATAATCTGTCTCCATAACCCTTGGATTGAATTACCCAACCTCCACAACCATTTACCAATCAACGATTTATTCATATTCTCAATAGATCGAATACCCAACCCACCATGAGCAGTAGGTTTACAAACAACCTCCCATTTCACCAAATGAAACTTTCTTTTATCAATGTGATCATTCCAAAGAAAATACCGTTGAAGCTTTTCTATTCTTAAAACCACACTTTTAGGA